>CM069898.1:3435662-3446397 GCA_036034705.1 Thielaviopsis punctulata | reverse complement strand
TTTTTTTTTTGACATTTGTCGCATCTTTTGGACGCCTTTTTCTTTAAAAAATAAAAATAAAAAAAAAATCGAATCGGTTTCTGTAAGCGGATAAGTAAGCGGATTTCCCTCCCCATGTTAAGCTTAGCCAACCTTTTTTTTATTTTGTGGTATTACCTTTGTCCATTCCTTCCTCCTCAGCACCCCGGCTTTTTGGCGCTTTTGTGTCCTTTATGAAGCTTCCTGATACTTGTAACTACATACATACATACATACATACATACATACATATGTACATACCATACATAAGCACATACAACACTTGAGTCCCACAACTCACAAGTCTTGGCCTTTTGCATAAAGCCAACAACCTGAGTATGGCAGTTTTCGATACTATGTAATTAGTTGTTACTTGATCTTAATCGTCCTTACCTTCCCCTGCACTGTCTCGGTGTTTTGACTTGTGCGAGCTAACCTTTTCTCCTGCTACTCATTAACAAATTCTCCGCGTACATATCTATATTTTCTTTCCTTAGAAAAAAAAACAATCATGTATTGTATGGTACATATGTATGTGTGTGTACCATATTTCATTATACGTATGACACCTTTAGCAAAAGAAGTCTCAACAAATAAAACAATATGCAGGGAGGACGAAAGGAACAATGACCTGAGAAAAAGAAATCACGTGAAAAATAAAGAGACAAACATTCAGACGACTGCCAACCTGGCCTTTTGGCCCTTGTAAGCTTGGTTCTAAAGGATTGTACAAGTACATATGTATACGTACATACGTATATATCATATACTATGTACCAGTACGTTCAATATCTCTTACATAGTAGCATTCACCTCCAAACTTCTAACCAATCGGTATTTTTTTGGCTGCCTTGAGGCTTTGGTCAGATGTAAGAAAAGAATCTCATAACCCTTGTTTATTGTTGCCTATCTCGGATAGTATGTTTTCGGTCCATCAAAATGTACTTGTTCATGCATACATACATACATACATACATGTATGTATGTATATGTGCATTTTTGTTTGCCATGGCCTGAATCACCGCGATGCTTCCTGCTGTTGTCTCTCCCAGTGTACTATGTATCATGTGCATGTACATATTATGTAGTACTACTTTACCTTAAATACTGCGACTCCGCTAAACATACATACATACCAGTACATATGCATACCATACTTACTTACATATGTACTTACATGCATATCTGCAATATACAACAACATACATATGTACATAAGTACATACGTACATACCATGAAACGAAAGTGGTATTGATCCATAAGCCAACAAAGGACCAAGGAGGGATTTGACAGCTCACAAGTAGCTACCACGGTCACATCTACTTGCAACCCTCAACCTTGCACACCTGCACTGCATCGCAACTCTAGTGTGCATCTGCAATCTGCAACTTGTGCCTTGAGGCAAACCTAGCCAAGGCAGGAGTCGATCCGGAAGCAGGAGCAAGCCTTAGGAAAGTGGATATACATATGTATGGTATGTATGTATGTACAGTGAAATGCGGCTATGTATGGTATTTCCATCACCCTAACTGTTGTTTGCTATGTGCTATGCTAATGTGCCTAAAAGGAGTTCCAAGTCAACAAGGCACCAACGCAACGGCGCGGTCCTCGTGAAGTTATCTCACGTTCTCATTCTCTTATCTACAGAAAAGTAACGGTATTTAAAAGAAAAAAAAATCACCCGTTTATGCACGTTTTATGCATACTCTTGTCATATTGTTTGTTTTGCCCAAAAGCTTAGACGACCCCCCTCAGTTCTTGTCTGACAAGCTTTTTTCCATGTTATATCCGCCACTTACACTCCACTGTCAAAAAAAAAAAATAACAACACAACACAACACAAAACAACACACCAAATTAAGGATCGACACACATGGAGCTTCTGTTTGCCAACCATTATCAAGTTGTTGTATGCATTTAATTGCTGACTACATATTTTGTAGATGTATACATACATTATTGTATACAGTAGTGCTCGTTATACACGCCCTGACAGAAGTATCTCTCATCGGCATAACAATCAATATCAAGCCAACTTTGTAATATCGGCCTTGACTGACTCAACCCTGCCGTTAAAATACTTTTAGAGGAAAGCTCATTGTTCTCGGCACTAGAGAAAGGGAACTTTAGACCGATCTAAAGGGGGTGAGGATGAGCTCGTGAGAAAATAAATGCTAACCTGCAGTTAAACTCGAAGAATCAATCATATCCTCAAGTCGTGGGCACTTGCATGGCATGACTTTTCTGCAATGGCAAATAGACAAAATTGGCTGTCAACTTATTTCCCTGTTGCCATTCGGCATTCGGGCCCGTTTCTCAATTGTCATTTGCTTTTACAGCAAACCTATAAAGAAATAAGTACTAACTTCGGTAGATTTATTGTCATGGAGTTGTACTCCATGCCAAAAAAAAAAAAAATGCAGAGCGCCACATCTGGTGCAGATATCTTGTGTCGCCTTATGTATGTAAATATGTGTAATATGTATATGGCAAAATCTCGGTAGAAGTCGCGCTGCACAATTTGGGGTTCATGAAGGCTGCATCATACAGGTTCGGTGATTAGACTTTTAAGGACGTTTGTACAAATATGAGCGGTCAGCACAAAGCAACGGTGAACTCTAAATGCAATAAAACTCTAAAGACGCAACTCATAAGCCAGATCAGTGAGTTTGCGAGAGATTTGCAGTAGCAATTATGGCGACTTAATATAACCCTGGAGCGTGGCAGGCCTGCACTTGATAGCTTTCGCTCAACATCTGGAACAAGACAAAGTACCCTTGGAAAGATGTATCGCGACGTGCAAAGCACTTGTACAAGGAAAGGAAATCAAGAATCAGGTATAAGTCTTCGAGTCAAATGGCGGCCCGCGATTTACTTGTGTACATACATACCAACATTATGCATCAAACGTTCCACCCATGGTTCCCCCTAATAAAGAGGTTATACATCCTTGGGTGAGGTTAAGGGTTAGGCGTTGCCAAGGTTTAGATCGACGCTTATGTATTTTGTCCTTGTAGCTTTAGATATTTTAGCGCAAGCAAGAAGTTCGTTTAAAGTCAGCATGTCTCAACTTAGTCAAGTCCAATTTACTTGTATGTACATGTACTACTTACATATGCACTTAGTACAAGTACATACAAGCACATACTGGTAGACGTTGGTAGAAAAAAAAAATATATATATATATATATACATAATCCATTCTCGACCTCGCTTAGAGCAAGAAAACCAAAATCCTAAAGGTACAGATGGAATGCGAAAACGAAGACAGAGAAAAAGGAAAAATAGCTTACAGGGGACTTGCCAACGAAAGAAGAGAAACTCGGCGCCGATCTGTTGTTAAACTTTCTTGTGCTTCTGTACCATACTGGTACATGTATGTATTTTCACAGTAACCCCCCGCAAGAAAACGTGTATGCACACTTTTGGCTCTGAGTTCATGACTCCTAGCCTTGGGATTTCCATGCTTATTTCTCTGGGTCGGAGGCCGCCTTTTCAAGATCCCAGGAAAAAGGGCTAAGAGAAGGAAAAAGGAACCAAAGGAACAAAAAAAGAAAAGCCCTTATTGAAACGATGAAATCCCGATACGTCTGTTTACAAGTACTACCAGTACATGTATGTATGTACATATGTGTATATACTCTTTTACTTTTTTCACCAAGGTAACAACAAGGTTGACGTCTATGTATGTATATCGGGGTCAATACGCCAAGGAGAAGTCGCTTGAAAGACAACAACAGACCAACAAGAGAAAACCAAATGGCGCAGTGCAGCTTCGTTTCTTACGAAAGTAACCTTACGGGGATGAACCTAGAAGGCTACGCGCTTGCCAGGTTCGCCAGTTAAACCCAGCTAAGCTTACTACAAGTAACAAGCGTTTACATACCTACATGCATACATAACTATATAAGCTTGTACAAGTACTAGCATTTTTTTTATTGCTCGTGTTTAGTACAACAAGTCAAGTTACAGAGTAGTGGGTAGCACGTTTTTCATGGTTGATCAGGCTCTATGCGGCTCTGTTTCTCTTACTGTATAATGTTTTATTTCTTGTATATGTACAAGTACTCTCCTATTCTTATCGGGCTGCGCAGGTTGTCCCAGGTGTCTCAAGCTCAAAAAGCACACGTTGGAGGACCACAAGACTACTGACTTTGTTGGAGCGGGAACGCCAACTTGTGCATTGGGTTGTTCTTCGGCATAGGAGAAGCATGCTTGGTATAAGTACATCAACAAGGGGTTTCCTGATACATTAGCGATTAAAGAGGCTGCCTGGGGCGAGATCCTTTTTTTTTTTCAAGTGTATCTGTTAGCAAAGTTCAAAGTTGTAACATACTAGTATGTACATATGGTATTGTAAAGCCGTTTATGTATGCCATATGTAAATATTGGATGTTTTGCCGTTGATGCTGGTTCCCCCCTAGTCTCTGTAGATTTTGAATACGACCTTGACGAACCAGGTTTTTTTTTTTTTGCACATGTACTTCTCCTGTATCCCCTTTAAAGCTTGGCAGGACAAACTAAACCATCAAAGCAAGAAGAGTCAAGTTCAAGTATGTACTATGTATGTATGTATGTATACATGCTTGTATGGTTTAAGGCCAGAAAAATTCGGCCAGAAAGTTGAAAGTCAAGATCAGATACGCACGTACCCGTGATTTTTGCTCAATATTTTTTTTTAGGTGTCTGTTGTAAATTTGTTAGGGTTAATGTGTTACCACAACGGTAATACGAACCCTAGGAAGCTGGTCGCTGAACGGCAAACTCGGCTTCTACTCATTTTGCTTTTCTCTTAGACATCTGATTCATTGAATTCAACAGTACATGTACATATGTATACATATATGCTTTCACAACTTGACTCAACACTCAGCAACTTTGTTTGTTATTTTTATGGTGAAGTTGTTTTCATTGGACCATGATACATATACTCCACGCTGTGTGCCTCAATATACGCCTACTCCTGCATCCAGCATTTGATAATGCTGACTAGCCATTCTAGGGCGACGGTATCTGTCTATGTTTTGGCTTTGGCTGTTCATGTGTGTGTGTTAGAAACAATGTCGATGCTTATTTCTTTCACATGGCAGCCTCCCCCTTCTTGTTTTTATATCTATACATGCCTTTTTTTTTCTTTTGTTTCCGGCGTTATGGCCGAGAGACGACCCGTTATTATGCGCGTTAAAACGACAAAGCCCCTGGGCTGCTAAGCAAGCCATACCATACGTTTTCCCTAGCTCAACGTTCCTTGAAAAGCCAGGCAAATCTTGCTTTTTTAGCAAGAAGCAGGCGGCCAATATCAAGTTTGGAACTTTGAAGCCTAAAGTACGTCGCATAGTTCTTTCGTTGGGTCCTGTCTGGCAGGGTCAGTATCGAAAAACAAGGCGGGACGAGAAACAAGGGTACATATGCACATAAAAGTTTGGAACGGGTTGAACTATTTTTATTTTAATTTTTTTCTCGCGCCGTGTTAGTAATTCAATCTGTTAAATTTGTTTGGCTTCCCATGCAGTTGCAAAGGGCAAGGCCAAACTTCGAATCAAGCTAGGCAACGCAGGATTAGCGTCGGCTTTTCGATGCTTCGTTTGCGGCTTTGTGTTCCTGGTATATGGATAAATGTATGCATGTACATACATATGTATGTACATATGTATGTATGTATGTTGTATGTATGGTATGTATGCATATATAATCTCTATCAACTTATGCTTAGCATCCAAGCAAAGCAAATGGGCGTCAGAAACAATGCGTGGCCAATGAGAAAATCACCACCTCCAAACCAGACCGAGTCCCATACTTAGTCTATCAGCAGAGTGATGGCCTGTAGCTTTGATGCTGGCTTTGTACATAGTATGGCCAAAGTCGGAGAAAAGAAGTACGTATATGTAGCTAGTCAGAAAGTCGATCTTGGGTGGTTGTTCCTGGTATCTTTATTATGTGCTGGTACATACATACATACATACATACATACTATGTATGTACATATGTATGTATGTATGGTATGTAGTTTCGTTTTGCCTCTTTTAAATTCAGGCTCACGACAAGGGAGTCGCAACAATTAAAGAAACGGATGTTTTTTATATGTACACCCTGTATCTTGGTATGTATGTATGGACATATGTAAAAGTACTACACTGCGTACTTGTATGTATGTACATCTTACATATCAGGTTCTAAGCAGGGGGTGACTAAAAATTTCAAGTACCATACAAAAACATACACATAACATATTTAATTCTTTTATCTTATTTTTTCAGCATTAGCCAACCTCAGACAATAAATCCCCGTAAATGAACTTATTAACAAGTTTTTATTTTTATTTTTTATCTTTTATTTTTTTAAAAAAATAAACCAAGTCCAACACTCAAAGTACATATTATATACATACGTATTTTCATATATTATAACAAGAAGCTCCGTCGGATCTCATTCTTTCCTTTCTTCCTCGAGTCTCAACTTTTCTTTGTTGTTTTTTTTGGGAGGTTGTCTTTCTGGTTTTAATTTTCACTACTTCCTTTTTTATCTTCTTGCTCTTTCCAACTTCGTTTATCCCATCCGATCTTTGAAGAAGAAGGAACGAGAACACAAAGTTTGATTCCGCTCTCTCCTTGTCCAGACACCAGTTCAATACACACTCGACACAACACCATTGAGCTTCACCTTGTCTTTTTCTTTTACTTTGGTTCCCGCGCCTATTCCTTCTGGCCACTTGCTCGCTTGCAGAATCAACATCCATATACAAAGCATACATAACCACTCCGTCATCGACTACATACATACTTGAATCCAACTACTCCCGCTGGCCTCGACTGCGCTCCGCCCTCAACATCTTCTGTGCTCTGCACCGCCATGGCCCTTGGAGTCATCCGCTTTCATCAATCTCGTTTCTCTTGCGCCCTGTGCTTCGCCATCACCGCCATCTCCTCCTATGCCTCACTCTAGAAGCTGGTCTACCGACAGCACTTCTCTCTTCAAGCAGAACAGAGCGCCCAAATCTACCAAGCGCTCTTCGCAAATCTTCTCCTACACTGAACGCCGCCCGTCTCCGCTGTTTGGCCGCGCCGGCACTTCGTCTTCGGCTTCGTCAACAATGGACCCGTTGGACCAAATTCGCCACAGGGTGCCTTTTGTCGGGGTTGTGTCGACATATGGAGATACTCCGCGTGATATGTTTCTCAGTGCCATTTTTGTAAGTTTCATTTTACTGTATTTTTATTTTCATTTATATGTGCATATATGTACACTGCTTCTTTTCCGTTCTTCTGCATCCATCCATTCCGTACAACATTCCCTGCCTAGCCTTTGCACCATCTCTCAAGAGTCTGCCTTAGTCGCCTATTTGTTTTACCTGCATTCCACATATCCATGCTCCCTTGTGCGCTTTCCGTTGTATTCTCTTTGACTAACCAGCCCTTTGTCTAGAATCCGGCCCTGCGCTCGTCCGCTTCTGACGGTCCCTCCTACACTTCAGTCACACTAGACAACCATTCCTGGCGTTGCTGGGTCGGCCAGGTCGTGCACCCGCTGGCCCAGCCCGACCACTTTGAGGGCCAACTAAAACAGCTGGACGTGTTAATAATCATGTACTCGTCCCAGTCGCGCAAGTCTCTGGGGTCTGTGGCTCGCATCTGCGAGCGCTACGTTGATATTTCCGCCACTGCAACGTCCATCTCGCCCAAGGACAAGAACCCGCCTATTCCCGTCATTGTCGCCACCACTACCAGCCCCGTGCGCCCCATCATCAACGACCAGAGCGTCGATGTCTCTGAAGGCATCGCGCTCGCCCGCAAATACAACGGCCGCTTCATCGAGCTCTCGTCCTTCTCCGACCCTTCCACCATCCAAAAACCCATCGAGGCTGCCGTCGCCGCCTGGGTCAAGGACACCGCTAACGTCGAACTCCTGCCCAACAACCCCGCAATCAGCCCCTCATTCCAGTCCACCGACGACTCTGCACCCCTGCCGCCCGCCATGGGCGACCGCACGTCCAGCTTCGCCAGCACGTCACGCCGCGGCAGCAGCCGCAACAGCAACGAAACGCGCGAGGAGTTTATGAGCGTGTACGGCATCACGTCCGGCCGCATCAGCAACACTGAGCGCGGCTGGAACAAGGACCTGGCGTCGCTGCCCGAGGACGCTGCCGGCTGCGGTGTGCAGCGGCCCGAGTTTCCTGGCCGCTTGGAGTCGACTACGCGCCCGCGCTCGCCTACCAGTGTCAAGTCGACGGCCGCAGATTCGGCCATTATGGACGACAATGAGGGCATTCCCGGCATGGAGAAGCGGCCGCCGCAGGTGCGACGCAAGTCGGCGCGGCTGAGTCGCATCATCAACGTGCTTAAGCGTCACGTGCACGTTGGTTCTGGCTCTGCCAAATGATTTTCTTTTTCCTTTGTCCTCTTTTGCTTTTTTTTTCTTTTGCCTTGTTCTTTTTCCTTTTACCCCCTTATTCATCATTTGATTCCCCCTCGTCGTTTTTCTTTTCTTTCTCGCTAGGATCACATGCTTTCATTTCCTCCATCACACGTCATGACCTTTCTATTCATATTTCTTCTTTTACTGCGTCTATCATCAAATTCACTTTCACACCTTTTCCCCTTCACTTCAGGAGTTTGTCCTTGCTTTTCTTCTCATCTTGTTTTATTCTCTAGTTTTCACTTGAAGGGTTTTATTTTTTTTCTTCTTTTTACTCCTTTGTCTGGTTCTCGATTCCCCCTCTCGGTTGGCTATGTTGTGTGTTTTTCTTTGTTTATCGTGTTGTCTTCGGCACAATCTGGGTTATTTTTTTTCTGCGATACCACTGAGCTTGTTTTGATGTATTCGTTCTTAGTCATTCTCTGCTTTTCCGAGGTTCACCAAGTCGTGCCAAAGCGCACATGTCTTGCTATTTTCATTAATATATATACCAGAACAGAGTGTTGTTGCACACTGCTGGGTTGTATACCTTGATTTACTTCTCTATAACGTGGCCTTAATGAACAAACTATGCTACTCCTCTATAACTTCTTCGTACAATTCGCTGTAGCTTGAAATCGTTGGCAAAAAAGTCCCGTCTTCCGAGTCATACTTGCTTCGCCGAGGCTTTTGCGCTTTGTACAGTTTTTCAACATCATCTCTGCACAGCTGCCTTAACCCCGGAAACGCAGCCATCAAATTGGGCGTTAAATACCAATTCCAATACACGTTGTCATGTGTCGGCTGATGGCCAAGTCCCGGTGCCATCTGTAACACATACGCACATGGCCGACATGATCTCTTGCTAGCTGACAAATACGCAAAGTCGTCCCAGAACAGCGTTGTGTCCAAAGCCATGCCAGGCTTCCATGCCTCGCCGCGCTGCTGGCTGCAGTGCAAGTCGACGAGGAACGATAGGGCGGCTATTTCGCAATGACATTTGAGCTTCTTAAGCGGCGGACACTCATTGCTGTTCGCATTGGCAGCAGAGATTGCAGCGATAATGTTGTTGATAGAGCGCGTGCGGCTGATACCAGTCTCGGCCGAGAACGAGTCGAGTAAGTCTGTAAGCTTGAGATTTTTCGGCAAGCTAAGAGCTTTAAGATCGATGTTTACACAGCCAAGTGGCTCTGCAACCTCAATGGTATAGTTCTCGAACAGTGCCGGGATATCCCGCCGTGTTTTGACAAACAATTGTGGAATGTAGAAGATCGATTGGAGGCGTTCGAGGCGGTGATGAAGATCGGGCGCTGTAGATTGCAAGGAGAGTTGGGAATAGACTTTTCGGCAATCGACAATATTGGACAGCATATAACCAACGCGGCGGCCGTCGCCTAGATATAGGGTTAACAAGGGTTATATGCGAGAATGACTGGTTACACAAACCTGTCAACTTTTCTGCTTCGAGACAGATATCTTTGAGTTTGCTTGCTACAAGAATTTATGTCAGAGATGTGAAAAACTTTGTGACTTAAAAAACATACCGAAGTTTCTCAAAGCCTCATCTGCAGATTCATCGATGAGGATGTCATTGCTCAATGAAGAGATTTTCCGAAACTTGAATGTAAATGACGACTGAAGAAAGCTAAAAATTAGCGAGCCTAGGCTTTTGATAGCGGCTTTTCTGTCGTTGCGGTGCTCATAGGCTGTATGAGTATCTGACAGCAGATGTAGTATCTTTTCAAGATGACCTCGTGCTTTTTCTCTCTCTGAACGTTCTCCAGAATTCATAAAGAGGATGTACCGCGGACCCCGGGTACCCTTCAAGGCTAGGATGCTAGAAGTGGATTTCCCCCTGGACAAAGAGTCACAGCATTGGCAGAGTTTATTGTAAAATTCAGCCATGAGGTTTTGGCGCTTGCTGGGATATTGATGAGTTTTGGTGGAGGGCGGTGCTTGATATTCAATGGTAAGGTTGGTCTGGTTGGCTTTGTAGAGAATTGTAATGTCTCTGTAGAGCCGGGCAAACTCAGGGTCGGACAGAGTTTGTGACATGGTAAAGCTAGTTTGACTTTTGAGAATATGATTCAAGAACCGTGATGAGGATAAGGAAACGTACCGGCCAAGAATGGAAAGAGACTCAGAAAGATGCTACTAAGCGAGAAGAGCAATGTCCATCCACGAGATACTTATACACGAGAGCGATGATAGAGAACATTGATGTCACTTATGCATATCATTTACTTGTAATGTGTATCTCGGGCACGTACATGAGATCATATGCACGTCTTGTAATTCGTTTGCGTTTTCTTTTTTTTTTTTTCT
>CM069898.1:3388806-3417118 GCA_036034705.1 Thielaviopsis punctulata | reverse complement strand
TTTTTTTTCCTTGTTTCGCGTCTGATTTTTCTCCCTCTCTCTTACCCATTACTGGAAATACTTGTCTTTTATCCGCTTTGTTGAACTCGTTTTTTTGTCATCAGCCATTTCCAATACAGCCCTACCATCTTCCGGCCAGCGCGGGGTAGCTCATCCAACAGCGATTTTCAGGCTTTTATTTCCTTGACATGTAGGGGTTTGCCTTTACGAGGGCCTTATACTAATCTAAACCTTCCATCTATCCTTACGACGTTCGATCTTTACGCTGTGTTACCGTCTTGTACATATACACCAGTAATACTGTTCCCTACTTTTAATCCCTATTTTCGCCATGGAGTCGCGACGCTCCTATCGCGATGTTTCGTCTGAAGACGAGCAGCGCCTAACTAGTACAACTGTCCGGCGCTACCGAGTCAATGCCCCGCCCAGCGGCTCCAGATCCCGCTCCGGCCACAAGAGCCGCAGCCGCCACCGCGGCCCAACTACTGCTGTCACCACCTACGCCAACGACCGTCCGCACAATGAAATGATGTCGTCCAGTAATGGCCGCCACTATGACGTCATGGAAACTGCCGCAGCCAACAACATGGCCCTTGTCTACAAAAAGAACTGGTCGCGAGAACGTGAGGAGCGTGAATACATTCCCACAACCTCCAAGAACGTTGTTGTTCAGCGCTATGAGCGCCCCGTGGTTCGCTACGAGAAGCGCGTTGCTATTCAAGCGCCACCGCCACCACCACCGCCCGTTCGTCAAGATGAGGTAGTCAAGTACAAGGAGCGCTATCGCCACAGATCAGTTTCTCCGCATTACTCAGATGAAGACCGCGGCCATTACCACTACCGCCGTCACACGATAGTCAGACGCCGTAGCAGAAGCTCTTCATCAGGCAGGTCTTACTACTCAGACTCAGATCATTACCATCACCACCGACGCCATCTTGCCGAAGGTGCCCTGGCTGGTGCCGGTATCACTGCTTTGATGCAAAGTCGCCGTGATGAAAACGGCGAGCTGCCCGAAAACCGTGGAAGCAAGGTGGTGGCTGGTGCCGCATTGGGTGCTTTAGGCGTTGAGGCTCTTCGTCGCGCGCAAGAAGAACGAGGTGGCGGTTTGAAGGCAGCACTTGGCGTGGGTGCTGCCGCTCTTGCACTAGCGGGAACCGCTCAGATGATGAAGACCCGTCGTGAGGAAAAGGCTGCAGTCACCCGAGGCCGCAGCCGTAGCATTATCGACATTCGAAAGTACTCTCACAATTACAGCAGCTCCGGCACCGGTACTGAAAGTGATGGTTACGACAGCAATGTATCCTATAGTAGTACCGAGGAACGCGATCATCGTGAGCGCCGTGAAAGTCGCAAAGACCGTCATCGTCGTCGCCATCGCAGTGATCGTCACTCAAAACGCCCGCATCGTAGCCGGAGCTTGGCCAAGATTGCCGCAGGCACCGCTGCTACTGCTGTTGTTGCCAACAAGCTTCGCCATCGCAGCCGCCACAGCAGAAGTCGAAGTCACAGTCGCAGTCGAAGCAGGAGCCGGAGTACAAGCGGCTCCCGGAGCGTTGATTCATATCACGAGGAGGAAATTAGACATCGCAAACGCCACAGTGCTGGCAAGTTGGCAGCTGGAACGGCAGCAACTACTGCCATTGTGCACAAGATACGTACTCGGAGTCGCAGCCGAGGAAGAAGCCGCAGCAGATCAGTGTCTAGCTCAGATATAGAAGAAGAGCGCAAGCACCGCAAGCGAAAGAACCTGGCCAAAATTGCTGCTGGAACTGCTGCTACGGCTGCTGTCGTTCACTCGCTGCGCAAGCGGAGTAGAAGCCAAAATCGATCGAGCTCTGCGAGCAGCCGTGACAGCCAACATTCTCCGAGTGTGGCTAAGATTGCAGCCAAGACTGCTGCTGTGGCTGCCGTGGCACACAGATTGACTCGGTCTCGGTCTAGGTCTCGGTCTCGGTCTCGGTCTAGGTCTCGGTCTCGGTCTCGGTCAAAATCACGTGAGAATTCACGGGAGCGCGGGCGTCTACGGACTGGCGCGGAGATTGCGACTGCTGGTCTTGCTGGTCTTAGTGCGGCCAAGCTTATCAGCAAAGTTCGTGAAAATTCGGGCGAACGGTCGCGATCTCGCTCCAAGTCTCGATTTTCTCTCCATAAGTTGAGACGGGGCCGCGACTCTGAGCATCGTGGGAGTGAAGTCGAAGAAGAGGTTCACTACTACTCGGAAGATGAGGGCGGTCGGCGAAAAGAAGCTGCTCATCGTGAGGTGCGAAATCGGTCACGCAGCGTGAGTCAGACTCGAGGACATGAGCCGCGGGTTGAACGTGGACTGGAGCGGAAGATTGAACGGGAACGCAGCCATAGCAGGTTTGTGGACTCCCAGCCGGACATTTCGATATCATCAATGCCGCCGTCTACAGAGACGTTGGATGTTCGCGAGGTTGTCACGACACAAAAGCGGAAGCAGCGCGCCATCAGCGAGGCGCCCACTACTGATGCTGTCATTGTGCCGGCCTCCAAGAGAATCACTGCTGACATGCATGTTCCTACGGCTGCGCCTATAGGCCTCGTTGAATACGATACCGGACCTGCTCCGAATACACCGACGTTTTTGCATCGTGGCCGCCAAAACATGATTCCTGCTCTGCGCGAGGGCCGTGTGCGTAGCCGGAGCCGGAGCCTAGTCAAAAATTTCAACCCCCGCCGCCAGCCCCCTCGTGCCTCGGGATTCGAAGCAGATTGGGAAGATAGCGACCGACGCGCTGGTCCTTTGCCCATTCGGCGTCGGGAGAAAGAAAGAGTCAAAGAAAAGGAGGAAAGCCACAAGCTTCGCAACATTGCGGCAGCTGCCATTGGTACTGGTGCAGCTATTGGTCTGAAGAAGCTCAATGATGAAAGAGAACGGTCGCGCGAGAGAGAAAGAGAATCGGAGCGCGAACAGGAAAAGTCGCGGATCCGCCAGCGCCATCTTGAGAATGAGTTGCGACGTCAGAAAGAGCGATTGGATGAGCTGGAGAATGAGAGTGTATCGGATCGTCGTGGCCGCACCCCAGAACACTCTGGTGACGAAGTCTCAGAAGATTTGTACTATTCTGACCGAAGTCGGAGTCGGAGTCGGAGCCGCAGTCGCAGTCGCAGCCGCAGTCGCAGCCGCAGTCACAGCCGTAGCCGCAGTCGCAGCCGCAGCTACAGCCCAGACCCTTATGAAAACCGCCGCGGTCAAGGCCAGTCCAACGTACCGCCTTCACAACGCCCTCGCGTTCCTGATATCAGTAAGCTTGAACCTATTACTACTGCAATCTAGCCTCAACTCCAGGCACGCATACTGTGCATGTAACATGATTCCGTTCCATCACAACCTTGTCTGTCAATCTGTCAGTTCCGTCTCAACTCTTGCCTAACATCTGCCGCTCCCCTCAGAAGAAACAACCACCACTATTAGCACCATGAGCAGAAGCAGCTCTGGGCCTACGCCCTATGAGCACTCTGAAACTGGTTCCCCTTCCCCTTCCCTAACCTCGTCCCCACCCCGAGCCTCTTCTGCCGCACCCAAATCCATTCCTCTACTCTCCATTACTCCGCCGCCTGTTGTAATAGAATCGCCGTTTGCATCGCCGGCAGCCACGCCGTCGCCTCGCCCGCCCAAGGTGTTTAAGCCATACCGGCCACCGCCACCGGCCGTTCCCGAAGCCCCGTTGGATTACTTCTCGTCCACGTCGCCAGTGACGCGGTCGCGCACGCCCAACTCGGAATTCCTGGAAAGCCATGCAGGAGATAGCGGACATGAGGGTGGCGTTGGTGCCGGCGGTAGCAGCAGCAGTTTTATCCCGCCGTATCCGGTGACCCCGGGCACGGATGGACTGCCGCCGCCGCCGATTAGCTTCCCGACGGAGCCGGTGCCGATGCTGAACCCCAATCCCATGCCTCGGCGGGCCAAGGCGATGGCGTCGGAGCGGACTTATGTGAGTTGAGCTCTTTTTATTTTTTTTTCTCTTCGTTTTGCCTGGAGTCTTTTCCGTATCCCCTGGACCGCTTTTCGTTCTTGAATGAGGCCATGTTAACAGCCAAAACAGTGATCAACGGTGACGCCACGCACAGCAACGTGACCGACAACTCCTACGAAGGACGCCGCAACCGACGCCGCTCTGAACGCCGCGACTTGTCCACGTCGTCCACCAGGTCTTCCTCTTCGCTGGGCGTTGCATCAACGACATCGGGCCAGACGGAAAAGGGTGTGGTCTTTGTGCCAATGTCGCCGCAGTCGTCTCGTACCCTGACGGATCTACATGATACGTTGCCGGTGAAGGAGCGGGCTCGACGTGAGACTCAAAATGGACTGGATCTGGTGCACGTGCCGCAGGCGTGATTTCTTTCTCTTGTTTGTTTGTTTGTTTGTTAAATGATTCAACGGCCATATATTCCATGTTTTTGACGCTGTTCACGTTGTGATTTTTTAATTTGGAACATGTATTTGCATATACTAATATATAAAAGAAGAAATGTATGTATGCTCGTGTAATATCTCACCCCACTCCACTCCCCCAAAACTCCGCCTATAACTCATCGTGACCCCCGTCTCTCACACCTTTAGCCGGCCGCCCCAAATCTTCATCCAGGTTGACGCCAATCTTGCCGTGCCACTTCTGCCACAGCTCGTAGAACTCCTTTTCCATGGCACTCTCCATCTGATCCGGCAACACCACCACATACTCGACATAAAGCGCTCCAAACTTGGTCTCGTGGTACACATCATCGCCGTGCTCGTGCCATATCGGCATGCCCTCGCCCGCAATGCGCTCCACATGGCCCGGCTGCACCACCTGTCCGCGGCTGCGCTTCAGTTGCACCACGTGGCCGTCAAGATGCGTAATGTTGCGCGTCCACCCGCCCATCCAGGCCTCGCGTAGAGACAGCATCTCCGTCCAGTACAAGTCGTCGTCGCGGCGGCGGAAGAAAACGCCATCAACGTGGTCCGGGTTATCTTCGTCGAGGCTGGGGGTGCGCTCCGTCAGCGTCAGAATCAGGTCGCCGGCGACCCAATCAGGGTCGGCGTCGGCCTCGTTCTCGTAAACGATGCGTGAGTCGCGCTTGGCGCCACGGCCGACCGAAAGTTGGATAGGAGTAGCCTTGCGCACGACGCGCGACCCGCCGCACGCCTTGCACTTGTGCTTGATGATTTTGCCGCGCTGGCCGCATGCGTCACAGGCCACCTGCATCTGCTGGTACATGCCGGGCGCGAGGAACTGCTTGACGATGCGCACGCCATGGCCGCCGCACTGCTGACACGTGTCGAAGTGACCGTCAGCCGAGCCGGTGCCCGAGCACTCTTCGCAAATGTGCTGCTTCTCCCACTCGAGTTCCGTGTTGACGCCGTTGTAAAAGTCACGCAGTGACATGCCGACCTTGAGTTCCATGTTGGGTCCGCGACGCTGGCGCTGGTCAAAGTGGCCGCCGCCTCCAAAGAAACGCGAGAAGAGATCAAAGGGGTCGTGGGAGCCGGAGCGGCCGCCGGCGCCTTCCTTGTGGCGCTTGATGCCGTCATGGCCGTGGGTGTCGTAGATGGAACGGGTTTCTGAGTTGCTGAGAATTTCGTAGGCTTCCGAGACTTGCACAAACTTTTCCTTGGCGATGTCGTCGCCGTTGTTTTTGTCGGGGTGGTATTTCTTGCTGAGTTGGCGGTAGGCAGATTTGAGTTGCTTGTCGGTGGCGTCTTTGGACAGGCCGAGGATCTAAAGGGGCGGCCAGTCAGCATGAGAAAAGCTATAGTTGGAGGAAGAATGATAGAAACGGACCTTGTAGTAGTCGTCGGCGCAGAGAACCAGTTGGCTAAAGGCCACCAACAGCAGCAGCAGCACAGTTGCTTTGAGCAACATGACTAGAGATTTTGAAGCGCAGAAAGCAAAACAAAAACAAGTAAACAAAGAAAGAACGAATAGAAGGAGAAAGAACCGGTTGGCCTCTCTAATTGCCAAAAAAAAGGAAAAAAAAACAATGAAAAAAGCGACAAAGGAGAAGCCGGCTAAAGCAAGCAAAATGCGGCTCAAAGTTCAAGGCGCAAAAGCTTCTTATAGCTTGTTACCAAAAATCAAACAAGAAAGTCGTCATTGAAATGCCAGCTGTTAACAAACAGCGGGTCCAAGCGACAAGATAAACGACCCGCTTTTATTTTTTTATCGATAAGATAGTCGTGTTAGTGGGGCGTTGGTACTTGAAGCCTCTTTCTGTGCTCGAGCCGACTTCAGAGTTTAATACCGTATAGCGGCAATAGTTAGCTTCAGGGCCCTATAAGTATGTACTAGAGACTAGCGTGACAAGACAAGACAAAAACAATATGTAGACATTGAGTTTAAGTTAGGTGGTACATACATACATATTTAGCCTTTAGTCTCAAACTCGACAGAGCCAGTATAAAGTAAACTCGCTTTCTGCACACTGCATTGCGCATAACGTAGTTTCTTGAAAATTCTTTTTCCATTTCAATCCATAAATCCATTGATTCCTTAGTCTTTAACCTTCCCCATGAATTTCATCACTAACGATTAAAGTCCAGCTTCCTTTGCCGCTGCCTTAGTTGCTCAGTATCCACTTCCCCACATCACGTGATCCCGCCGTACTCAATTCTCTCTACAGGCAAAACCCGCGCTAGTAGCTTGAGCGCACCGTCCCCCACGATGCGCCGCCAACTGCCTTTATTTTTTCTTCTCCTGCAGCCTCGGCCGACCTTTTTGCGACAAGCCCGCAGCCTTGCCATTGCGGCTCCGAACAAGACCCGTTTCGTTTCAATCTGTTCCTGTACGACAACCTTTGTTTCAATTGCTTCTTTTTTTCCCTGTTGCTTCTTCCTTGTTTGTCCCCGCTTCTTAGCTCAATAAAAAGATACACAAGTCGCTGACCCAGGATCATGAGCCTACAGAAGCTCTGTCACCAATTCCTTCTCTCTGTCTTTCTGCCGTCGCCGCTTTTGCTCGCTCCGCCCCCGTCAACGCCATGAGGGCAACTTTTGCCCGCCGGTCTTCCGTTGTCTCGGCCTCGGTCCTGAGCCGTTCCAGTGCTACTTTGCCAGCTGCCGTTGCCAGTTTCTCCGCTGCCACTGTCACCGGCACTTCCGTGCGCTCTCGACCCAATACGTTCGGCTCGGCCCCGCATGCTGCTTCTCCGTTACCACCTGCCCAGAGTACACAGACACGCTCATTTATTAGCTTGTTTAGTCGGAGCTCGCAGGCGGCAAAGCAGATTGAGCTGGAGCCGGGTTGGGAGGCCATCTTAAAATGGGTTGGCCGCACAAACGACAATCTGCGCGGCCAGTTGAGAACAACCCTCATGAAGGCCTTCAATGACTTGATGGCCTACAAGAACCGCTTCAACACGCCAATGAATGCTTCGCAAGCCAACCACTGCCACCGATTGTTTCTCTACCTGCAAGAAGACCCTCTGGAAGAAGGCGGCAAGGATCTTACTCTAGAGGACTTGGTGGCTGCCCGCCAAGCTTTGCTGAGAGCCCCCAAAGACGACACCGTGTACCACCTTGGTTTTTTCCGCGCTCTACATGAGGAAATCGCCAAGCGCCGCAAAGAGCAAATCAACAGCGTGTTTGGCGATGGATTTTCAGAATTTGCCGAGTCAATGGAAGAAGAATACGCCCAGCCTCCCTCGGCCTTGGAGGACCCTAACGCCGATGACCCGCAGCCCTCGCGGAAATTACCGACGGTTCACGACGACGATTTCCGGTGCTTCATTTCTGCTCTCTCGCAGTATGGAGCTGCAAGTGAGGCGGCTGAACTGCTTCGTGAGTTCTGGAATGAGCTGCTGGTAAAAGACCGCGTGTACAAGGGCAGCAAGTCTCTTTGGGTGCTGGTGATGCGCGGATTAGCCGCTGAGGGCAATGAAACGGAGCTTAAGCAGATGGTGGAGTTTGCCGATGTGGCTGGAGTCGAGTATATGCCAGCCTTTCACGAGGTCATGACGGTATTTTATGCGCAGAGAGACCAGATTGCCGAGACGCAAGAATGGTTCCGTCGGCGCATATACGGCAGGTGGCAGCCAACGGCGCGCACGTACTATGAAGTGCTGAAATGCTGCACGCGGAAACAACAAAGCCGATGGGCAAAGGACATTTTCCAGAACCTGATCGAGTCTAATCCGCGAAAAGAACTGTGGGATGTGTGTTTCCAGTGGGCAGTGCTGTTTCTCGGCAAAGGAACGCATGATATCAAGGACATGTTTTCAGTTATGATTCAAAACAACAAGCACGACCTGGTAAAACGGCCAGATATCGACACCATCAACTGCTTGATTCGCGCTGCTGCCGACCGCAATGAGCCGCTTCTTGCTGAGCGCTTCTTTGCGCTGGCGACCGAGCTCAAGATTCGACCAAACAGCCGGACGCATATTCTACAGCTTGAGTACCGTTTAGATGCCGGCGACATGTCGGGCTGCAAGTCAGCCTATCATGATTTGCAAATGGCTGAAAGCAGCGCGGACGAGGATCTACCCGTGACAAACCGCTACATCCGCAAGCTCTGTCACAGTCGCACGCTCGATCTCGACTTTGCTAAGCGCGTAGTGGCTGACCTGGAAGACCGCTCCATCACGCTCGAACCAGCCACCGTTGTGGCGCTCTCGATTGCCTTTTTACAGCAAAACGAAAGCCGCGACCTAGCGGACACGCTGTCGCTCAACGTGTTCCAATTTAGCGCTGGCCAGCGCGGGGCCATCCGGGACGCCTTTATCGGGTTCATCCTGGACGCGCGCAACTCGGTGGAGCGGGCGTGGCAGGCGTACAACATGCTGCACTACTTCTTTGGCGAGACTAGCCGCTCGGACCGGCTGCGTCTGATGGAGGGCTTCTTTCGGCGCGGCGAGGCGGAGAAGGCGGCGCAGGTGTTTTCCAATATGCGTGACCACTTTGACGCGGATGTGCGCCCGACAACGGCCGACTATGTACATACCCTCGAACTCCTAGGCCAGTATCCGTCGCCAGCCGGACTGAAGACGGTGTATTCGCTGCTCAAGATGGATCCCAATGTGTATCCCAGCACGCAGCTGTACAATGCGATTATGCTGGCCTTTGGAGCCTGTGGGCAGCATGCGCGGGCCATTGAGTTTTGGAATGAGATTGCGCATTCGATCGAGGGCCCGTCGTACCAGAGTATCGAGATTGTCTTTTGGGTGTGTCAGCAAATGCCGTTTGGCGACCGCATAGCACGCACAATCTGGCGCAACATGGAGAAGATGGAGATTGATATTCCAGTGAATGTGTTTGTCGGGTATATCGGAGCCGTGGCGTCAAGCGGGGTGTTGGGAGATGTGATTAGTTTGTTGAAGAGTATGGAAACGAGCGTTGGCTACAAGCCGACGGCCGAGATGTAAGTTTTTCTCTTTGTTTCTTTCATATTCTCTTGTCTCTCTGCTCCCTACATCCGTAGAGCAAAGCTAACAAAGCAGCAGAATCGGCAATGCATACAATGCCCTCCCTGGCCAGGACTTGCAGCGAAGCTTCGAGTCCTGGGCAAAGGGCGCCTATCCACAGCAGTGGCTGCACCTCGAAGAAGGCTGCGGCCGTGACGAAACAGCGCAATTTCTACAGAAGTTCCGGATCAAGAGGGATCTGAAGGCATAATGGCAAGACGGGATTTTTTTCTGGGTAGCCGGCAGATATGAATGCCTGTCGGTGAAGCCTGGACGTCTGCATATGCGTGTATTTGTATTGTTATATGATTTTTTATTTTCTTTCGTTTCTTATCGTTTTTTCTTTGATGCTACTTTAAGAGGTTTTCAAGGTGATTGATGGTCAATAAGTCATAATGTACATGCTGTGTATTAAGAATACAGACTAGACTGGCCAGAGTAACGTCAATGGCACGACGATGAAGGTGTTATACATAAGAAGGGTAAGAGAGACACGCAAGTGAGTGAGTGATTTGGCTTTCGATTACATTACCACTTGCCGCGGCGCAGGCCAAACTCCTGGCGCAAGATTTCAGGGTGTCTGTGGACGGACGGGTGCAGGCCCATTCCAATGGCGCGGCGGATAGCCTTGGCAACCTTGCGCTGGTTGACTGGTCTCAGGCCGGTGTTTTTACTGTGCTGGATCTGGCCAAAGGCAGTGGTGAAGTCTGCGATGAAGGAGGCGTTCTACAGATGTTAGTGTTTCTCAAAATGTCCACAGTCACAGCAACAAAAAAAGAAAAAGAAAACTCACATAGTACTGATCGAGCGGGTTGATGCCCAGGATGTCGATCACATCGGCATTCCGCTGGCGCGACCGCTTCCACTTGGCCATTTCTGAGAAACTCATGTCGCGCGGTGCATACACATCGCCGCGCTTCCACTGCCGCGGCGCCTGCCGCAGGTAGTCCTCGCTGACCTTGCGGTCCATCATTTCGCGCTGTGTCGCCAGCGCCTCGCGCACACGTGTCTGGTTCTGCGACACGAGACGCATCGCGTGGTCAAGCTTGGGTGCGCGCCGCGTCGGCGCTTCAATGTCCAGGAGCGCGCGGGACGGCGTGTTTCCGGCTGTTTGTGAGGGGAAAAAGAGGTTAGTGGACTGTCGGTTATTGAAAGGGAGGGGGCGGGAGGGGATGGGTGATAGGAGACGGACCGGCAGTCACTGGGCTGTGCGAAAAGGCGCGGCTGAAGAGGCCGTTAAACAAGTTGGTAGGCTTCGCAGCCATGAGCGACAGAGGCAATTTCGGAGCCATGTTTTTGTTTCGGCTGTGTTTTAATTGAAATGCCGCGGAGTGATAAGAAAAGGTCCCTCTCTCTCTCTATAGAAGTGACGTCGTTATAAGTCTTTGGGGCTTTCTTGTATCACTCTTCTCAAATTCCCCACAAGGTGGGATAAAGGCGGTGAAACAACCTTGAGAAGCTTCTAATTGGCTTTGCTCTTTTCTGCCATCCTACACCGCCCAAATATTTTGCCGCCCCGCCAAAAAAAAAAAGATTCTGTAAGCCTCGCGATAGAACTGGCGAAAGGCTGAAGCGGTTGCGCTGCTCTCGTTTGATTTATATCCTTTTGTTGGTTAATTACATTACTAAAACACAAAATGGTCCGCAAACTCAAGTATCACGAACAAAAGCTGCTCAAGAAGGTTGACTTCGTCAACTACAAAAAAGATGAGCACCGCGACGCAAACGTTGTGCGCCGCTACATGATCCAAAAGCCCGAGGATTACCATAAATACAACCGTCTGTGTGGTGTATGTTTTTAATTTTCCCTCTTTTCTTTTCTCTTGCCTTCACGCCCGGATACAAAGCTAACCCAGACAGTCCCTCCGCCAACTCGCTCACCGCCTGTCCCTCCTGCCACCCGACTCGGCCACGCGGCGCAAGCACGAACAACTGCTCCTCGACAAGCTTTACGACATGGGCATCCTGGGCAACACATCGAAGCTTTCGTCGGTCGAGCACGACGTGACGGTGTCGGCGTTTGCGCGGCGCCGTCTGCCCGTCGTCATGACGCGCCTGCGCATGGCCGAGAACGTGCAGGCCGCTACGAAAATGGTCGAGCAGGGCCACGTGCGCGTCGGCACGGAGACCATCACAGACCCTGCCTATCTTGTGACGCGCAGCATGGAGGACTTCGTCACGTGGACCGTTGGCAGCAAGATTAAGCGCAACATCATGAAGTACCGCGACGAGCTGGATGACTTTGAGTTGCTGTAGAGAAGAGTGCCGGACGGCATTTCCCTTGGAGAGAGGGGCACTGTTGGAGAGAGACAGCGGGTGTGCTTTTTTAAAGAGGGCGATTTCTGGAAAAGTTGAGGGCGGACGATATCCATTTTTTGTTTGGTTGTATATACTTGAGCTGGGACTGGACTTTGGCGTTTTGTTATCTTTCTTTGTTTGCTATTTGTCTTTTTTTATGGTTTTCTAGAGTTGCCCAAAACATACAAACCATCAATCATATCTTACAATACAGAAATATTCAAAGACTTCATGAAAAATCAAGCATATTTAGTATCTTTAATGGGTTGCACAAGTTACTTGTGTTTGACTCCTGGCTTCCGGTATCGCTTCCGAGTGGGTCCAACGGCGCCCGTATACACTATGTTACTTGGCTCAGAAATTTCCTTATTAGGCGCTCAGTGTATGTTATCTCAACCTAAACTGGTTTCACGAGTGTCTGCTTAAAACTCATCTTCATATTCATTCTCACTTGAGAACGCTTCTTCATATACTCTTGACTTATTCTCATTTCTCATTCTTTTGTCATACATATCCCACCACCATTATCCTCCGACCATCGGCCCTCCTCTCATCATGGATGAAAAACACAAACAACCTAGCCATTACAAAGGGTTTGCTGCCGGTGTCTTTTCCGGGATCGCCAAGCTCTCCGGTACGTTGTCCTGCTGCCCGTTCTCGAGCTCTATCCAAGTACTAACCCCTAAACATAGTTGGCCATCCCTTTGACACCATCAAAGTCCGCCTACAAACCACCGACTCAGCCCGCTTCAGCGGCCCACTCCAATGTGTCGCCCAGACGCTGCGCAACGAAGGTATCGTCGGCCTGTACAAAGGCGCGACCCCGCCGCTCGTCGGCTGGATGTTCATGGACTCCGTTATGCTCGGCAGCCTGACCATCTACCGGCGCCTGGTTGCGCAGCACCTGTACCACGTGCCGCCCGCGCCCGCACACCAGCGCGCCTTTTCCAACCTGCCGACGCTGGGTCACGGCATGGCCGGCATCATGGCCGGCGCCACAGTCAGTTTTATCGCTGCGCCCGTCGAGCACATCAAGGCGCGGCTGCAGGTGCAGTACTCAGCGAACAAGGCAGAACGGTTCTACCACGGGCCCATCGATGCAATCCGCAAAATTTACACACACCACGGCATTCGTGGCATCTACCACGGCCTGGGCGCCACGCTATTCTTCCGCACGTCTTTCTTCTTCTGGTGGACTACCTATGACTTGTTCTCGCGCTGGTTCGAAAAGAACACAAAACTGAGTGCACCTGCTGTTAATTTCTGGGCAGGTGGCCTGAGTGCGCAAGTCTTTTGGATCACAAGTTACCCATCAGATGTGGTCAAACAGCGCATCATGACAGATCCTCTAGGCGGCTCGTTAGGCGATGGTACGCCGAAATTCGCGCGCTGGAAGGACGCCGCCAAAGCTGTATACAGAGAGGCGGGGTGGAAGGGATACTGGAGAGGCTTTCTGCCTTCATTCCTCAGAGCATTCCCGGCAAACGCCATGGCGCTCATGGCTTTCGAAGCGGCAATGCGCACGTTGCCTTAGCTAATCTGCATCATGATCTTGGTACTTCAAATTTAAATAGATACCCCCCCATCAACTTTCATGCTTATCCCGCCATAAAGATTTGTCAAGAGTTTTGTATTTTTTTGATTCAACTTTTAAGAAAAAGAATGCGAGCAGTTTGTTCCAGTGAATTACCACATTTACTCGTCATCCTCCTCGGCCTCATCGTTAACGACGTTGTAGAACTTGAGCTCGTAAACACCCTTGGAGGTGGCAACAACGCGCAGCCAGTCGCGGAGCTGGTTCTTCTTGAGGAACTTCTTGGTCCTGCAAACAGTCAGTCAGTATTCGCATTGGATAATCCGTGATTCGGTGGCTACGTACAGGTACTTCAGGTAGCGACCAGACAGCTCATTGTGGGCGACAATCTCGACCTTGCCGTCAGCGGTGGGGGTAACCGAGATGATGTCACCCAGGTTGCCGACACGGCCCTCGATCTTGATCTTCTCCTGGAGGAACTTGGCGAAGGCGGGGACGTCGAAGATCTTGTCGCTGGCGGGCTGCGAAGC
Organism: Thielaviopsis punctulata; assembly: GCA_036034705.1. Taxonomy (NCBI): domain Eukaryota; kingdom Fungi; phylum Ascomycota; class Sordariomycetes; order Microascales; family Ceratocystidaceae; genus Thielaviopsis; species Thielaviopsis punctulata. The sequence continues at coordinate 3,403,351 of CM069898.1, read as the reverse complement.
GTTGATCACGAACTACTGTGTGTTAGCGCATGCTTTGCTGCGAGTGAGTAGAATGAATTATGATTGCTTACCTTCTTGGTCACCTTGGGACCCTTGACGTTCTTCTTCTGTTGATAAAAAAATAATGACTTAGCCTACTGCTTCACGGCATTCGTCTCGACTGATTATGGGCAAGACGTAGCCCAACAGCAAAGCGGTGTCATGTACGTACAGGAGCCATTGTATCGGATTTGTTTTTTGTCTGGTAGACGGAGATTGATTTGGTCGAGGTTGTCGATTGAAGAAATCAAGGAAAAGGAACGCAAAGAGGTCGATATCCTGCGTATGGGGGTTGAAATCAGAAAAAAAAAAGGAAAAGCCGGTTTCTGGATTCACGATTGAGCCCACTTTACTGCATCAAGGCCGGCTCCGATAAGAAAATCTGCCATATCAGTGGGTCTGCGGCGTAATTTTGCAGTGAATTTCGCGAATTAGGGCATTGTGTGAGTGGCGCTAGTGGGTCTAGAAGCTGTGGCGTTGGTAGATGGGAGCAACTCAAAGGTGGGTCTACGTGCTCCCAGAAGTGGAGACAATGAAATTGTGTATTGCACTTTGTGCACGACGAAATGGGGAAGCATTAGACGTCATGGCAAGAAAAATGACGATGTACAACTTACAACAACAACAATAACAGTAGCATAAAATGCATGTATACTTGTACATGTCGACTTACGACCGTCCGACAAGACCAACGCATAATGCAGGGCCTCAATGTTGATACCTAGCATGTTTTCTTTTTTGCATTCATTTCAGTATTTTGTTTTTTTCGCCCCCCTTCGGTTATTTACTTATAAGGCATGCCAGTTACGCCTCGTTTTTGTTGTTTAGAGTCATGTCTCCCCGAGTATGTATTGCTGATCTGGTCATATGGTGCTTTGTTTTTCATCAAATCAAAATACAATAGAAGTTCAAAGACCCCATGTGCTCGGCTGTGATTCTCAAAAGTCCACAGGCACATATTGGGGCGACAGGGCTGACATTGTGACTGATTAACATCACTGTTGTTGAAATGTATATATCTTGTTGACTGCGCGCGTAAATGCCTATAGCAAAGCGTCTGCTTTTACTAGACAGCAACTCATTTATCAGACCTAAATTATTTGTGAGATAACTATCCGACTATGAATAAATACAAGCACGGGTCAGCCAACGCCACGGCGGTTATTTATTTATTTATTTATTTATTTATTTATTTATTTGGCTCTATAATATACTGCTCTCCGTTTGGGGAGATAGCTAGCCCACTCAATCCAGTTAACCAACTAGACCAAGGAAAATACACAGCAAGTGAATAAGTCACAAGTGCCTAAAAGACGCCATAAGGGGGTGAAAAACCGGGCACGCCACGGAAAACCCCGCACATCTCATATGCTTGCAGTCTCCAAGACCGCCGATGCAAAATCATTGCATGTACTAACTGACATTTCGCCTGTGTACATACACGCTCGTCCACGGCGGTTATATTACAGTCATAAGTTTTGTCAACATGCGTAGTAGGCGACATCGTCAAGGGTTCACAGGCCACGGATGTTAATGTCATGGGTTGAGTGACTTGGAAGCAATCTTTGAATGTATCATCAAACGAGCCGGTTACGAGGCTGGCTTGGCAGTGTTAATCTCTGCCTCCGTTCCTATATTAGGCATTGGCAGGGTTTATCAGCTGGTGTTCTCGACTAACGACGGGATCTTTTGTCTTCTGTGCCCGTTTTATCAACAACAATGACACAGTCTCTTAGCTAGCCGCAAATAATGATATCAGTTGTTGTGCTATCACAAGTGCATACATATTCCAAACAACTCGCACCATTAATGAAAGGTCGTAGCGAGAGCGGGCCTCCTCTGTTTCAGGGCTAAAGCAACAACAAGATTTGTTTTGTAAACTGCCAAATCACATCACAAATCCGGGCACTTGGAACAAGAGGCCGCAGCTGAAAGCGGTCACGGGGCCAGCTGCAGGTCTTATCCTACAAAGTTGCCCAAAGCAAATGAGGGTCAACTCGCCTTGGCGGTTTAAAGAAATTTACCGGATTAGAAGCAAGGGAGAAGAAAAAGTCAGCCAACGAAAGCAAACGGGCGTAGTGGTATGTTGCGTTCTAAGAAAAGGGTTGCTCTGTTTGGATGTACATAGTTGGGGGCTGGCAACCAAACTATAGCACACCATGGAACTGAGAAGTCGAATGCATACCAAAAACCTGGTTTTGTACGAGCGTATGCATACATATATATATGTGTGTACATGTGTGTACATGTATGCCAATAACTATATCGAGTATTCCACGCCGTCTGAGTATGCGAACAGACGTGGTATGCGTTATGTATATGTACAATGTTCATGGGCACCGGCTTCAGCTAGGGTGCTTATTCAACACACGTAAGCACGCTTACATAAAACAGAAAGACAAGGGATTGTTTGTGTGGTTCCATTGTTATACATACTTACTTACTTACTTACCAACATAATTGTTCGGGGTCCTTTTCTCATCATAGTCTAACAAACAATCTTTTTTTCTCATAGGGACCCCAAAAACAATGGCCCCGGTGTTTCTTGGTTCTTTCGAAGTTCAGTAAGAGTTGGTAAGTAAGCCCTTTGCTCGGCTTCGTCAAGAAACAAAAGGATTTCGTCACACTTCCCAATTACAGGCCAAGCCTTGGGGGAGGGGGGCCTTTTGTGGGCATTTCTCTTTAAGACATCCAAGTACATACCAGTATATGGTATGTACATACAATTACATGCTATGTTATGTACCGATGTACAAGTACAAAACAAAATCCTTCTGCCATAGACTGGAGAAAATATGGATCTTGCGTTGTCGGTCTTGTGGGTCATATGGAACGTGGAACTAAGACACTGCTCGTGATGTGAGTGTTTCAATGTGCATGTGTACACGTGTGTATATAACTATCTGTCACGGCTGCATTAGTCAGACTGTTAGAAGCTTCTTGGTTGCTGAGTTGGTTGGTTAGCTTGCTTGACAGTTGATGCACCCTTTTTTCAGGCCAAATAACGGCCGACCTAAATCAACCACAGGCTTATCACCTATCTCACGTTCTTTTGGGCTCATTAGGATAAATCAGGCAAATCTCATTCTTAATGAGCGTGAAAATAAGAACCACAATTGTGACGGACTGCAGGATGGCAGTGCTTGCTTTTGTCCGGGTTCTGCCAAGTGGACAAACGAGTTGCAAAGCGCTGCCCTGGCCGTCATAACTTGATTGATTTTATATCGAGTTCCATGTGCCAGGGAGATAACAGTAAGCGACATAGTTGATGCCCGATGGAGCCACACTTACCTTCACTCATGCATAGCAATGCGCGCTACAAGTAGCAGCCAGCAAGTATAAGAGGCTGTATATAGACGGATACTAGACACTGAGCACAGTATCATCCGGTGAGAAGAGGCATATCTCGCTTAGGTTGCCAGGGCGGAAGTGGATGTATCCCAAAGCACTCAATATACAAGATGTAAGAAGCCTTGAGCTTCAGCTATTCCTATGATGACATGTGACAGGTGACTAAGGTCCCTCAAACAGGTAAAAAGAGTCCCATATCACTCATCACCAACGGCAAATTTTTGGCTTTTGTTTTCTCGTCAGAGTTTAACCAAAAGCTCACCGTAGGCCAGTCATCAGGCTCTGGTACACATTATTGATGCCCTGTCGTTTGCGCTTGCGTCCCGCCTCCCGCTCCCCCACGCCCAAGTCCATATCGTCGTCACCTTCCAGTGGCCCGGGCAGCTTGGGCATGAACGCCTTTATTGTGCCGTCGCCGTACGCAGCATAGATGGCACCATGCGAGTCTCCCCCACCCATCTCGCAGCCCAGCGGTAAATTCTCGCCGCCCGACCCACGCCATGCAATATCACGTACGCGATGCGCGGTGCTTTGTGTAAGTTGAGCACGATTCACCAATGACCGAGTATCTTGCCGCGTGCGTCGTCGCTTGGCGCCCATAGGCTCGCTCGGAAGTACGTGGTCGGCTGGCGGACACAGCTGTGCTACCACTGTGCCCGTGTGCAGCTCGACTGCCAAAAGGTCCATGCCGTTGGGCATGTAGAGTATTTCTCGTGAGTGGCGCATCAAGCAGCCGGGAGAAATAAGTAACTTGAGCGCTTTGGTAGTCTTGTTGTAGATTGGTGTCTTGAAGTTTACGCGGATATGGGCCCCCGTTGCAGCGTCCCATAATCGTATTTTTTGGTCTAGACCAGCAGTTACAATGTAGTTTCCATCATCAGTCCAAGAAATACCGTTGACAGGGCCGTTGTGGGCATGAGCAGAACTACGGATATGGCGTTCACGAGTCCATGGAATTCCAGAGAGCAAAGCATGGTCAAAGCGGTGTATGATGCCGAGAGAATCGTCCTGGTCCAGCATGGCGAGGGGTTTTAATGTGCGCCGAGTATCCCATATCTATGGTAGTCAGCATTGTATATTGTATTTACGGCCTGTTTTCAATGGAATCAGGCCAAATACAAACGTTCTCAATCAGGAAATTGTACCCCAAAACGTACCTTTACTGTTCCATCAGCATGACCGGAACACAGAAGCCGTTCATTGACTGGGCTCCAAGAAAGTGCCAGCACAGTGCCATCTGTTGACAACAGCATTCTGGATGACAACCCCGACCGCGGATCAAGCAGACGAACCAAAGGCGACCCAATGGCACACGCCAGCAATTTATCACTGGAAACCGGACTAACAGCAAAGCAGTTCACCGGCGCCTGTAGGTCAAAGCACGCAGTGGCTTCCTTGCGGTCTGGTTGCCACTGCTTGACAGTTTCGTCGAAAGAGCTCGTGTAGAAACAAAAGGGATCAAAGGGGTCAAAGTCGACAGAGCTGATGCCGCTAGAATGGCCCTTACGACGGTTGCCGACGCGGGCGCGCGGGACTGCGATGTCTGGGCGGAAAACAAACGGACGTGAAGAGTTTTTGCAAGCCTCTAGATTCCACACTTTGACAGACCCATCGCAACCACCCGAGACCATTCTTTTTGTTTGTGCAATTCCGCTCAGTCAGTAACCACTTGAAAATGGGCTTTGTGAAACTCGACCGTCTGTTAGGGTTAAACCGTGCTTACAATCGCGCCTGGAACTTATCAACCACCAAACTGTTAATTCCGCCGTAATGCGCCTCATTGGCCGGGGAAAAATCATTTAAGGGTCCGGAAATAGAAAATCGCCCGTCGAAGCGCAGATGCGGATAGTATTCCAAAGACCGTAGAAGATCGGTGGCGATGCTAGCGGCGAATCTGCGGCCTGACAGCTTGCCAGATTCGCGGGCAAAAACAAGATGGTTCATGGGTATGTATCACAGTGGATAACAGATGAAAGAGAAGAAATCAGGATGGAATTCTGGAGTGCACCATTAAGTTTTACATGTCAGTTAAGGCTTGGTGATCTAGAGGAAAGAGAGAAATGGTTTGATATGATCCAAGCCGTAAGAGACTTACAAAAACTTGTAGGTTCGTCAGCCTTGCAAATAAGTGGCGGCAAGGCTGTAAGACATTTTTTTTTCCACTTAAAAGTTTGATAAAAGCTTTCACATTGTTGTGATTCTACCGTTGCTTAAACAGGCTTCCTTTTTACTTGTTTTGCACAGTTATGACTATTAACGGAATATCTCTACTGGTGACTTTGTTTTCCTGTGGCTGAATCAGCTTTGCATTGTTCTTTTCACTTTTAATTCTTACAACCATACAAAGCCAACAAGATGAACGACACCAAAAGTACAGCAGCTGCAAAACCTGTAGATCTTTCTGCGCCAGATAATGAAGCGGGCGATATCGCCTACCCTAAACGCCGCAAACAGACCAATATCTACGATGCAGTCGCCGGCAAGTCTGCCCATCGCAAACCAGCCCGACATAGCCTATGCTAACACCTTCCTCAGGCCTTGCCACTACTCTCCACGGCTCTCTAGCTGCACGTCGTGAAGACCCCGCGTGGCGGCACCAGGCCACATCTCGCAGCAACGTGCTCACGCCACAAGAAGCCCTGTTTCGACGAACCGAGGCGCCGTCGCTCTTCGCTGAGTACGACCTGTATAATGCACACACGCGGATGCTGCCGGCGGACACCACTGCGGGAGTGTTGCCAAGCAGCGAGCTGTTGACGGGGATTCATGCGTATGCGAGCACATTCTACGAGGCACTCGGGACGACGACGCAGAATGGACGGCGTGGCAGAAAAAGAGAGCATTTTAGGCATGACATAAATGTGAATGAGTGCAGTCTGGATGAGACGGCGCTGCTGGCGTTTGGCGTCCTGTTGGAGGAGGCGGGCAGAGAGTTGCTGGGCCGCACAGGAGAGATGGTGTTCACAGAAGGCCAAAAAGTGGAGCGTGAGTCTGGGTCTAAACGGCCACGACAAAAAGATGCAGATGAAAGTGCAGATATAGTAGGCGTCATGGAAACACAGAGGCCGTGGAATCTGCGACGAAGCAAGAGACGAAAGCTTGGAGGAAAGTAATCTGTGTGTGCGGAATACAATATACAAAATCTGGCTGAGAATTCCATATCTTAGTTCTTGCGTATCTTATTGCATTCAAACTTATGCCCTTGCGGTTGGGAAAAAGACTCAGCTGGAGTCAATACCCCCCGTGAAGAACCAGTCAAGATTTGTCAAAGGGCTACATGCTTATTTCTTTCGAGTACAAGTATACGTACACATGTATACTGTTTGTTGCAAGAGGTCCAATATGTATCTCTCCCCCCCCCCCCCAAGGTACCGGTTTACAGAGGGATGAGACACTGGAAGACCTCTGTATATACATACATATGTATATTACATGTCAGGATGGCCCCTGTGGGCCTTTGAGCCTACGTTTAGCGGCCGCTGTATATTGAACGTATGATCTTAAGCCAGGGCTTCAACAACGCCCAATTTGTGTACACACTATTTGGGTTGGCCTTTTAACTTGTACTGCGTACACCAAAAAAAATCGGTTGTCGGGAATTGGGTTTTCACAGGGTTTCAGTGCTTATAAAAAAGGATATATGTATGTAGGTATGTACCACAAAAGCTCTCTTGCATTCACTTACATGTACATATGTACAAGTAGTTTTAAACGAGGCCTTCTCTTGTATTACATATCTAATTCTATCGGTAATATCAATCATGGAAAAGTTCCATGTTTACGGCATTGTTACATAGAAACAATGTTGTCTTCCGTGATATGGCCGAGCCATGACTATGTATACGTATGTATGTACCTATAGTGTATCATAAACACTACAGAAATGGAGTCAGATGCATCAAAGTGCCAAGGCCTGCACCGATTAGGAAGAGCGAGATTAACAATACCCAAACTTTAGTATCTAGTTCCAAAAATTAGTCCAAAAATGAACTCCCCTAAGCCAAACAGAAGATAATCTGGGGAGCCAGAGCAATGTCTCCCTGGTAATTCCCGTGTCCCTGCAAGCTTCACGAATCAAGAGCCATGATTCGATAGCCTTGATTGTTATTTTCTTTTTTGGTTATCCATGTATACCAGTACATGTAGACGCCTCTTTGTTTTTGACAGAAAAAGAAAACGTGGTACAAGTAGTAATGTATACTCCTCGTTCATAGCCAGTGATGACTTTGAAGAGCTTATTTCCAACATGGACTTTTGGAATACCCAATATAAAATGCATCGGGTGGTCACAGGATATACAGGCATGCATATCAACTGCAAGACGTCTTTAATACACATACTAATACATATTTATGTAGTAGTACATAGGTACTTGTGTACATACTACGCAGTACATATATTACTATGGTATGTATGTATGATGTATGGGTACAAGTGCGTCTACTTACTTGTATCTATACTATATGAAAGGGCATGTCACATTATTAACCTGGACCCAAAACTACAAGTATACAAGTACTTTAAGTTCAAGAGGGCATACTTGTAATTAACCACAATATGAGGGGGGGGGGGGGGGGGGTGACAAGGTAACACTGGAGAACAGACCTTTAAGTGTCTCATTTAGCTGAGGTCTTGAATTTTGCATCGAGATATCTCAGTTCAGCCATTTTGTGACCTGTCAACTCTAGCACGCTTCCAAGAAAACACCGAGATCGTTGTCACTGACACGCCAGGGAATGAATCCATTCCCACCTTGTAAAACTCAAGGGTCTTCATGTTTGCTTTGCAGTGGCAAAATATACGCAAATGGTGCCGTTTTAGGTATGATGGTCAAAGAAACCAAAAGAAATATACCACTCAGCTGCAACAAACGCGCCACCATAACGTCGCAGCCTCAGTTGCAGTCTTGGAATACACTTTGGAAATGATGACTGTCTCGCAACAAATTGAATCATCGCCAGCAAAAGGAGAGATGTCTTGAAAGAGAGCTTCACTAAACCCAACCAGGCAGCTGTTGTCAAAAACCCCTCCACTTTCACTCTCGTCTTATGCTATCATAACGATGGCAAATAGGTTGCTAGTAAACCTTTTTTTCTTTTGTGGCTTGAAAGTACGTAAGTTATTTCCCTGTCATATAGCCTCACATCTCTAAGACCTACTACTAGTACCACTATGGACCTAATAAGACTCCATGTTTGTTGAAGTTGCGTTCCAATTTTCTTTTGTCCTATTGTGTGGGTGTGTATGTGTGTGGCTTACTCAGACGTCGTTATTGCAGCGGTTAATCTTGCTATATTAGTGGTTGAATCCGAGTGCCTCGTTCACAAGACATCGGTAGCAGGCCTGCTGCTAATATAGCGGCTCATGTTCGTGTATTACAACCTATACTATGTACATACATAGTACATACTATGTATACATGGAAAGGCTCATTGAAATTCAACCGAAAAAGCCGATGAATAACATGGTTCTCTTGTATCAACTAAAACTAAGTCAGGCACCAAATCTGTATCGGTTGATACGCCAATATTACACAACTCCATGAATAAAGAAATCAGAGACGAGGATCCGCAAGCAAAAAAGGCCGCAGGTCTAAGCACGAGACCACGGAACTGAGCTCAGACAGGAGCCCAGGGCCACGTCCTCGGGGTCTTGTTCGCCTCCTCATTGTCTCGCTTGTCCATGACTCTCTCTCTCTCTCTCTCTCTTTGTTTTTTTTTCTTTCCTCCGTATAGCGGCTTTTTAGTTTGTTACTTTGCTAACTCCCTCATTCTTCGGTCATGATTAAAACTTTTTTTTAAAACGCTGTGTTGATCCCAGAGACTATTCTCAACAAGGATACGTGGAACTGCGGATCCAGCTTCAAGTTTCTTCTGTTATTTTTTTTTTTTTTTTTGCCTCATAGCGTTGTCATGTGCCCTTGCCAAGACTGAAGTTATCACCAAGTTAGCAATGGTGAAGGAAACGAGAGGCTGGGAGGGTGTGATTTCTCCGAAAGCCCTGTACATCCATAGAGACGGCAACGAGCAGGAAATGAACGTCAGATTTGAGATCAAGTACCGAGTTTGGTATTGAGGACGGATTACAATACCCCAGGGGATACAGGATAATTTAACTACAATATTACTATGTATGTAGTTCGTTTACATCAACATGAGCGGATTTTGGAGTGTTTGAGTCGCAGGTGAATCTGGTAACTTTACAGATATGGTCTCGAAACCAGCCTCATTGTTTGCCTTTGGTATTTTGCTTTTACTGGTAATGATTTGTACGAGGCTATCAGATTCTCAACTCGTAATCTAACGCCATTATCTATAAGCGACGGGGCAAATACCACTACCATTTGTTTATGTCCGGGGAAATTCAACATGGAGACCTTGCATCTGAGGGCCTTTGTGTCCAGATAGAGATTTCCTATAGTACTATGTACATAGAAAAAGAAATAGGACAACACTTGGGCATTAAAAAGAAACACGTGATGTATCTAGCATGTACAATACAAGTATAATGTGATGTATTAGCAGAGAAAACTGCCAATAGATAGTAGCATAACATGACTTTTATCAGGGGTTTCTCTGGTAGCGAGTGAAAATCCACGCTTACAGAAGTTTTCCTTTCACGGCAGTGTCTAGAAGAAACCAACGTCAACTCGACTGGGGAAGCAGAAATATTCATTAAGATGTCTAAAGGAACAGGTCACGAGGCCATGATTTCTTCAATATCCCCTAAGGTTTGTCTTTTTTTCAAAAAAAAAAACAAAAAAAAAACAAGCATACAAAAAGTCAGAGGGAGAGAGGGAGAGAGGGATGATCCTAAAATACAGAGCCGCTAGCTTGACAAAGTTTCCATGCTGTCGGATACCGCCTAATTGTGTTTTCATAAATACAACAGTTGCAAGCAACAAGCAACAAGCATTGACCCTGTTGAATTTGGGGGTTTTTTTTTTTTCCGCAAAACAACGTTGAGTTTAGCACAAAGAAGACGGTGTGCAAAAAGAGAGGCTAGAAATTTGTACATGTAAACGTAAATGAGGCTATAAATCCATTCATGTGCCTAACTCTTTGTGTAGTGGCGGAATCTTCGGCCGAGACTTGTTCTCGAGAAATTCTCGTAAAGTTTCTCACAGACGAAGAATAGTAGAAGGAAGAAGCTAATGCTGAGTTCATGCAGGGGAAGCAGAGGGCGACGGCTTTGTCTCTGCCTCCACCAATTTGCTCGAGCCACTTGTAGTCGGAAGAGCCCAAGTTTCCTCACTATACATATATATATATTTTTTTTTCTTTTTCCTTATATCTCCCTGTTTGCCTAAAGAATACATGGCCCGTTTGCTCTATTACATATTGCCTTTCAGTCACCATTCCCGTGGTGCTGGGATATTGATAAGGAGGGTCAAAAGGTTTGTGGCCAGGACAGCACATTTGATATTGAGGTAAGGATGAGGCAATGAAACACATTAGGATTGGCTTACTTCTATACCATATTAAGTCGTTCTCAACATCATTTATGGTATGACCCAGTTCGAGCTCATGATGAACAGATTTGCAAGCTCGTATATCGATCTCATACCTCAAATAAGCATCAGTGCCATCCTTCTCAACAAAAAGTCAAGATCACGGTATGTGGTACTTGATACATACAAGCAGAATCAGCCGGCCGGCCAGCCAGCCAGCCAATTTTTTATTTTCTCATTTGTCATCCCCCTTGATACAGGTACTATTGCATACTACTGGTATGTGCCATATGGTACATACTAAGAATCTCGCCCTGTTTGTTGTACAGTTTTCAGGGGATATCCAGGTAACATTAACAGAGGCTGTTCCATGATGACAATATTTCCTCGATGCTTGAACTACATGTCATATTTTCCCTCCGTTATCTGTGGTTTCCTTAGTCGTATCGGCAGATCGTACATACATATATGTATGTACGTATGTATGTACATACATACTTGCAATCTTGAACTCTACTACTTGTATTACATCCATATACGTAGTCTTGGGCGTAAAGAAAAGTGCTCCACTTGATTGTCTGCTTTGTTCTATGGCTCCTTCCTTGCCCAACTTTTCTTCATCCAATGCTAACCCACTTTTTCCAGCTTTGTTCTACGCCTTTGTGCAAGTATAAAAACCGGTACTTGGGTTAAGAACAATGCAGCGCTCATCTGTGATTGGCTGACTAACCTCTTAGCATAAGATTCGGCATTTTACGATTGCTCATTTAATGCTTACACAAAAGCCAACCTTTTCAAGCTAAACGAAGCTTGCCCAATGTTGTTTTGTGGGCGTCTATGCAGAGCCGTAGTGGGTAGTTTAGTCTCCTGATGCTTACGACACAAATGGTTCACATAAGCTGTTGTAAGTGCATAGGTGCAACCAGACAAACAACAAACATACATACGTATGTATGTATATGCATTTGCTGTTTTTCTTTAGTGTTTTTTTTGTGTGCAAAATGTCGGCCGAGACCTGGCACAACCGGTTGAGTATAGCTGAGAGTAATAAAAAAGTAGAGTCAAGTTTTCTCGCCATCTCGTTTTCCCTTTTCTTTTCTTGATAATAAAGGAAATCTTTTCTCATTCATTCAATGAAATGTAAAAACTCGTTTAATCTTCTTAGAGAGAGACAACAAAAAAGTTTCAAAATAAAAATAAAAAGCTACCACTGTCTATGTACATATGGTATAATCTTCTGGCCAGCCACCCATATCGTGATTAATTCCAAGAAACAACTTTAAAATTCTCGTGGTCAACGAGAACTCCCCAGTCAGTCCCATGATAAGTCAGGAATGCTTATCAAGGCTAGCATCACATCAAGCGTTTAGAAAAACATGTACATATGTATATATCTCCTCCCACAACCCATCAACCCCTCAATCCCTTTTGTCCCCCCTGTTCTTGATTTATCTTAAAACCTAACGGACTTCCCACTCCTTGAAGTTGGCAAGGATATTGTCTTTTACTTTTACTCAAAAATCAGATAACCCATTCAGAGTTGAAAAATATGCACTTAGATTGTTAATGAGCTTTAACAATAACATTATCTGAAAAAAAAAAAATCAAACTAAACGACCGTGCTCTTAGTAAATCAGCCTTCTTCTTGGCGTCTTCAGAAACCACTATGTACTTGTATATGTGTCTTGAGAGTTAACACGTACATGACACATACATAGTAGAATGTTGATTAGTCCAAGTCTTGATAAATCGATTGAGTTTACCATATACGCATACATATATGCTCTCAATACATATCTCCTATATGTGCTTCAAACGTTGCCGTGGCTCAGGTATTTCCGCATGCACCAATAGTACAGCTTTCCACGTTTTGTGCGCCATCTAGCAGTCACCAAGAACTATTCGTCCGGATGTCGGCTTGCACTACTTGTTTTTTTATATATAATGCGGCCGAAGAGAAGTCGTCTGCGAAACAAAAAGACTTACATATTTCCATTGTTAGCTTCAACGTACTCAAATTCTAACTTTGACTGAACAAGTAGAAGATAAGAGAGAGCAAGGAGCTTTCCTCTTCAAATAAATCGCTTGCAATAACTACAAAGATGCAACTTGGCAGCTAGCATCATTAATCACAAATCACAATCTTGACTACATATCGAATGGCCTAATCAACAAAGTTCTCGTCCCAGACATTGTTCGTTTTGAGCGTGGCCCTTCCGGATTTACCTATAACATCACCTGAATACAAGCAATCCTCTGTAAAACCTTCCAAATAAAAACACAGTCTATCACGCTTATGTATCTGAATACATAAACGTGTGTGTGCATAGTATGTATGCGATGCACCCAATCACTGTGGGTAGTGGCGGCATCATATGACGACCCGTTTTAGTTGGCTAAGCACAAAAGCTAGAGTATGTACATACATACAAGTACAAGTACATATATGTAACAAAGACAGCGCTGTAAGAGTCAATAAAATGAGCAACCAACACAATGTTTCATGGAATCATTATGAGATGGATGATGGCATGGACCATTCACGGATACAGGAGCCGAATGACAAGTACTATGTGTGTACTATGCACTATAAACATTGCTAGTGCACCTGTTAGACCACCAGAAGAACTCTAACTGGAGCATGACATGTCGGCCATAATGAGATACATGAAGTAATATTCCAAGTTGGTAAAGATCCAAACACTACTATGTACTACATAGCGTATGTATCCATATGTCTTTGAATATTGAATATCAACTCAAACGGAGAATTCTGGGCAGCGCCCGTAGATAAGGCCATGACGCATAGTTCTTAATTTACAGGCAGCTCTCAGCCTACATATGTATATGCACTGCTGAGATAACCACCCGCCTTTTTTGTCTTGGCTGCTTCTTCTGGCGTGGGATGGCGGATTCGCGTTTGTATGTATATGTATGTATACGTACTTGTAGCTGTCACATAATGCACATAGAGAATAACAAAGAAACGTATGAAGTGATTGAGCCTATCAGGGCATCTATATTCCGTTTTTGGCTTGCCAAGTTGCTAACCTTCTTTCTCGGCTACAGGCAGACGAGCACCGCAGATCCGTTGTCTCAGCAAAGCAACTGCATGTAACATATTACACTACGTACGTAGTATGTAGATGCGTATGTATATGTATGTATGTACTTTTGTATGCATGGCACACATGCTGTAGCATATACATACTTCCCAATAGCCGCACCATTAGTGACTGAATGCATTCACAATTGGGTCGGGCGATAAAGGCGGAGAAGGTGACAACCAGCAGGCTTCACGAACGGCAACATTTATGGAAAAAGCAATGAGATAAAAATAACAGGCGCATGTGTTTCTGGGGAGGTCAGAAGCATTACAAGTACAAGTACATTTTTTTTTCCCAAATTCAGCTGCAGAAACAAATATTTAATCATGGCATAAACAACGTGGTTGTTATATCTCCGAAATGCCCTGAGTTTTGGGGCAACATGGATGGGCCAAGTGTGTTGATTGAAAGAACTGCTATGAGTTGGCGAATATATGCAACAGATGTTGTGTAGTTGGGAGGGCAGCCTAGCGACTGTAGCACATACATATACATGTGCATACATATGTATGTACATATGTTGTTGGCATGTACCAGTATTAGCAGAGTTGGCACCATTTGCTTGGAAAGTCATGTAAAAAAAAAAAAAAAAAAAAAA
>CM069898.1:3377722-3388783 GCA_036034705.1 Thielaviopsis punctulata | reverse complement strand
TGAAAAAAAAAAAAAAAAAAAAAGTGCATAGCCTTTTTGGGGCAACCTGACATAAAAAAAAAGATGATGACATCACATTATTGCTCCTATTGTTCTAGTACATACATATGTATCTATGAAATGTCTACTGGTATGTGTACGACATACTATGTAGTAACAAGTACATATACAGCATATTCATGTACATTGTACTTCTATTTCGGGATTTGCAAACCGTCACCCTAAACGAATAAGCCGACCTAACTTTCAAGTTCGCCGAATCTTCACCCTCTGATGCTACATTCAAAACCTTGTTGATTTTCTCTCAAGTAATAAAATGACCAAAAAGAATACAACGAAGGAGATTCTGAGCCAGGCTGAGCTTGGATTTGGTTCATGAGACCTTTGCTCTTTTCACGCCCAGCTAAAAACAGAGCAAGAGTGTGCAAATCAAGATATTCATAACAACACCAATCAAACTTGAAGGCTTTTTGGTTATGACGGCAAAGGCCGCTTTTATCAAGGGAACAAGAACGCAGGAAAAAGTGACATTGTGTTAGCAAAGTGCCCACTAATTCGTCTCCCACAAAACGAACCAGTTGGACCTCACCGCTTCTTCAGTTGAAGCTTCGTATCATCAGAATTGGCTTCATTTCTAGTCATTTTTTCCTGTGAGTGTGTTCTATGACGAACGGCTGTAGTTTCAATGTTTCTTTTGTTTATATTGTGTCATTTTAGAAGGAGAATAGAAGCTTTTCATTCAGCCATCCATTTGCTTCATTAGAAAACGACTGATTAGGCATTCGCTAGACAAGGGTTGTTTTTAATGTTTTCGTGACGTCTACATACTGGTGCCATAAAAGTGCATAGTATACATACATATATTGCATCATTCTTGTTAGGCTTGAAGAAAAGGAGGGAGGCGAGAATTTGGATGCCTTGAGGGAAGGATATTCCATTCACACAGCACAATACTACAATTAAACCCCCCAAGAACGTGTCCCGAATTTCCGGAATCGCATGTCATGTTATTTACAAGTACATACATAGCTGAACTAAACGGCAACGAACAACGGCTGGATTGCAGGGCAACGGCAACACTGCGTTCTATTCAGGGCTAAAACAAGTATACAATGAGCGAGCTTCGAGAAAAGAGCACAGTGGTCAAGTCGTACGCTCCGGTTGTATTTATAGAACATCATGACTAGATTTTGAATGCTACATAGTACTGGCGAAAACGAATGTGTATTCTCCCAGAATCCAGAGTGTGAAGATATAACACTTTAGCGAAGCCAATCGATGGAGCCCAAGCCAGTATATATGTATGTACATACACATACATGAGATTTAGCCCGATTTGTTTCGTACTTTTTTGTGTTGAATTCAGATGTAAGACCCTAAAAACGAAGCTGTTCTTTTGTCCAGGTTTATTGCGGTTTAGCTCAGCTTTCCTAACCCCCTCTTTGGTTTGGTTTTTGAGGGAGATTGAAGATTAGTGTGCTGAGCCCAGCTAAATCATGGGACGACTTTCTCCTTCTTTCCTCTTTCCTAAGAAAGAATAACAAAACAATGGACCCTTTGTTTTGGTCTTTGTGATGGATAAAAGCAAATGTTTATTGAAGTGGCAACTTTCATCTTCAGTGAGTGACCTTGTAAAGTAGCAACTCTCCAGCTGCTTTAATTGCTGAATTTATCGACTGGAGTCGTTGGATGCTTCAGGTCAGGTATTTTACTGGGCTGTACTATACATACACATACATATACATACGTATGTATGTCTGTACAGTATGTATACAAGTACATAAGTACATATACATACGCTTGTACAAGCAGGCTGGGCTCTTTTACCTTTTTTTTTCTTTGCCTTCCCTTACCATCCTTTTTGCTTCCTGTCCTGCTCCTACAGCAAGAAAAAAAAGAAAAAAAAAAATACCTGGAGGAAAGAAAGAGGAGAAAGTAAGTAAGGTGCATGTGTAATGTGTACCCAGTATTGTATCTATGTATGTACATACAGCATATTGGCACCCTTTGTTTTGGCTTCACTTGGCCCCCTCGGCTTGATTTTTCCCTCTTTTAACCTCATGATTGGCCCCGAAAAGACCTGGAAATATTAAGAGCACGCACTATTTTGACTATTTGTGCCAGAGCAGCTAAGCTAAAGCCCTCGGTTTTATTGTTTTTTTTTTTTTCTCTTTTTATTTTTTCTCTTATACTTTTTCTCAAGCTACATACTGGCGCCGCTCTCTCTCTCTCTCCCTTTATGGCTTCTCTTCCCTTTGCCTGTTGTACTTCTCCTCTCTCATACCTCATACATACTACCCAAAGTAAATACATACACATTCCTGTACACTGTACATCCATACATATATAGTTGAGGTTCGCGTCTCCATCGACCTCTTCCCACAATGGACGTTGGTCTCCCCCTTTCGAAACGAGCTTGTCTTGATTCTCAATCTCACCAGCATTCATTGCCTCATCCATCACCCTCACCACATCAATCTCATTCTCCCTCAATTCTTCCACCACCTCAGTCTCCTGCCCATCATTTGCATCATCATCAGCCTCACCAGTCTACCGTTCATCCTTCTCCCTCTTATCCGTCGCCGGCCGCCTCGCATCAACCACACCATAATCCGGGTTCTGTTCAGCACCAGCACCAACAACACTCGCATTCGAACTCTCTGCCGCCTGCTCACGGTCTCGGCCATCACCACAATCATAATCACGGCCTTGCTCACAATCTAGCCTCCGCCTCTCCTCACCCGTCGCACGCGCCTCCGCCTCATCGTGCTTACCCGCGAAAGACTGAACCTGTGCCTAGTCCTCAACAGTCGCATCTGCCACCACCGTCTCAACCACAATTGCAGTCGCAGTCGCAGTCGCAGTCGCAGCCTCAGGCTTCGCTCCACCCTCAGGCGCAACATCAGTCTCAACAGCACGTCGCTTCGCCCTCAACTCTCTCGTCATCGGCTTCTAGTCTTCCTGGGACTACAAACACTTCCCTGGTTCCGCATCAAGGCACTATTCACGCCAACGGGTCTCAGACGCACAGTCGTGCCGCTGTCCACCAGCAATACGCACCTCACGCCCCTCACTCTCAACAGCATCACCCCGCTTCTGCCCCTCTTGGGCCCCAGGCGTCTTTGTGTGGCTCTTCGCCGCTCAAGGCTGAGTTCAACCAGCTGCCTCCGCAAATTTCTACCCCCAACGGCCAGTCGAAACAGCAATCGCAACAACAGCCTCAACCGCAATCGCAACCGCACCCGCAGTTGCAAACACAGGCTCAGAAATCAACTCACGGCAATGATATTCGACTTCCTATACCGCCAGAATTTTCTAAACCTCCCACTCCCATGAGCCATTTGCCACCGCACCAACCACCACCAGGCCAGCCCCCTCTGCCACCTTCTCAGTTATCGTCGCATTCACAGCAACATCAACAACATCAACATCAACAGCAACAGCAACAGCAACAACAACAACAACAACAACAACAGCAGCAGCAGCACCAGCGGCCGCCACAGTACCCGCAAATGCAGGAACAGTACCGACCAGTACCATCGTCTCCCGCTCAGGCCGCTCATCTTCACTCGCATCCGCATAGTCACAACCACAGTCAAAGCCATGGCCACCAACCTCACCAGCCGCCACCCCAGCAACATGTGACGACAGCTCCAGGATCGTTTATGCCACCGCCAATGTATTCAGAGGATCACTCTCAGCAACCTCCTCTACCTCCTCAGCAACAACCACAACGTATGGATCTCATATCGCCGCATACTCCAGTGACAATGTCGACTCCGAGCAGCAACGGCATAACTATTTCCACGCAGCAGATGCCGGTCCCGCCAATGCAGCCGTACGATGACCACAGACGCTCGCAAATGGGTGGCTTTAAGGGAATCCAGTCTCCTGGACCCCATGGTCATTTTCGTCCTGGACCAGGCGGTCCGTCACAGCCGTTCTTGTCCCAGACGCCCATGATGCATCAGCCCAATGGATATGATGCGTACCAGCCCGAGGGCTACATAGTCACCCCGGTTGCCGGCAAGCGCAAGGCAAACCGTGCCTCTCAGGTAAGCTTGGCTTGTTACATCTACCTACACTATGTTCTACAACTTGGCCATCAAACTAACAACCTTTGCAAAAACAAAAGGCTTGCGACAACTGCCGCACCCTCAAGGCCAAGTGCGACGAGAGCAGGCCGTGTAAAACATGCAAGGAAAAGGGTCTTGAGTGCAAGTACCGTGATCCTACGCCCAAGGCGTAAGTGAGCTATGCATGATATGACTTGTATAAGAAAAAAGAAAGCAATAGTCTAACAAAATAACCACGACTTAGTGCCGACAAGGTCCAAACCGAGATTCTCGAAGGCATCAACAAGCTGCACAAGCTGCTTGATGTGATGAATGAGCATATATCGCAGAATGACCAGGACATGAAGCATGTCATGAAGTACCTGCAACAAAAGGATCCATCGTGGCTTTTCAAGCGAGAAGATCAAGAGCCTCTAGAGCCCAATCATACAGCAACTGGGTCACATCCACTACCAGAGGTTGGCTTTGCTCGTGACGAAAAGCACATGGAGATGCAGCGGCCAAGGGCTAATTCTCCCAATGACTTTTGCCAGCCATCGAAACCGGCGGTAGAGCGAGGTTTACAGCAAGAGGAGGAAGTAGAGGCCGAGCCGGGCCCAGTGGTGCGACCTGGAGAGCCCTCTATTCCTCCTGATCATACTACGGGTGCGGGCCACTTGCTGGATTGGCCTGGTATCAACGAAATGGTAACAGACATTCTAACCAAATTAAATGTCGTCTTCACCAACGAGTATCCGATTCGGCAAGAGGAAGCGCGTGGGTTGCTGCGCATCCACGGCCGCGGCGAAGGCCGCGATATCGAAAGCAGCATCTACACGGGATCGGATGAGCACGGAATGTTTGACCTTGACGATAACATGTCTGACATGAGCTCGCCGTACGTTGACGAGCGCTGGGGCTATGGTGGCCCATCGAGCCCGATGAACTTTAACGATGGATCTAGTCTTCCGGCGCGGTCGCCCAATTCGTGGATTCTCGGCGGTCTCGATTTCGAGCCTGATACAATGATGGAGTTGGGCGCATCGTTTATCCGTCACATTCTCAATATGCACCCGATTTTCACGATGCCGCAGGTGCAGGCCTGTATGAAAGGCTTCCTCAACTCGTTGCCCAAGGCGTCCAACTTTCCCGCGATTGGTAATCTGAAATACCCCGAGGGCGTCACGTGCACTCCCGGTGCGCCTTGCAGTGAAAGCGAGATTGACCTTAATCCCGACTTGTGCCACCTCAACTCGCCATCCAAAAAGCGCAAACACGACAGCAATGAGGCATTCACAAAGCTGTTTATCGAACCACCAGGCTGCCAAAAGTTTGGCAAGCCGCCCCGCACAATCAACAGTGCTCTTGTCTTGATGATGCTTGCTCTCGGAAAGATATGCTTGCATCGCGACTGCGTGCCGGATGTCGTTCATGAAGATCAGATTTCGGGCCCGACAGCTACGTCCAATTCGCCGTCAGCGGTCAAGAGTGGCGGCGGCGTTTTATCCTCGCCGCACCAAGACTCGCCCAAGGACATTCCCGGACTCCGTGGCGGCCACTCTCCTTCTGACCGGCGATCGTCGTTGCATGCGCAGACAGGCAAAACCAACCTGGGCACCATCAATAGTACTGCTAATGCTGGTGTCGGTAGCAGTGCGGCCCCGCCCAAGAACATGACAGTGATTCCTGGCTTGGATTACTTTGCTATGGCGCTAGAAATCATTGGATCGCAGCTTGGCGGCAACTCTCTGAAGCATGTGCATGCCAATCTTTTGGTTGGTCTGTACTTTGGTCAGCTGGGTCGTGTCATTGAAAGCCACGCCTACATTGCCGCTGGATCAACAATCTTACTCAACATAATGCGGCCGACGCTTAACCGACTGAGAGAACTACGGGTATGCGAAAAGCTTCCGCAACGGCATCGCGATAACCAACTCATCCTCGCGTTTTGGACGTGTCTGCAACTGGAGAGTGACATTGTTGCAGAGCTGCCTCGGCAACAGTCAGGCATTCTGGCCTATGACGGAACTCTGCCGTATCCCAATCTGACTCTGTTCCACCCGACTGGCCTGGGCCCGTTCTCCGAGCGGGTGTATATGAGTTACATGGCGCAGCTGTATCTACGTCGTCACCTGAACCAGATTCACCGCATGTTCTACGGGCCGAACGCTGACAAGGTGCTCGACCCCAAGACGGACTTTTGCGATGTCGAGACGGCACAGTTGCGTGTGGCCGATATGCAGTGGGTGGGTCCGAACTTCCGGTTCGACGAGGACGACCCGCCGGCTACGGACATTTTGGCAGCGCGTCTGCGGGCCAAGTACTGGGGAGCCCAGGTGATTACATACCGGCCATTCCTCAAGCAGATTCTCGACTTTGGCTCCAAGATGCAGAACG
The DNA here is from genome assembly GCA_036034705.1 of Thielaviopsis punctulata. NCBI lineage: Eukaryota > Fungi > Ascomycota > Sordariomycetes > Microascales > Ceratocystidaceae > Thielaviopsis > Thielaviopsis punctulata. Next base: position 3,382,331 of record CM069898.1, on the reverse strand, counting down.
GCCATTCTTACTGTGCCGTTAGCGAGTTCCGGCCGGGCGTGGAAGCCCCGATAATCAGCCCCAAGACGGAGTCCTATGACGATATTTCGGACAAGATCAAGGAGTATGCGCAAATGGCTATTCGTGCTCTTGTTGAGAGCACACAGGCCTTCCACAATCTCGGGCCCAAGCGGCCAATTATTACCAATGTTTTTGGCACAGCGCATGCCCAATGGGGTAATTCGCTTGTGCTGGCGGCCTGCTACCGCAACAACCTGTTGAGAGGCTTTATCGACCGCGGCAACCTGGTGATTCTGATTGACAAGACGCTTGCCTTTTTGAAGCAGAGCGCGTGCCAGCGGTCGGCTCTGGAGATTGACCGCCGGATTCTCAAGCACGTGCGTTCTGGGATCTTCCCCAACGAGTCAGTCACGCCGCAGGATGTCATGGACCGCACCGACAGCATGAACCTGGCTACGACGAGCGCGGCTACGGGCCAGCGGCTGCCATGGGTTCCCAAGAAGGAGCCGGTGCCGGTTGTCCCAAGGTCAAAGGACGGAGATGTGGAGGCGATAGACGAGAGCGAGGGCAAGAGCATGGCTGCTCCGGCTGTTCCGGTGCCGGGGGCGGCGGGTGCTTCTACCCTGTGATTGGTCTTGGCTCTGTTTCGGCCAGGGCTTCCGATCCTGGGGCGCACGATGGACACAACCCTCTGTAAACGCGTTTGTTTACAGGAGAAAACTCTTTGATGTTTTGTTTGACGGACATGTGATTCTTTATGCTTCTTCCCCCCTTTGCTTGTTTTACTGTTTCTAGAGGGGCTCGTTATTGCAGGCTATGATTTTTGATTCCCAGCTCTTGCTAGTAGTATGTATGTATTTACCTTTGGAATCTGTTTTTCCTTGTTGGCATTTATCACGGCTATATTCTTTTGCTTAGTCATGGCTTTTTGTTTTCTTTCTCTCCTTTCCCCTTGTGCCCATTTGGCTCCCTTGCAATATTCTTGTCTTGTTTTTGTGTTTTGCTTCATCATGTGTGTCTATCTTGGCGGTTCACTTTGATACCTATTGTTCTTTTGGTCATGGAGTTTTGTCTCCAAAAAAGAAAATCTGTATTTGTTCAATACTGCATATTGCTATCTCATAATCCAGTTTTATATTGTTCCTCACAAGATGCAAAGTGGTACTAATTCGTGACATCGTGACATTTCATAACATATAAACTCTTTTCGTCGCCCCCGCTTATTTTCGCCTAGAATAAATGCACTACCAAGCACAGCCACCCATCTGGGTACGCCGCCTCGCGCATCAACTCGGTCACCGGCGCGCCAAACGGCACTGCCGCCCCATGCATAATCGCCTCGCCGTGGATCGGATCGCGCGTACTCGGAAACAGCTCGGGCATCATGCCGTTGAGCGCCATGCCCAGCGTCTGCGGCGACCGCCGGTCCGCAGAGACGGGAGGCACCAGCATCTGCACCACACGGAACGTCCCCGCGGCGCCCTCGCCGCGTCCCGGCAGCTCCTCGACGGGCTCTGGCGCGGACGCGTCGCGCGCGGCTAGTGCGGCGGCGCGCTGCGCCGGCGTCATGGTCGGCACGTACACGCGCACTGGCACATGGCGCAGGGCCGTCGGGGCGTTGAGCAGGATCTGGTTGACGCGCGCAAACGCGGCGACGTCGTTATCGCGCACCGCAGCCCACAGGGCGGTGGTGTGGTCCTTGCTCATCTTCATGATCTGGTTGGCGTTGCCGTGGCGCACAAAGTCGGCCTCCTTGACGCTGTTGAGAAAGGTGTCGGCAATGTCCCAGCCGACGCCGTCGCACACATGCAGGTGCCACGGCAGCGTCGGCTGGTACAGGTCGGCGAGCAGGCCAAGGGGCAGGTTGCGCAGGAGGAGGTTTTCGTGGTGGAAGCTGCTGCACGGACGTTGGAAAAAGGCGCTGAGGCGGGGCAGGAGGAGGGCGAGGTAGCTGAAGCGGGGCACGGAGATGAGGAAGGGTTGGGAGGGCCGGTCGGGGTGGGTTATGAGGAGCGGGATGCGCTGAGCCCAGAGTTTTTGGGTGAGTGCATTGGGCTGCACGGAGGATGACATGGCTATAAAGGATGGCAAGAGGTCGAGTAGCAGGTATGTACGAATGTAGCAGTATATACCCAAGAGTGGGCAAGCAAAAGAAAGTTGTACGGAATCACAACAGGTCAATTTTTGTATTGTACATAATTCATCAGGTTTAGGGTGGGAAGCTTATCGATAAGAGCTAACTTAGTACTATCTAATCAGACAACTCCACTCCCTCCATCTTCCAACCATAAAAGCCCCAATGTAACTTTAAAGTCTTCCGCCATTCTGTCCATTCCCAATATACATATTATTACGTTTCTCATTTACTGCACAGCACGCATCTCGGGCTGACCAATCTGCTGTGTCTGAACCACTGGCTGTGGCTGACTCATTGCCTGCGGCTGACCCATCCCCTGCGGCTGCAACGGCTGCGGCTGCAACGGCTGCGGCTGCAACGGCTGCGGCTGCAACGGCTGCGGCTGCAACGGCTGCACTGGCTGAGACTCGACACGCGTATCCGGGCCGCCTGCCACCGCCGCCGTAGTCCCGGCCACCGGGCCCCGATGGTTGTGGTTCTCACGGCGACTGCGGTGCACCCAGAACACGGCGAGCGCAGCAGTCGCGAGCCATGCGATGGCGGAGAGAAAGGCGAACGAGGTGTTGGCACGGAAGCGACTGCATGTGTTGCGGAACGGCGCGTAGTACCAGTTGAGAACGTATCCGCAGTTTCTGCTGATGCGCTGTAGCGGGGTGGGTGGGTGGTGGTCGACTGTGTTAGCAAGCCAGGTGGACGTGGATGGGAGCAACAAAAGAAAAAGCAAAACAACGAAAGGAGAGGAGAAGGATGCCAAGGGGGGGTGGTGGTGGTGCTTACATTGACCAACAGGCCAAACGAAATGAACCAGCAAATCGCCAGCGCCACGTCCACTGGCCACTTGACGAAGCGCGCGCCGGGAAATGGAATCATCCACAACAGCGCGAAGATTATGGACAGTGCGGCAATGACTTCAGTGTATATAAAGCGGCCGAGGTGCCACGAGCTCACGCCCGAGGCGCGCATCAGGTAGTTTCCCGTGATGCCGGCGACGATGACGGCAAACGCGAGTTGCAGACAGCGCAGGATGATGTTGACGATGGTTTTCATGGCTGGCTTGACGGCGCTTTGTGTATGTGTGTGTATGTGTGTGTTTTTTTTCTTACTTTCCAGAGGGAAATAGAGTGAAGAATCAAGATGCAGAGCTTGGCGAGGGCCAGGCAAAGTTGGGCGCACGAGTAAAGTTCTTTATATCCACCTCAGCTTGAGCTAAGCATCACGCTATTCCCAAGGTCGCTGGAGAAAAGAAACAAAAAAAAAACCTCCCCAGCAGGTACTCGGGTGGCGTACGCTCGTGTCGAAATTACTAACAGACCGCGGGACCTGGGCCCGTAGAATCGACAAGTCATGTTCATCACGAGCATAACTGCCTATCAATATGGGCCGGCTGGGCGGGGGACTTTGGCCTGGGGCCTCTTGATTGGTGATGCCAAAGAGAGTCACTTGACATGATGTGTATCTTGTGGCGAACAGGCTAGAGGGCGTGTATTTGTCAGCTCTGGCTCTTATATGTATTCCATGACGTCTACTTATAGTGTTTATAACTTCTTCCGTTTATAGAATGTTGTGGTGGATGTTCAGGTTGATATATCAGAAGCTGTGATAACCCTAACACCATGCATGAGCTACATACGTACTACGTACTGCTAGTACGAAGTAGTAGTTTCCGTAAGCAACAAGTGGCCGACGAAAAGCGATCGAGGCTTTTTTTTTTTGGGGGGGGGGGGGGGGTTTCAACAGGAAAAGGGCACGGGGCTGCCTTCTTTTCTCTATCTCTCTCTGTCTCTGTCTCAAAGCTTCTTAGACACAAAATCCTCACATACTTGTACTATGTACAAACATCTAATCGTGAAAATCCTCATTGAGAAACACAGAGACAAAAAAGAGCGGTACATACAGCTTACCTGCTTTATTCCACTGCTGACTTGTTCGTAGGCGAGCCGACTGTTACCTAACAACACAGCTAACTACGTATAATGTGGTGTACTACGTACATTGTACTTGGACCCGGACACTTCAGCCCCTTCATACTCCCAATGCAACGGTAAGTGCGAACAACGATGGCATATGATTACTACTTTTGGTTGCATAACGGCTTTTGTTGGCATGCATATTATATCTACATATGTACAGTATACTTTATCTGTACTTGTACATGCTACAAGATTCAGCAACTGAAGGAAAAAGGTGGCTTTCAAATAACCGCCAGCCCTCATGGTGTAGTGGTTTAACACCTGGATGGCATCTTGTTTCGGCAAGAGGCAGTTGGTTCGAATCCAGCTGGGGACAACTCTGTTTAGGTGTTGATGACTACCCCTAGTACAAGTCTGAAGGGCCTGGGAAACCCTTCCACTAAGAAACGGGCAAGATCAATGATCAAAGAAACAGACAAACTAACTACTGTTGAGAACGGTGTTGATTGGGGGGCTGCAAAGGCTGGGTGGTTTTTGGAAGGATTTTCCATTCGGGTGACTT
>CM069898.1:3351332-3376220 GCA_036034705.1 Thielaviopsis punctulata | reverse complement strand
AAAAAAAAAAAATAACCGCCAATTAAATAAAAGAAATGCAAGGCCTGTTCTAATGTATGTACTTGTATACTTGTACCCCCAAGCCGCTCCTTCATTCTCCTTCCAAGCCTCGAGGAAAAGATAAATAAATGCTATTTTCCATAAAGGAGAAGAAGCATCATAAAAAATACATCTTTTCATTTCCTTTTACTCTGTATGTAAAACAACAGAAAAAGCCCCGACAAGAAACAAGAACAAGGCCGCTCGTTGTTGACCTTAAGAGCCTGCAACTGCCGAAGGGTTCTTGCCCCAAACTCGTTGTTTCCCATTCATCTGGTCTTTTTTTGCTCATTCCCCCTCTATTTTCATCTTAACCCAACAACCAAAGAGGGAAGGCGGAAAGGGCAAAAAAATGGAACCAGCAACAAGAGATTCAGGCTTCTTCCAAGAAGCTCCCGTTCTGGAAAATCAGTATTATGACGATGTGGCGTTTCAGCGCACACTCAACTGTGAGTTTTCGGCTTTTGCTTATACTTCTTATCTTCTTTTTGTGAATGACTTGTCATTTTTCATAATCCAGCTGATTGATATCCGTTTTCCCCTCCCCTCGCTCTTACCAAATCTATCAACATGTCACTCTCACCGAGCCATGGATAGTCCTATTCACGCCTGAAAGTTACTTGCACGCAAACGAATCTTTTCTCATTTCTTTATTTCATTATTACTCGCTACGTACCACGTTTGTAGCCTTTGTAGCCATCTAACTTGCAGTCAGTCTTTGTACCAAAACACTTCATCGATGAGACCCGCCCCGAAATAAGCCAACTAGGCCGTGATGTCATTTCGCCACAAGTATTTGCCTGGATTTCCGATGCCGAAAAGAACTTGCCATACTTGAAAGGCGACGGCAGAGGCGCATTTGGCCGTCAATCCAGTGAACTAATCACCAGTGAGGGCTGGCGTCGGTTGCAGGCGTTTGGCCACGCTCGGGGGTGAGCATTTCTATTACTGTTGTTGTTGCTGTTGATGTTGGTATGAGTATGAAATCTAACCACGAATAGATTTGTATCGTATGGATATCAAAATACAAGAGGCCCTTTTGACCGGGTTCTACAGTTCCTCAGGTACGAAGTCACTGCATACAACTTGTATAAAATCATGTAAAGACCCTGACTAACCCTGCCAGACTACATCTGTGGGAAGGCTCAACAGCAAACGTCGCGTGTCCCTCTGCCATGCAAGACGGCGCTGCCTGTCTCCTCAAAAAACACCTCGCAGGTTCTGCTCTACAGCCAGAAGAGCGCCGCGTCTTCCAAAACGCCCTGGACCACCTGCTCTCGCGCGACCCGGAATATGCGTGGACAAGCGGCCAGTGGATGACGGAGCGCAGCGGCGGAAGCGACGTCTCGCAGACGGAAACCATTGCAAGGCAACATGTGCCCGCGCAGCCGGGCGCAGAGAAGCCAAGCATGGCATGCCAAAAGGAGAAGATCCCGCTGGGCCCGTGGTCCGTCTCGGGGTTCAAGTGGTTCTCGAGCGCTCCGGACTCGCACATGGCCATTCTGCTGGCATATACCGGCGACTTGTCGTCGCCCAGCGCCAGATTCTCGGCTTTTTTCGCCCCCATGCGCCGCGAGCCGTTGTCTACCTCGGCCGTGTCGACGGCTACTACTACTACTACTAAAAACACCACCACCGTTCTCAACGGCCTGCAAATCTCCCGCCTCAAGAACAAAATGGGCACCAAGCCCCTGCCTACTGCGGAAATCGAGCTGCGCGATATGCGCGCCTGGCTCATCGGCACTGAAGGCCGTGGCATCGAGGAAATCTCCAGCATCCTGACCGTGACCCGTGTGCACTCTGCCATTGCTGCTGTTGGATATCTCGGCCGCGGCCTCGCTGTGGCGCGTGCGTATGCGAGAGTCCGCGTAATTAGTGTCCCCGAAAGACGGTTCAGCACGCCGGAGCGTAAGAAGATACTCTTGTCTGAAAGCCCGCTGCACATGAACACACTCGCAAACATGACCACAGAGTACCAGGGCCTGTTACTGTTGACTGTCTACTGTACATACATTCTTGGCCTTGACGAACACCCAACGTCTCCCGCGGCCATGGCCACCCAGAATCCGCTACTACAATCTCTGACGCCGCCACCAGACCTGGCCGCCCCGCTGCTCCGCGCGATTACGCTCGTCACCAAGGCATATGTATGCAAGAACGCTATTCCCGCGCTGTACGCCTGCATGGAAGCTCTCGGCGGCCTGGGCTACATGCACAACGACAATGCCGAGTTTCTCAACATCTCACGAATCTACCGTGACTGCTGCGTGCTCGCCATCTGGGAGGGCACCACAGATGTGCTCGCCACCGACTTCATCCGCGTCCTAAAGCACCCCAAGACAGGCCTCGCGACCATCCAGGCCCTTGACCACGTCATTACTGCATCGTGGGGGCACGTGCGGCATGATTGGGACATTGAGTACCGTCCGGTTGTCGCATGGGAGGATATCAAGCGGGTGTTGGAGCGGGCAAACGACGATACGCTGGCGGCCAAGGCGCGGGTGCTATTGTTTGATACGGCAGAGGCGCTGATTGCGCTGCTGCTCAAGATGGCGGCGATGGCAGAAAAGTTATCATCGGCGCAAGATATCTTTATGCGCTTTGTGCAGAATAAGCGGCTGGTCTGTGATGATGGAATCGTTGTACGCAATGGGGCGGAGCAGCTGGCTAGGGATCAAACTGTGGTCTATGGGAATATAGTCGATAGCGAGATTCAGGCGCGATTGTAGAAGTCATGCTTGAGGTAACCCTAAGGAACGCCATCACGTGCATGCATTTCAACCTGTCATATAATTCCCACCAATCACTAACGCCTGGTTTACAGGTATGTATGTAGGCATATTGATGTCACCTTGAGTTTTGGATACCAACCCTTTTCTATTCGTTTGATGCGCTGCATTTTCTCAGCACGCACTCGATTTCCAGCATTACGTGTCTTCTGGAACTCTGCAATGCCCGCGTCCCGCGAGACTTCTCGCTTTTTCGCCTCTGGCAAGTCTCCAGCCGCCGCCGCTCCACGGCGCTCCACGCGCTCGCGCACCGGGAAAACCGACAATGCAGACGTAAAGCCGCCACCGGGAAGCCGTGTGCCAGAAACATTGGGAAAAGAAAGTTTGAAGCACGAGGCGCTTGGCGATATAGAAGACTTTGGCCGGCGTGCGTCAAAGAGATTGCGTGGGGCACGCCCAACAATCAAGTATGAGAGCGATAGCTCAGCGAGTGCGCGACAGGGGGAGGAAGATGACGACGATGGTGATTTTGCGTCTGACGCCTCAGCGTCCCCGGTGCGCAAGCCGGCGAAGCGTAAAGTTGTGCGCACGGCGTCTACCAGCACAAAATCCGCCAGTACAAAACCGACTGGCACAAAGTCCAACGGCGCTACAGCTCCTGGCACACCGCCGCGCGACTGGCAACGCCTGTACGATCTAGTGCTAAAGATGCGGCAACCAGGAGGCGTCGCGGCAAACGCAGCAGTTGACACGATGGGTTGCGAACGGCTGGCAGACCGGACGGCGAGCCCGCGCGACCAGCGGTTTCACACGTTGATTGCGCTGATGCTGTCGAGCCAGACCAAGGACACAGTAAATGCGGTGGTGATGAAGAGGCTGCAGACAGAGCTGCCGGCGTATGCGGCGGGAGCGCCGCGCGGACTGAATCTGGAGAATGTGTTGGCTGTGCAGGCAGATGTATTAAATGAAATGATCTGGGCGGTAGGGTTTCATAATAACAAGACCAAGTGAGTTTCTTTTTTCTCCTTTTTTTTTGAGATAAAGAGAAAAAGAACTAACGCACCACAGATACATCAAGCAGGCAGCGGAAATCCTCCGCGACAAGTGGAACGGCGATATTCCTGATACCATCACCGGCCTCACGTCGCTCCCGGGCGTCGGCCCCAAAATGGCTCATCTCTGCCTCTCCCACGCTTGGCACCGTACTGAAGGCATTGGCGTCGACGTGCACGTGCACCGGCTAACCAACATGTGGGGCTGGCATGCGACATCGACGCCAGAAGAGACACGGGTGGCGCTGCAGGCGTGGCTGCCGCGCGACAAGTGGGCCGAGATTAACTGGCTGCTGGTGGGCTTTGGACAGACGGTGTGTGCATCGCAGGCGGCGGGGAAGAAGTGTGGAGTGTGCGAGGTCGGGATGCACGGGCTGTGTCGCGCAGCAGATCGGCGGAAGTTGGCCGAGGGGCTGAAGAGGCTGATCAAGGGAGAGGAGAAGGAGGCGGATATCGTGGATGAGAAGGAAGATGTTAAGAAAGAGGTGGAGGCCATCAGCCACGCGCTGAAAACGGAAGACGCCGGGTTGAAAACAGGCGATGCAGGGCTCGACCAGATCAAGATCAAACAAGAAGAAGACTGACAGATAGTGTATCATCTGCGCATTTACTTATCCTATTCTGCAACCCTCTATGGAGTGTCAGTTTAAGTCTCTCCAGTCTTTTAATTACCCTATTATCCAAAACAAGACAGAAAGAAACGCCCAATCTGCCGGCTCCGTCCTGTTCTTGGGCCTCTTCTGTTTTCTACTACGCTTTTATTCCGTTTCCGTTTCCGGTATTTTTTATTTAATTTTTTTTCAACCCAAAAATGCAACTTTCTATGTCATTTGCTCAAGTTTTCCATTACACCTCTCCGAATAAAACAGGCCCAAGGTCAAATCACGATATCTGATCAGGGACGTGTCGAGTCAAGATAAGTTGACAAGTGTTAATGGCACTTTGCGCAGCTATCCACGGGAGACTGATGTGTCAAAGTCGACCAGTGGCTGAATGAGGCTCGTGATGCCTCTTAGTAAACCAAGTGCGTGTGACTTGTACTTGTTAGCCATTTCTGATAAGTGCACATCACACACTTGGATGTCAATCACACATGTAATTAAAAAAGAAAAAGTGAAAACTGGACTCGATCCAAGCCTTCGTATGGCCGTATTAAGAATATCAAAAAAAAAGCTACCTAAAACACAAGAAGAGAAAAACAACCATGAAATTCGAGAAACGCCATGACAAAACCCACGCCTTCGGAAACAATGAACAAAACGCTGACGAGACAGATGCAAGTGGTAGTTCGGTACTCCGGGTCGTAGTCATAACAAGATAGCTAGTGACATGGCAGAGAGCAAACCAATGATAGAAAGAAATAACCCCAAAAAAGGACAAAGCGAAAAGAGACAGGAAAATCAGGCAGTCGAGTAATGTTCTGTAACCCAAAAGATGTGCGCTTAAAAAACAGGAGGGAATAACGACGGGAACGTCGCCGACTTTACCAAGTGCGGAATCGGGCCAAGATAGCTGGACGCATGACGCCAACTAAAGGCAGCCATCTCGGTGGGGAAATTGACCGAAAGAGCTGGCTGAGAAGGGCAACCTTCAAGTCCTCCAGTCACTTCTTCGCCAAGCCAGCAAACCAGGGGAGTATCAGGGTTGCCATTCCTTCTCATTGCCCTTTCCTCCCCAGCTGACTCTGTTGATAAGGCCGTAGTGGCAAAAAAAGAGAGGAAATAAACAATACAAAGCTTCCGGAACGCAAAGCCCGGTGCAAGTGGTGGAGTCGACACAGTTCGCCATCATACATAGAGAAAAACGGAAAAAGAAAAGAAAAGAGCCGAAAACGAAAGATTAAATGTTGAAGAGTCGGAAATGGGGAACGATTGATAAGAGGCTCGTTATAAGTGAGGCCCCGTTTTTCAGTGGGTATCTCAACTCAATTGACTAGATGGATCATGACCAAAAATAGCCACAGGGATCCAGGAATTGACTAGAGATAGCAGCAGAGCAGATTGCCACAAAGTAAACCATATGCGAAAAAAAAGAAGAAAGAGAACATGTGACGCAAGAGACCAGGAGACACACGAAGAAGATAAGAAAATGAGAGAGGGGGACCATGAGCGACGCCACAAGGCCAAAAAGACAAGCATTCAGCGCTTGAGTGCGTCTTTTGACAAGGCCGTCGCAGATGGGCCAACTGCTGCGGAAAAAAAAGAGGCCCGAGTTGGCAAACAGACACAAGAAAAGTTATGAGATGCTGCAATGAGATCATAGCCTGGCAGACGAAATGTATGTACATACTTATACACAGAATGGTGCAGTGGAAACGACGTAACGCAAGGCAATGCAATCCATGGAGGGGTTGCATGGGGTAATGACTGGTGGGTCCCGTCGCCATGTGACATGCAGTTCAACTCGAGGCGGTCCATCACTTGTGTCTGTTTCCGGGGCCAGCGTCTTAAATCCCACGTGAGGCAGGCGGATGTGTCAAAAGTATTGTTTCGGTCCAAAAAGTCGCGGCACAACCAAGTACAAGAGGCGATATACATGATATCGGGTCTTTGTCGTTTGGAGTTAGTTGGTCGCATGGCGAGAGGTGGTTAATTGTGGGGTGTTGCTGGGAAAAAGAAATGGCAATCTGCTCTGCTTAATAGTCGTCGTAATCAGTTTCGTTAAACACCCTTGACGACAGCGGTGCGCTCCGAGATGAGTTGGGCAGCGTTTTGCTCATGAGACTGTTTTTTGCACTGTCATCTGAGTCAGTAAAAAGGTCACCACAGTCTGAGTTGAGAGAGTCCAGGGTGTCGTAGAGGCCTACTAGCCACCACTTTGTACTAGAAGTAGCAGTAGGCTCCCTGGTGGCGGAGCGCGGAATAGAAGCCTGGCGGCATTTGTGGTGGGCTTTTCCCTTGAGAACCTTGTTGCCGTGTGTGGCAAAGGCTCGTGTAGGCAGAGAGTGCAGATGCACAGGAACAGAATCCCCAGCAGCACCGGCAGAAGAAAGACTGGAAACAAAAGAACTGGAGCGGGAGATACTTACGTCCTCCAGACCAGAGCACTTGTGGTCCTCGAGCAGACGGTGCTTGCCGCAGAAGTGGCCGTGGCAGAAGCCGCAGTCGCCGACAATGCGCTGGGCAACCTCACGGCACTGCTTAAAGGTGCAACGAGCCTTCTTGGCCATTCTGAATAAAGGATTGCAAAGGGGAAAGGGAATAGGAAATGGCACTTCTGACGAGAGTCAAAAGCGAAGGCAATGAAATCAGGCGAACGACAAAACACTATTGAGAGATGTGCTGAACAGCAAAACACCAGAAAAAGCACGATGAAAGGAGAAGATTGAGAGTAGAGAGGAGGGATGGATAGAAAGCAACGGCAATGATGGGTTGAACAATGCAAGACTTAAAGTCAAAGAAGCAAAGGGGGGAACAGAAGAAAATAAGAGAAGAATAAAGAAAGAAAGGAAAGGAACAAAAAAAAGAAGAGGAAATGCGCAACGGGACGAAAGGCTATTTATACAGGAAACAAGAAAGGGAGGGAGGGAGGGTGTGTGACAAGCAATAACGCAAAGATACACAGGACAAGACAAAGCAAGCATACATGCAAGCAGGCCATGTAGGACTTGTGAGTAAGTTGAAAGAGGTCTGTACAAGTACATACATATATGTATGTATATTGTGCATATGTACCTACAACAAAAAAAGGATAGGTTGATAAAGGATAAGATGGGGTGACAGGCTACTTGTACAAGTACTATGTACATACATACATATCTATTTTTTTTTTTTTTGAATTTATCGTTTTGAACGGCACAAAGACGGATTTGGGAGATTCCAGGTTTTGGGTTTGTATGTATGTATGTACATATGTACATATGGTATGTACTATGCGCAGTACATAGTACGTACATTGCAAAAAGTCCAAAATTTACTTGTATTTCGTCAAGTGACGTGAGTTGTTTTTAGTACCGCGTATAGTACATACTACGTAGTCAGAAAAACACGTCAGAATAGACAAACGACGCTTGAGACGGACAAGGCGAAAACGTTCGTAAGCAGAGCCCAGACTTAAAAAGGGTTGGGCAAGCTGAAGTTTCTCAAGTTAGCTTCATTTACGAGCATCATGTGATTTGTTTGGTGTTGTACAGAGTACACACAGGTATGTACAAGTACTTGCATTTCTTCACTCTGTGTCCGTTAGAAAAAGCCTTTGCTGAGCTTTAGTAATGGGCTGGGTAGTATGAACTACTCTGTGTGTACATACCAGTACATACACAGCAACTACATGTTACATACATACAATACTTGCTTACTCAAAGCGGTAAACTGCCTTCTCTCAAGTCTTGTCCGTTTTAGTTAGCGGGCCTAACAAGGAAAACCCATCCATGGAAACTGTAGGAAGCAAACAGAAGAGAAAGGCGGCGTGGGAAGTTAGGCTAGACTGAACATGTTTTAAGATAGAGAGTTGAGCTTCAGCTTTGCTACACACACTTGGGTACAAGTGCATACTGTCTAGTCACAAAACACAAAATCGATCAAGAGATGAAATGCTAATGTTAAGCTTCTTGAAGAGAAGTGGAATGTACGGCAAGAAAAGCAGCCATAGGGGGGACTGCAAGCCTGGCTTGTCGATTGCAGATCCATTGCGATGGCGCAAATGCATCCGCAATCGCATCAATGCTATTCCTGGTCCATCACCTATTTGATTTAACAGAATCATTGCCGCAGGACTCTGTGTAAAAACTTACATACGTAGCTGTGTACTATGTGTATTTTTATCCTACGCAGTACGTACATACATGCGCATATGTACAACACACGTACATGGTACATACGTATACATACATTATACAGAGTATATACATACATACAAGTACAAAGCCGGCACTCCACTCAGCCGGCGCTGCCCAACACAACTTCTTTGTCGAGCCGATCCCTCACAGGAACCAAAGTTTCTCATAACAGCCAAGTTCAAGTCAGCCCAAGTTTCCTCCAGATGGAAGCGAACAAGTGAAACTGTAACTCACTTCTTCTCGCTTCCGTTGCCCAGCTAAATGTGTTACCTTTATCTATATATTATATTTATCGTTTTTTTTTATTCTACTTGCATTGTGACATAAAACCAAACTAAATTTATCCAGCCACTTCTTGCTGGTAGGTCGTTACGTGTTAATACCATAGATATTTTGTATGTACCTGTACATACGAATTAGTACATATGTACATACATTTGTACACAGATAATTTGCCTTGATATCTGCTTCCGGGCTATACCGATTTCGCCGCCTTTTTGTTCTTCTGCCAATTCTCTTCTCTGTACGTAGTACGTCGTTGTGAGATAACCGGCAAGTAATGAGAGCAAATAGATAAATATTATGTACGCAGCACATAAATACTATTACATAGCACAGGTACAGAGAAAAATACACGTGGATATTTTCCGCTGAGTTTCCTATTGCGTCAGCAAATCTTGTTTCTTACGATACACCTGAGTTTGGGAGACCAGCTTATTCACAACTTGTACAAGTATATAGACATATTTATATCTAGTTTTACTTGCATAGAAGCCTCTGGCGTGCTGACGAAAATCAATAAACGCAAAGCAAGTAAGAAATCAGAATTACGTTGCCAACGAACTCGAGTTTATCAAAGCTGTTCGTACATACTGCGTATACATAGTAGTACATACACGTACATAGTATGTACGCGCGCACAAGATTCGCCGTAGCCGGTTGTTGCAACCAGACATCTTTTATTTCATCTTTGTTTCTGTGTTGTATATGTACGTAGTATAGTACGCATGTACATACATACATATGTCCATATCAGGCAGCTCGATGGACTTTTATTCTACCATCAATTTTCGGTGAAGTGAATAAGTCATTACTATCCAAGAACACAACAAAAATATGTAGGAAGAGACTCATGCTGAGAATTACATGAGGCCTCTTTCAGTCTACCAAGACCATGGTTGTTTCTCACTAAGCCCACAACGGATATGATACAAGTTCTAAAGTACGTACATATGGTAGTATCTTGTTCTTAACAGCCGGGAACAAAGAGAGACAAGATAACAAGAAAGAAAAACAATTGTCTGTGCTCAGCTTTGCTGGGACACGACGGTTGGTTTGTCGGAAATTACATCACTTCCCACATACATACATTCAAGCAACCCGTGGGAATATACATACGAATTGGCGATAAAGAAGAGAAAAAAATCGGAGCGGCTCTTTGCTCGCTTCTCACGTCACACGTTGTTGATTTGTCCGCAGGCAACCTTGAATAAACATACGTACAAGTACATCATGGCCCGCGCGTCTTTGCTTTTATCTACATACTTATACCAATGTGTATGTACTTGTATACATCCTGTACAAGTATGCTATGCATGTGTGTACTTTGTACAGATAAAGTATGTACTACATGCATACCTACATGCTCTTTGTGTTATCATAAGTCTTGTAAAGAAAAATCAACCGCCACCAGAGTTCTAGGCTCGTCGTAGCTGCTGTTGCATACAGTTGCGCGCAAGGTTGTATAACTCTAGGGATCCATCGAGAGAGGAACGTTGTTGTATTGCGTATGTACGATGTACATGCAAGTAGATGTGTTCTTTGTCCCATGGTCAAGGCTCCGTTTCATGGCCTCCATAGTATCCAACCATGTACTGCGTACGTAGTATGTAGTATATGGCCCTTCTTTGGTTCATTCATATTTCATATTCGAATTGACTCATTCGCATGTCATGTCAAGAATCTGTTCCTGTTCCTTATCATCTGCAAAAGTCAGTCACGTATGGCGTGATGTACGCAGTAGACAGAGAGAGATGCACATTCATTTTTCATCGCAACTTAATTATCTGGACATATGTATGTACTAACATATGTATGTACAAGTACACATTCTATAGCTCTGAATTCCCCGTGCGTAACATCCTGGAAGTTCACGTACAATGTCAAACAACAATAGATACAAGTACATATTTACTACGTATGTCCTCCCTTTTCCTTTAAATCCAGAGTTGCATCTGTACATACGTACTCTGAATGTACTACGTATAATTGCGTGTGCCAATGGCTGCCTTGATTAATAAAAAGTCTAATTCTGATCCCTGTAAACAACATGTTCAAGCCCCAAATACCGTCAAAACAAAATCTCAACGCCGTCTCGTAGATCGATCCCTGACTTCTCTGTTTGTTGGTTGAAGAAAGACATTGTTACATACATACATACTGCGTACATTCATAGATACTTAGGGTTCGTACAACTAATTCGAGACTAAAAACAAAAATACTTTGACAGAAAATTTCAGTTTATATCTGTATGAAAGACGAGTTTCAATATTCATTTGGCGTTCTCATAGACCCAACTCATCTACATACATCTCAAGTATACTCTCCAATGCGCTCCTAATTGGATATGTATGTACATATAACATATATGTATTACTCTGACCCAAGAAATCTCAAAAATGTCACGTATAGTATTAGGTGGCACGGCATTGAAGTACACATGTACAAAACATACAAGTACACCTTCGATGCGCTCGTGATGTGGCTGCTTGCCCGGCTTCTTGCTACGTGGCTGACGGCCCTTTGTTGAGCCCCCTTCAAGATGGTTGGCAGCCATCTTTTCGTTTGCCCGACAAGCCCATTCCATCCCTTTTCCTCTTCTTTTATCGTGGTTGCGCCATCTTTTTATTTAGATCTGTGCCACCCCTCCTCGGCCCAATGTTTCTTCATGATGGAACAGAAATATGTACATACTTGTACATACATACATACACATCTACCTGCTCCCTGAATATCTTTCTCCCCTCGAGACCCATCACGTTCCAAACTGATTTTGCGCTGCTGTCGCTTCTTCACTGATGCCTTGTTTTGATCTTCTAAAGATGTGAAAAATACCACCACTAAAGCATTTACGACAAATGACATCATGCGCAGCTCAAAACCCTATACAACCCTAATTCCGTCATTCAGCTCTCCGGCTCCATGTACTCAGCTCCCTTGACAGTAGCAAACTCAGCCAAATGCGGAATTTGATTCAGGTTAACTTAATACTTAAGCATAATTTTATGTCATGGCCATGTGGCATTTGTTTCTTTTTTTAATCATTATATCGTCAATCTTGTGCTAGAAGTACCAGACGAAATTTACTTGCGCATATCAACAACAGCACGGATGCAGTCACCCGAGTGCATCACCTCAAATGCGTCGTTCATC
This sequence comes from Thielaviopsis punctulata, assembly GCA_036034705.1. Lineage (NCBI taxonomy): Eukaryota > Fungi > Ascomycota > Sordariomycetes > Microascales > Ceratocystidaceae > Thielaviopsis > Thielaviopsis punctulata. The sequence goes on along the minus strand of CM069898.1, from coordinate 3,364,191 downwards.
TCACCCAGAGTCTTGCGGTGGGTGATGAATTCGTCAACCTTGAGCTTGCCATCGAGATAGTCCTGCACCAGACCACCCATCTGCGAGCGACCCTTCACACCACCAAACGCGCAGCCCTTCCACACACGACCGGTGACCAGCTGGAAGGCTATTCAACACTGTTAGCACTCCGAAACATGTCCTCGAGAAAAAAAAAAAAGAAAAAAAAACTTACGGCGAGTGGAAATCTCCTGGCCGGCAGCAGCCACACCAATGACAATCGACTGGCCCCAGCCTTTGTGGCACGCCTCCAGAGCCGCACGCATGACGCTGACGTTGCCTGTGCAGTCAAAGGTGTAGTCGCAACCACCATCGGTCATCTCAATCAGTTTCTCCGTAACTGTCTGGCCCTCCAGTTTCGTGGGGTTGACAAAGTCAGTGGCGCCAAACTTGCGCGCCCACTCCTCCTTGCTAGGGTTGACGTCAACCACGATGATCTTGCTAGCCTTGTTCATAACAGCACCCTGCACGACCGATAGACCGACGCAACCAGCACCAAAGACAGCAATGTTGGAGCCCTCATCGACAGCAGCAGTAATTGTGGCTGCGCCGTAGCCAGTGGTGATACCGCAGCCCAGCAGGCACGTGCGGTCCATGGGCGCATCGGGCTGCACAGCGACAACGGAGATATCGGCTACAACAGTGTACTGTGAGAAAGTCGAGGTGCCCATAAAGTGCAGCAGGTCCTTGCCTTTGCACTTGAAGCGACTAGTGCCGTCAGGCATCACACCCTTGCCCTGGGTGGCGCGGATCTTGCCGCACAGGTTAGTCTTGCCCGACTTGCAGAACTTGCATTCGCCGCACTCGGGAGTGTACAGGGCAACAACGTGGTCGCCAGGCTTGACGTTGGTGACGCCCTCGCCGACAGACTCGACGATGCCGGCACCCTCGTGGCCCAGAACGACAGGGAAGGCGCCCTCGGGGTCCTTGCCGGACAAAGTGTAGGCGTCTATCTTAGATTAGCATGCGCGCATAGAGTATGAGTATTGTAACGTAGCGGCGGGCTCGATGATCACAAACGTACCAGTGTGGCAGACACCAGTGTAGTAGATCTGGATACGGACTTCGTGGGCCTTGGGGGGAGCAACCTCGATGTCCTCCAGAGACAGAGGGGCACCGGCCTCCCAGGCGACAGCGGCCTTGCAGGTAACGGTCTGTGGAATAAGACGTGGGTTAGATTTTGCGGGTTACCACAGCAATGCGTTTTGGGGGCGGTTAGTCTAAACAGCAAAACGCCGGCGTTTCTGCCTTTGAAGGCGTTTGATTTAGTCGGATTTGAAGCCCAAGGTGGGGGAAAGAGTAAGTAATAGCACAGCGTATCAGAGAAACAAATACCTTGCCAACAGTATCAGCCATTGTGAATGAAGAACTTGGTCAAAAAATCAATCAAATGAGGGAGGTACTTGTCCACGAAAATGAGAGAAGAGAAGAAGGGAAGAAAAGAAAAAACAAGAAGCGAAAGAAACGCGGTGATTGTGTACATATGTATGTACTATTTGTATGACGGATTTACTATGGGGACAAGAGATTATGCCGCCCGCGGAAGGACACTGCCTTGAAGCTTGGCTTGGTGCGGGGTGGAAATAGTGGGCTTCAATTTGACCAAAGGGCGCAAAACGATGCCTGTTGAGCTATATGTGTGTACATACGTATACGGACTTATTGATTTCTCGGCTGTAGTAGAATTCAAAACGGCAGTTGATTGCTACATGCGTAATAAATCATAAAAAGGTGATGATATTCCTCTTGTTGGTTACAACCCCGGCATTATTCACGGCAAACTGAAAGGATCAAAACGTGGCGATTGAGAAACGCTGTTTGTTGACTTATACATAGCTTTCTTACCTGGAGACATTGTTAGGGTCTGCGACCCTCTACCTATTCGTTAGGGTTTGTTAGAGATCGTACCCTATTTTCCTGTTCACGTGTTATTATGAGTCACCGGCAATCTGAGTATTTATTTAAGTCAGGTTTGGAAATATCGTTTTACTTGGTTTTTAGTTTAGTCTCTTAATTGAATCTTTTCGCATTTTCTGCTACAATTCGCATCGCCTTTCTGCAAGTAGCGCCTGACAGACATAAACGCATTTTACAAGAAAACACTTGAAGCAGAAATGTGTATTGATATTGGCAACTTTAAGATATATGTACGGTTCTCTTAAGACGCTACTAATTTACGCATGTTATGATTGTTTCCTGTGTTTATATATATATATATATATATTATATATCTATATGTTAATACAACTTGCTCTTGAACCCGATGAGAGCTTAGACTCCAAAGCTTCGATATTTAGGGTTAATGTCTGCTTACCTTTCGGTCAATGGTTTACCGAGATATCTCACCGAGACTATACCGAGCCCTTGTTAGCAATGCGAACTCAAGGTTCTGGGAAATGTACTCTTTCACACGTCATAGAATCTTATCAAGAAGACTTTAATTGCTTCAATGATACCGGCTGACCAAACAGCTTTTTGGTTCTACATTGCTTCTTGAGAAGCCCGCCAATCGGCGTTTTTGGTTGTCCGTACAGTCTCTTTCCCTTCAGCCTTGTTCAAACCCCATCTCCATTGGGATCCACCAAAAAATATTGTCTTCAGCCTCGCCAACAAAAATAACATACTGTTACAAGTTACAAGAACCTTTGTTTTCCCTTCACGCTCTGCTCCACATTTAAACCCTTGTTTGCCTTTTTCCTTTCTGGAGCCAGAACAATTTCTAACCCTTGATCTGGTAACCATTTTTTTTCTACTTCTGTCTCTTTAACGATCGGTGCTGCTGTCACCACAGAGCGGCCTCTCTTCTTTATCTTCTTTCTCGTCTTTGCTGGGTTGCTTGCTGTATTCACAAACCAATCAATCAATCAATTAGTCAACCACAATAATGTTCGCAAATCACACCGCTAAAAGTAGCGACGCGCAAAGCTTCAGCAATTCCGCTTTTGGTAGCTCAACAGCCGGAGCCACCAAGAAGTCCGGCCTGAGCAAATCTTTTGGCCCTGCCGATGCCCAGTCAAAAAACATCTCAGGTAACAATACGACGGGCACTTTCCGGCTGGATATCAACGAAGAATCAGAGGACGAGTCTCAGTTTGGCGGCGACGGCGACAACAACAACAACCAAGATGCCGAGGACTATGCCGAGGACGAGAGAGATGAAGAGCCCGAAAACGAACTCGACGCGGCTATGAATCAGCTTATCCAACGCGACATCGACGCCACATACAACGAGAGCTTTGAGGAAAACGCCAAACAATCACCCGAGAGCACTGAGGACAACGGCGACGAATCTTTTCTCAACCTTCACCTTAAGCGCCAAAGCACCGACTTTGAAGAGGAAGCCTTCCAAGATTTGCTGCGCGTAACCCCAGCCGCCACAAAGCGCATGAAGCGCGAAGCCGAGAGTATAGCTTGGGCATCGCGGACGAGACCCGGGAAGAATGACTTTCACTATGCGCAAATTTGTAAGGATATTTACTCGCAGATGGACTTTGCCGACCTCTCGGAAAACGAGTCTCTCGAAATTATCCTCAAGACAGAGGAAAAGATCACCAGCCTCTACGATGAAGGCGTTGGGGCAACGGACGACGAAGAGCGGCTGGATGCGTCTATGGCCACCACTGCCATCACACTGGTCAATCTGTGGAACACGTACGCCAGCGAACTTCCTAACCCCGACGAACACGAGACGACAATCGGTCCCGGCCTGTGCGCCGAGCGCTTCCGCAAAGCCTCATGGGTTGCCCACCTGCTGCTTCTTACACACCACGCGCGATTCATCTGCGAGGACTCTTCGAACGGCGAGCCAGTGCCACTACCAGAATCGCTGTTTGGCTGGCTCGAGACGGAACACAACCCCTACCGTCACCAGTTCCGCGATGTGCTTACCTTTGAGCCAAGCCCGGCATCACACTCGCAGTTCTGGCAGACTCTGCACGCTGTGCTGATTCGCGGTCAGATTAACCAGGCTATTGAGTTGCTCAGCTCGGCTGGCTGGGAACAGGCCCAGAAGCGCTCGGGTACCTACGAATACACTGGCCGTGTGTTGGAGAACATCAAAAAGGCGATCCAGGATACCATTGAGATGCTGTATGAGTGCCCTGGACGTACAGGTAACTGGAACATTTGGGCGCCGGAATGGACGCTGTTCCGTGTCAAGGCCCGCTCTGCCTGGGAGCGTCTGTCGCGCTTTGCCGAAGGCCGTGGCCGTGCTCAGCCTGCCTTTGGCGATGGCTTCTATTCCAACGATGCCGATTCGTCAATGACTACACTGTCGCGCAAAGCTGAGAGCCTAGTCCCTTGGGAGATTTATCAGCAGCTTAGCTCGCTGTTCCAGATCGTCAAGGGCGAGCCAGATGCTATTCTGCAAGTGGCCCAAGACTGGCTTGAGGCCAGCGTCGGTCTGTGCGGTTGGTGGAACCACGACAATGACAGACGGCAGTCATCTTTGTTCCCTCGCAACATGACACAACAGGAGCTGTATGCCGAGCGTCTCTGCGAAGCTTTCCACTTGGCTGTCGACTCAGAGTTTGAGCTCAACACCCTCAACCACTGCGAGATGGCTGCCGCTGCCATCTTTGAGGGCAACTACACTGCCGCAATCGGTTTCATGCGCTGCTGGTCACTTCCTGTGGCGTCTGCGGCGGCAGAGATTGGCTCTCTGGCGCACTGGCTCCCGAAGCGCGAGACACGTGCGCCCAGAGCCATGGAAGACTTTGACGAGATGGATCTTGAGGTTTTGGGCATGACCAAGCAGGGCCCCGACGAGATTGACGGTATGAAGGATACCACCCTTGTCATGTATGCGCGGGAACTTGCCGGCATTGAACTGATTACTCCCGATGAGTATGGCTGGGAAATGGCTACGCGTGTGCTTGGTCGTCTGGACTCTGTGCCGCGGGCTGAAGAGACGATTCGCGAGCTGCTTCACGATGTGCTGGACAACATTGATGTCGATTCTGGCTCTAGTGTCGAGAGGGTGTGGCGTATTTTGGTTGATTTGGGAATGAACAACTTTGCCCAGGAGAGCGCTGAGGTAAGCTTTGGGTGTCCCATGGACTAAAACTATAAAATGAAAATATGCTAACAAGAATAGGCCTTTGCCGACCTCTTGAGTCGCGACTCCCACAAGTACGGAGAGGCTCTCTGGTACTACGCCCTGGCCCACAAGCCTCAAAAGGTCCGTGAAGTCCTCAACCTCCTCACCGCCTACTCTCTGCTGCAATCCACCATCTTCCCGCCCGAAGCCGAACTCGACGACCGCCTCGACTCGCTCCTCTCCAACCGCTCCGCCACTCTACAGCTTCTCGCCAAACAAGACGTCGAAGCCGCCCAACTCCTCGGCCGTATGTTCAGCGGCTACGCCACCCTACGCAAGTTTTACCAGACTCGTGACCTGGTGATTTCAGCGCCGCGCCGCTCCGCCCGCGCCTTTGCCATCCAGCGCCAGGCTGCTGCCGCGCTCGTCGCCGTGATTGCCTCGGCCGATGACAACATCCGCGGTGGCACGTACGACGCGGCGCGCGACGCCGTGGTCAGCGAGGACTTTTTGCTTGCGCTGCTCGGCGAGGCGCTGGTGCTGGTCAACTCGACGCAGCCGGCGGACCCTGTGCTGATCACGGCAGCGCAGATGGACGTGCTGCTCAAGGCCATTGAGGACCTGCAGACTGTCGGCGGCCGCGTGTACGCCTCGTGCAACGACTTTTTCAACGTGGTCCTGGCGGCCACGCCCGGCGGGCTCAAGGGCTCTAAACCGACGGACCTTTTGGCTTCGACGGCATCGGGCAGTCTGGCTATGTCGACGTCGTCGTCCATGATTGCGTCGCAGCTGCAGCGGGCCATCTCTGGGAGTAGCAGCAGCGGCAGTGGCGCTGATGGGTTTGCGGCGGCGGGCGCGGCGGATGTGGTACGTGGGTGGGATTGGCGGACGGGGTTGACGGGGACGACGACGGCGGAGGACGTGTTGCGGATTTTGCGGCTGGGGCTGTCCAAGGACTTGGCCAAGCTGTGGTTGATGGATGTTGATGATATCGCGACGTTTTAACAGTAGAAAGAAGGTTGGCTGGATGTTGTTGGATTCGGTGTGTTGGCGTAATTGCGAAATCTCAAAAGTACAAGCGTTTTGCCAATGCATATATGTATGTATAGTACACATGTCTACATACTAGTACTTCCTCCCATTCTTGCAAGTGACGATCAACTCAAACTCATTCTCACAACTCCTCACAAGCCCATAAGCTCACAAGCTCACACGACAACATACAAAATGAGGGTAAAAACTGCCTGGATTCCATTATTCTTTGTACCAAGTAAACTCAAATAGACCAATAAACGTAAACACAAACTGGTACTCCTTTTTTTAATGCTCCCTCCCTTTGCCATTATCATATCGCCAAAGTTTTGTTCCTTCATTTTTTCGCCAATGAAGTTTTAATAAAGAAAAAAGAAAAGACAAAAAAAAAGGAAACACACCCCGTGCACAAACGCCAAACAAGCTACTCTCTACTCAACCGGCAACCAACAGCCATCAAACTAGCTTAGTTGCCGGGGCAAGCAGCCTGGACGTGACCGGGCTGCTGGCACTTGTAGCACAGCTTCTCGCCAGCAGTCGACTCCTTGGGGCAGTCGCGCGAGAAGTGGCCGTTCTCGCCGCAGTTGTAGCACTTGGAGCCGTTGGCGCAGTCGCCTGTGAAGTATTAATTAGTAAGAGCTCGTGGAAGAACAAAATGAGAGAAAACTTACGAGACATGTGGCCGTAGCCACCGCAAGAGTAGCACTGCTTCTGCTGGCCGCCGTAGCCGCCCTGGTTGTACGAGTTGTAGCCACCGTAGCCACCACCCTGGTTAGAGTCCATGCAGTTGCGGGCAATGTGGCCGGTCTTGCCGCACTTGTAGCACTCAGGGCCCGAGCCGCCAGACATGGCACCGGGACCACCCGACTGAGGGCAGTCACGGGAGATGTGGCCGGACTGGTTGCAGCGGTAGCAGGTCTTGGTGTCCTTAGGGCCCTCCGGGCACTCACGAGAGATGTGACCCTCGTCTGGATTCAAGTTAGTTGATGACCTAGGTTGGGCACATCCCACTCTTGGGGAACTTACTACCGCAGTTGTAGCTATCACCAATGTTAGCAGAGTTCATGCAGCCAAGACACAACGCAAATAAACTTACCACTTAGCAGGGGGCTTGTTGGGGCAGTCGCGAGCCTAAAAGCAAATTCATGTTAGTGGGTGAAGGGATGGGGGAATTCACGATACTCGTCTCTCGCCCTCTCCGTCTCTCTCTCTTTTTTTTTTCCCTCTCATTCTCATTCGCCGCCAGTTCATACCTGGTGATTGGTCGCGCCGCCTAAACTCCTCTGTCAGATCATCTCCTCAACACTTTCACTTCACCAAAAAAAAAAATGCTGGACTTGTCTCATTCCAGTCCTCTCTGTATTCCAAGAGAGGAAGAATTATTCTGGTGCTCATCAACCAAAGTAATCGACAAAGTCATAATTGAAAAGCAGCCTTGAGATAACTCAAAGTACAATCAGCTCAATGAAGAAAATGCCCCATCGAATAAGTGGTGATCCAGACTGACAGTCAAACAGCCCAGCCAGGCTGGGGTTTCTCTCTGGTTCACGGCCACTAAAAAAACAAGGGCCTAAAAAACGAGAGGAAAAACGCCCCCACAAATTGGGTCTCAACCGCAACACCACATCGCCAGTCGCCGCTCTACAACAGAGCACTTCCAGATTCTGTCAAAGAAAAAAAAGTAATGGTGCTTGTAGGCTTGCTTGCCGGTAGATTGGGAGCCATTGCGTCCTTATTTCAAGGGTTTAATGACATCTTTGGCCAAAGGCTGTTCCGGGCATTGATTGACGTTCAATTTGAAAGCGCATTTTGATTCTAGGAAGAAAAGAAAATCCAACGCGAACTCCAAGAAGAAGAGATTTTCACCGCGCGTTTAGGTCTTGAGCTTTTCTTAACTCCTCTTGGAATGAAAAGCAAGGTGTTGAATGCCGGCAAGAACAGGATTCTTTACTCACAGGTGTAGCAGGCCTTCTGGGGAGTGTAGTCCATTGTGAAAAGTTGTTGTGGGAAGGTATATAAAGAAAAGTGTCTGGAAAATGAGTTAGAAGAAGAAGCGTTTGTTGACCAGGAAATGAAGAAGAGGAAAAGAGAAGAAGGGGGGAAAATACATCAGCGAGGAAAAGGGACAGGGAAGGAAGGGAAGAAGGAAACTGCAAGTGGCACCAAAACGTAAGAGTCAACCATTGAACCACTAAAGCTCTCTTATTTTTTGCCCTTGGGACTTTGGCGTATTTTCAACCAGCTGCACTCAAGCAAAGCTAAGCTGCCTGTTTTGATATTTGGCGTCTTGCTCTGGCCATGAATTGTGGGTCACTGTGCAGAGATTTCCTTCCTGAGCTCAACAGCGTAAACAGCAGGTTGGCTGGCTGGTTGGTTGGTTGGCAGTCGCAGAAGAAAGGGGGCGCTCTCAGGCAAATGCACCTCTAAATGCAGAAAAAATCATTTTGGTGTGGTGGCGAGGCTGAGCAAGAACGATTGGGAATTTGGGCAAACGCAATAGAACGGAGATGATGTTGGAAATGAGGCTGGTGAATGACAGAATACGTATTCTCAAATTGGGCAAGGTGCTGGTGCGGGTGCTTGATTTGTGTGTATTGTGTGTTAAGTCGAGCACTGCAGCCAAGCTGCGTTTTTTTGCTTCTTATACAAGTACGTACCAAAAAAAAAAATTGTGCGTTGAGTAAAACAAGAAATCGTTTGTGATATTGGAAGATATGAAAGAAGAAGAGTTTTTATTTGCAGAGGTGGACAATAACGAGCTTTTGAGGAAAGGCGGTGGCCAACCAATTTTGCTGGTTCAAAAACTGGGCGGCCTGGCTGGCTGGGTCTAGACAATGCAGTCAATAAGTTGGAGGGCGTTATCAAACAGGAAGGAACGAAGAATTTTTCCTTTCTTCCCTGTCATTTTTTAAAGGTCCAGCAACTGTGTACATGCGTATACGTGGTAGTACATACGTAAATGTACACACATACTTGTACATAATGCGTACTCCGTACATAGTAACTTTGTACATACTACAAGTACATACTACGTACGTATGTACATAAGTATGCACATTTGTATGTTACATATACACAAGCGATTGACAACAATCATCTTTGCTTCACGCACTCGCATTCCTCATTGGCTTCCTTATTCCTTTTGCCTCCCCCTCTACAGAGTAGAGAGGGCTGATGGCTCTAGTTCTATGACAATTTGCCTTACAAACCCTGAACCTGCATAACAAAACCCATGCATGTTCTTGCCTGATACCCCGCCAGATGCAAAGACGCACTTGCCCGCCGCCAAATATAGCAAACGCACGTTCTTTCCTCCATGTTGTCCTGTCTCGGCCTGGCAGAAATGGAAACTACAAGTACATATAAAGAGCTTGACCGCTATTAATTAATGGTTTGTCCTTGTCTAACTTTTGAACTTTGCGTTTTTCGTATTGAGTTTCGTACTTGTATGTACAAGGCAAAAGGCAAGCGGCGTTTGTTTGTACTCCAACACAAACAGAGGACTGCTCTCTTATATTAAAGTATGCATGTACATTGTATCTTCAATTGCTTATCTACTTCACGCATCTATTCCAACATGCCATGTGGTTATCAGCTGCAACTACGCAGTACATACAGACATACGCAGTATGACTTGACAATAAAGATGGCGACTTGCGGGAATAAGGACGGTAAGGACAGCATGTGTATCGGGTACGGACCTGTATGACTAATACTACATACGTGGTATAGTCTTGATAATTTTAGCCCAATAAGCAAGCTTTTTACCCATTGGGGAAAAGCAACAATATCTGCTGAAAACACGTGAAAGCATTGGGCGCATGATTGATGAACAAAGGGACATTACAAACTGGGAAGGATGAACCGCAAGTCAAGTCATCAAGCAGCTTGAGAATTGGAAGAAAAAATTATTACATCTCGATGTGTTGGAGTACGTAGTTACAGGTAACTATAACTCAGACGCGGACATATACACGCAAACATTCAATCGCAAAAAAAAAAAAAAACACACACACACACACACACACACACAAAGCCATCACGTTGAGACACACAGTTGCTATCATATTGTAAACTTATATACCTGTACAACAAAACGTTACCCAATAGTGGAAGTCCCACATCCAAATAAGCTCTCTCCTCTTTCGAATTACTAGTAGCTTATTACAGCCATTTACTGTGATTTGGGAACACCCTTACGGTAGCGACGACGACGCAGGCACTTGGACTTGGTGGCGGAAGCAACCGGTGCAGACGAAGTAGAAGTAGTAGAGGCGGCAGTGGTGGCAGCGGCAGACGACGTGCTGGAAGCAACAACGGTGCTCAAGGTAGTGGCAGAAGGTGCAGCAGCAGACGTGGCAGCAGCAGACGTGACAGTAGCAGAAGTCGAGGCAGCAGACGTGGCAGCAGCAGAGGTGACAGCAGCAGAAGTTGAGGCAGCAGACGTAGCAGCAGCAGAAGTCGAGGCAGCAGACGTAGCAGCAGCAGAAGTCGAGGCAGCAACCGACGAAGCTGCCGATGAAGCACTACCAGACGACGAGCCAGACGACGAAGAGCCGCCCATAGTGGTAGTCACATCGCCATCCTCAATATACACACCCGCAAAGTAAAAGTCCTCGTTAGAGTCGGTGTAGCCAGAGCGCGGCAGCTCCAGAACACCAACGTGCCAATCGGCACCGTTAGACTGAGCTGAGACACCGACAGCATCAACAACCTTGGTCAGGGCGTCAGAGCCCGTCGAGTGCCAGAAAGCCACAGTGCCGCCCGAAAAGTCAATCTCGTAGGCAACGTTGTGCCAGACATTGGGCTCCCAAGTAGCCTTCCACTGGCTCTTAGAGTTGGCAAAGAACTGCAAGTTGGTGTCAGACGTGCCCGACTCTCCCGATACCCAGCCGTACTTCATTTCACAGAAGTGGCTTTCGAAAAAGGCAATCTGGTGCTCGCGGTTGACCGAAGGCGCATTGGTGTCCTTACGCATAATGGAGAAGTGGTACACCGTCTTGCCCTTGTTGATGGCCGCCTTGGTCGACGGAATCAGCTCCGTGCGACGCATGTTCTGGCCTTCCCAGTAGGACGTGCTGGTCAGCGAGATCTTAGCTCCGTACTCGGAGTTGCTGTCGCCGGGATTTTTGAAGTCGGTCGAGATATCGACATAGTCGCTCAGATCGCCGGAACCGTGGATGTAGTACTGGTAAGGGCCAACCTGGTTGGACCACGACCACTGTGACAGCTCAGCGGCAGTAGAAGAGTTGAAGCGACCATCCCAAAGAATGGAAGCCAGAGCAGGAGCGCTAAGAAACAAGAGAGAGGCAAAAGACTTCATTGTTGTTGGTGATAAAAGATGAGGGTTTGGGTTTTGAGAGGTTGTAAGTTAACAAGGGTTAGGGTTAATGAAGGTAAAGATCTCTGAATCAAAGAGAGCGTTGGAAGAAGAAAAATAAAATGAATGACGAAGTGAAGAAACGAAGGACCAGGCGACTAGCGCTCTGTAGAATGAAAGCAAACTGTAAAGAGGTGGGAGAAGTGAAGAAACTCTTGGTTTGAAGAAGAAAGAAAGAAGGGGAGCCCAAGCAAAAGAGGAGAGCGGAACGACATGATGTATTTATATATGTCTCCTTGGTTTGTCACAGTTGCTCTCAGTACCAAGAAAAGAAGCACGGGTACATGTGAGAACTGAGCCCAGTTCATTTTGTTATGCTTTCTTCTTTGGGTCTTGAGACGACGACCCCCCAACTTTGGGGGTTTTCACTTTGTCGGAGAATATTAAGAACAATCCTGGTTTTGAAATTGACCTTGATTTCTATTGCCTCACCAAAGAGCTCACATCGCAACTGGAAACACGCCTCTTTTCTATTTCTCTTGCTTTCTTCGTCTTTATTGGTGGCTATTTCAGTTTCTACGGCACTCCGATTTGATATAGTAGTCCCTAGCCTGTGAGTGGCGTTTCATCCGTTACTCGACCCTATCTCTAGAAAGTATTCAGTCAGAACGTTCGTGAGAACTCAATGGAATATAAACAAGAAAACAACCGAAGTGAAGTGTTTAACCGTCTTGCTTCATCTCCATCTTTCACTGCCAAGAGAACTTAATTTCCAGAGTCGGTACTTAAATCCAGGAAAACGCAGCTTATCGATATTTCGGGCACTATTAGACAACCTGTACCCCAAGTTGTTCAAGTATCTAATATCGGGAGATTTTTGAAAACTCTGGTTGTCAAAAGAGACAATTTTTGACGGACTGGGGGTGCCTCACTTCAGACGATTGCTATTCCGGGGGATTATTCGTTGCTTATTTCCCTCGTCCCTTTCAACTTCAATGCAAACTTTGTCACAAGCAAAAACTCAAGGCTATAAGAATGATTATATGTGCAATACCTGTGGTTCTACCATTGAGTGGTTCTGCCATTGATTATGCAAATCTCAAGGCTGGCTATAAGTCAATCCTGTCAGCCGCCGGCCGCACCCTAGTCTAAATTTAGTATGTACATACACACGGAGTAGTACAAGTACATATGCACTTGTACTTTTTTTTTTTTTTTTAATCGGTGTAAATCCAAGGAAGATCCCCTTGAAACCTGAAACGCAACCGCCTGATGAGAAACTTCATGATTCTCTGTGACCACTAATGGCCATTGTAAGGGGGAGCCGCACGTTTCGCATTTGCAAGCCTAGCTGCAAGGAGAGAACCAAGAAAAGTTGCGTTTGATTTGACAGGGTGATCGGAAGATCAACGACAACAACATCAAAAAAA
>CM069898.1:3315937-3351309 GCA_036034705.1 Thielaviopsis punctulata | reverse complement strand
CCCGTCACTTGCTAGAAGTTAAAAAAAAAAAAGATCAGACCAGACCCAGGTGCTTTTTTGTTTTTAACTTCTAGCAAGTGACGGGCGAACCCATGGGTACATCGGATGACGAACCAACAGCCAGTTTCTCGTCCATGAATTGATGTACAATGTTGCAATATGAAGATCAAGCTGGAACTACAAAATGGTGTACTACTCCGAAGACTTCTTTTTGTAATATGATTGTTGATACTATGTATACATATTGTTGGTGCAGCCGAAATGGTTGCCTTTAAAAACACACAGTCAGATAATAGAGTAAAAGCTCGAATGTTGGCATTTAAACCACAAGGGTTAATGGCCATAACCCTTTCCAAACACGTGACTTTGCACATTGCCAGGCACCTGCTCCACTTAACACGGAGCTTGTGAACTTCAACGCGTTAGAACCGCATAACTTTCAATTTCTAAGTGCTCCCGTGACTCTATGCCACATTTCTTACTCGATAAATTTATATTCCTCATGTGAGCGACCGATGCCATTGTATAGCTGGCACGAGAAGGGGCGACCTGCCCTATTTGAGGCTTTGGCTGCAGTGTGTGATAAAATCGACGATGACATTGAAGCCGGTGAGTTCATCTGTGACCTAGCCATACGGTACCTTGACATAAACTAATACTTCGATAGAATTTAAAGACAAGGCTAGTACATGCCAGCATAATCTGAAACCTGGCGAACTTGAGGCCTTGAGGGCTCGGGCTGCCGATGCTACCCGGTTGGAACAGGACAATCGGCGTCTACGAGAGGCTCTATCTAAGCTTGAAAAGGACAGGTCCAAGAAGACTACACCAACACAAACATCTAGGGTTTCTGATGCAACTACTCAGAGTGTTGCGACTTTAGGGCCAGCCACTGGTGATTTAATGGCTTCAGGCCGAGATGAAAATGCTGCCAAGAAGCTTCAGCTTTTGGAAGAGTCTTACCGTGTATTAAAGACAAACTTTAACACGGCTAAGGCGTCACTGAACAAGCGGAAGATTGAGCGAGACCAATGGATTACCTACTCGAAAGAATTGGAGAAGAAGATCCAGAGCCTCAAAACCAAGTCCAAATTTAAAACCACTCTACCACCACCTAAAGACACTGATAAGCTTATGGAGAACGACCCTATTGCGATCCCGAGTACTAGTTTTATTAGCGAATCTGATGGTGCTGCTATCGATGATGTTTTCGACAATAGACCAATTCAATCTACGGAACCGCCGCCACCTACAGCACCAGAAGAGAGGATATGTGATAGCCAACTGCCACAGGATTTGACCGTACAGGCCACAGTTTCTGAAGCGCCGAGTCAAGACTTGCCAGCGCTACCTGCGGCTGAGACGTCACTACCTTCTGTTTTGGTCAAACCAGAGCCCGTATCGGATGATAGCATCGCCATAGTGGAGGAGCGGCTGGTACGAAAACGGCCACTAGAAGACGGAGGAGTGGAAGAATCACGAGCAATCACACGCATCAAGGAGGAGCACTTTAATGAAACTCCAGTGGCCGATGCTCTAAACTTTAGCCCTCATGACAGCATGGATCTCAATGCCCCTGGTCCAAAATTTCAGACACCTCGCCGGCCACGAATTTGCGACGATATTCCTTGCAGCCTAAATGTTGAAGTCTTTTCGTCACAGGCTTCCGTCATTCCAGATTCACCAACACCCGGCGGGGATAATGCCGTACAGAAAAGATCTATTTGGAACCAACATACAAATGCAGACGCTAAAATGACAACTATGGATTCGCCGTCAAAGCCCCAGGAACACCAGTCTACTTCTCGGTCTAATCCTATGGTTGAAGTCATTCAGGCCACACAATCTGACGATGGCTCCTCTATACAAGCCTCTAATGATGAGAACCGTCCTCCGTCACATGAACTCAGTCTGCAGCCTAGACGTAATCGAGTCAGCCGACAGACTGAACAGAGACGTCGGAGTACCGGCCACTTTAACTTGCTGACCGATCTCGATGTTCCCCAGCCAAGGCAGCTTCCTTTTGATGATGCCACAAAATCCTCACGACGAGACATGAACCGCTTATCTCGTGAGGAGCCTTCTGTAGCGCCAACACACCGCGCCCCAGAAGTACCAAGAAACCCTAACACTTCATTTCCCACACTCGCGCGAGACAACGGCAACCAGCCCGCCAAGCCCCGCACCGGTGTTTTACGAACAAAAAAGCCCTCCGAACTGAGTCCCGACGATTTCAAGGTTAATCCAGAGTTCAACAATGGCTACAACTACGCATATTCGGAAGTTGTCCGCGGGCGGGCCGAACGCGCTGCGCTACCGGGCTGCACGGATCCGTCCTGCTGCGGCCAGGACTTCCATGCGTTAGCGCGTGGCACGCGCGGCACGCTACCGCGGACTGCGGAGCAGCGGCACGAAGACAAGATCTACCTGGAGCGGTACCTGGGAGACGAGGCGTTTCGGCTGTTTGGCATGACGCGTGAGGAGATGGATGACTTGTGGATCGAGGCCAAGGCTAAGGAGCTGGCAGATCGGTGGGGGAAGCATCGACATCGATTTGGAAGAATGAAGTCGCCGCCGGGGTTCTGGAATGCAGATTTCCCAACGACGCAGGAGGTGCAGGAGGAGAGAGCAGAGGCCGAGAAGAGAAGAGCGCAGGAAGTGGAGACGAGATATAGAGAGGCGATGAGGCCAGATGGACGGTGGCTGTTTAGGGATGAGTGATTTCTAGATTATGTCTTTATATAGAGAAGAATAGCGGCATGCAGAGTGCGGATTTAAATGACGGCTTGTATGTATGTTTGTATGTACACACATATGTACATACATGCATAGTAGAGCTGTCGTCTTTTAGCTCACGTGATTTGTATGTCCGAAACTGACCCACATTAAGGTTAGAGAAGGCTCGACAGGGCTTGTTAACTCTGAGTTGCAGCAGGATTATGAAGCTTTTTTTCTTTTTTGCTTGGTTCTTTTAAAAGAAGAGTTCAGATCTATCTAGCACAGCCTTGAGGCCTGAAATCAATAAACAGAATAAATCAAGAACTGCTCATCGTTTTGCGTATGCACATATGCAGCCTGGCGAGTCAGTTTGCCAGGTTGGTGGGGGTGGATTTTTGTATGTGTAGTTTTGCTTGCTTGCTTGTTCTTTCTCCTGAATAAAGACCCCCCAATGGCAGCGCGGCTTTTCTGTTTTCGTATGCTCGTTTTTTGCTGGGTTGGGCGAGCCTAATCAAGCTTTTGGGGGGGGGGGGGGAAGCTTCTGGGTATGTATACTACACTTCTGCCCCGCCGCATTGACCTAAGAGATTTGGGGGGGGGCGGTTGATCCACAGTAAAAAATCGCTAGCTCTGTTTACAGGCGGGCTTGTTGCCTTGCTAATTGGCCATTAGGGGCTTATGTACTGGTGCTGTTCTGCAGCTGTCCCTTGTCTGTTGCTTTTGCTGGCATCTGGCCGCCCTGTCTTTCTTTCTGGTTCCGCCTTGGTCCATCAGCGGACAAAGTCATCCAGAGCCAGCTGCGCGACTCCACGCGACGTCTCCTCATCGCCGTCCTCTTTTGCCTGAGCCCGCCATCATTATTTTGTGGGATAAGGATAGGGCATTTGTCGCTTCTTCCTTGCTTTGGATTATTCTCTCCCTCTCCCTTCCACCTCTCACCTTGCCCTTCTCGACAATTCGATTCGATTTCTACCCGCCTTGTTCTTGTTTGTCACGGCACAGGCCCGCCTGAGCACCGACTTCAACCAACGAACGATTCGGCTTTTCATCAGTCTCGTCACTGTCGTCATCCTTATTGAGGCCAGACTAAACGGGCTTTTTTTCCTTGATTACTCTCATCGTTCTTGCCATCCCCCCTCGTTGGCTTTTTGAGCCATCATCCACAGAAGGCCGATTTTTCTTGTCTGGTAGAGTATAGCATTGTTGTCCTTCACCAACGCCGTACCAAGCCAAGCCGCCACCGATCGAGACATTGCCATTTCCCCCCAATTAATAACAACCACACATCTGACTAGTCCTGGTTCTCGCATCAACCAGAACTTGCTTCGGGGCTTGAATCAATTGCCCCGCCGCGCCCGCCTTTGCTCGCCGTCCCATAATTACGCTGCGGCCGTTTTCGTACAAGCTCAACCCCGAGACGCCCAGCTTCAAGCAGGAGGAGCCGTTGGCTTGTGTCTGCGGCGATAGTGCGCAGGCACAACCAATGAACCGTTCCCACGCCGGCAGGATGAATCATCGTCATCTGCCGGCTGGGCAAGCCGTTTCGGGAGCCGCAGGCGGAGTAGGTGCCGACATGGGCCAGCAGTCAGGTCTCGGGGCCGGTGCCGCCAATGGCGCCGGTGCTGCGTCAGGCTCTGTGTCTGCATCTACCTCCGGAGCCAACAATGCTCCCTTGGTGGTCAGCAGCAATGCTGCTAACAATGGCGTCAACAACAACCATGTTCACAATGTTCACCGTCGCCGTGGCCCCAATAACGGCGGTTACCACAACCACCACCATAACAACCATCACCAGCCGCATCACCCGCCCTACCAACAACACCATCAACAGCACCACAACCCGCAGCACCCTCAACATCACCAGCACCATCCCCAGCACCATCAGCAGCACCATCAGCACATGGGTGGCCATTTTGCGCCCTATGCCATGTACCACCAACCCGCCCAATACTACCAGCAGCAGCACATGGGTGCTTACCCAAACCCGGTGATGCACCCTGGCGTCGGTTACATGCCCTACCAGCACCAGCCGCAGCCCTATGTGCGTATGCAGCCTGGTCCTAACTTTGCCGCCATGGTTGGTGTTAATATCCCGCCAAGCTACCCCCGCCACACTCCTTCTCCCGCTCTAGCTTCGACGTACCAGCCGCCCCCGGTTCCTCAGTCCATGCCGCAGCCGCAGACGCCCTCATCGGTCCACGCTTCGAGCTTTACTGGTCTGACCCCTCCGCTCTCGTCAACCCGTGACTTTACTCCCGGAGTGCCGTTCATGACCGAATCCATGGCCAACTCAATCGCCCCAGTTGTGTCGTCGGATGCTCCGGTCGTGGTCTCATCGCAGCAGTATTCCCAACTGTCTGCTCCTGCTTCGGTCGTTTCATCTGCTGCTGCCCCCGCTGTTGTGTCTACTCCTGTTCCTGTATCCACTTCTACTCCTGCTGTCGCTACTGTTGCTCCTGTCTCGGTTCCTGAAGCTGCGCCTACAGCCGAAGCTGCTATTGCCACTGCAAGCACTTCGGCTCCGTCAGACGTTTCTTCCCAAGCTCCGACTCCGGTACCTGCGCAGTCTGAGTCCAAGTTTTATGCTCCGGTAAACATCTTGTGTCTGCAGTTTTCATACTGGCCGATTGCTAATGTGTGTTTGTATTTTTTTTTTTTAGCTTCCCTGGTACTCCTGTAACGAGTCGGATTGGCCTGCTAGAGCCCCTCGGTCCAAGAAGCGCCGGCGTGCCCCCCTTCAGGACGGCACTGAGCTGCTGAGACAATACCCTGCCGAACCTGCTCCTGCTACTGAGCAGCCTAAGCCTAAGGATCCTGAGCCAGTTGTCGTTGTCCCGCCTGTCAAGATTCCTGCTCCCGAAACGACACCTGCCGCTCCCCCGCCGACCAAGTCTGCTGTTTCAAAATCCGCCAAACCTGTTATCCCTATCGTTCCTGTGTTACCCAAGACCGCGTCCAAAGACACTACCAAGGACGACAAGCTGAGTGCTGTCGCTTCAACCTCGGCTGTTGCTTCAGTGGACAGAAGCCAAAATCACCGGGCGCCTTCAGAGAGCACCACTGGTGAGACTGTTTTGACGCCTTCCTCTGACAACACGTCGCAGGCCGATGCAGACGAAGCTGCTGCTTCAGCTACTAAGTCAGATGATAAATCCACTGTCACCCCCTCGACTCCTGCGGCAACCGCTACTACCGCTACCGCCCCTGTGCCCGTGTCCGTCCCTGCGCCTGTTCCTGCCAAGCCTAGCTCGTGGGCCAGTCTGTTGAAGAACCCGAGCAAGCCCGCTGACAATGCTTCGGCTGCTGCTGCTTCTGCCAGTGGCGTCAGCGCTGCAACTGCTGGTACGGCCACTCCTAATGGAACATCTGGAGGACTCACCAAAGACAAGATTAGCACTCTTGCCGATGCTCTGCGGTCGTACAGAGTCAACTCGATTGAGAAGGTGTCTTTCTTGGAGCCTCGTGGTCTGATCAACGGTGGTAACATGTGCTACATGAACTCTGTATGTCAAACTTGCCATATTCCTTTTCCTTGTGAATGATTGCTAACACTTGATAGATTCTTCAAGTCCTTGTTCACTGCATCCCGTTTTACGACTTCCTCGATCAGGTTAACAAGAAGGCGACCCATAGTTTCAACAGCAACACTCCTTTGATCGACGCCATGATTATGTTTATCCGCGAATTTCGTGTGACGGCTTCTGCTCCTTCTATTCAAAAGCTTCACGAGATTGTTCGTGCCAAGGACCGTCAGTTTGGCGACCCCTTCTCCCCGAACTTTTTGTACGATGAGATGAAGAAGTCGAACAGGTTTGCGCACATGGAGCAAGGTCACCAACAGGATGCTGAGGAGTTTCTTGGCCTGCTTCTCCAGGTTCTCGACGACGAATGCACCAAGGTGCTGTCTTCCAACCTGGAACCTGCCCAGGCCAAGTCTGAGGAAACTCCTGCGTCTGGTGATGACTGGATGGAGGTTGGACCTCGCCAGAAAGCAGCTGTCTCGCGCGTCACTGGCCATAACTCTGCGTCTCCCATCTCCCGCATCTTTGGTGGCTACGTTCGCTGCGAGTTGCTCAGACCGGGAATGAAGCCGTCTTTGACAACCCAGTTCTACCAGTCTCTTCAGCTTGACATTGATGTCTCTCACATCAGCACCATTCTGGATGCCATGAGACATATGGCTAGAAGAGAGGTTGTTGACGACGTCGTGAAGGGCGAGACGGTTCGGGTTACTACACAGACCTTGATTTCCGAGCTTCCTTCTGTCCTGATTCTGCACCTGAAGCGGTTCCAGTTTGATGCCGAGGGCGGTACGGTGAAGCTCTGGAAGAATGTCGGGTACCCTCTAGAGCTGGATATTCCGCGAGAGTGTGTTTCTCGCCAGATGCTCGCGCGCCTTTCTAGTGAAGGCAAGCCCTTCCCGCGGTACCGCCTCAGTGCGGTTGTGTACCACCACGGCAAGAACGCCAGTGTCGGCCATTACACGGTTGATGTGCGGAGACAAGACGGCGCCGAGTGGATCCACATTGACGATACCAAGATTGACCAAGTGCGTGCTGAGGATGTGGCGTCTGCGAGCGTGGATGAGCTACCCAAGGGTGCGGCTCGTCGCGAGGCGGACGGAGCTTCGGGTTCTGCTCCGGCCAACCGGTTTGGTCTGATGGACGAGAGCGGCGATATGGATGACGACGAGGGCTGGAAACAGGTGACGTCGCCGGCTAATGGTAACAAGCGTTGGAGCAGTGTGGCCAATGGCACCAGTTCTCCGGCGACCGCCACTGTCGGGTCTGCGAGCGGCAAGACTAGCAGCTTCAAGGGCAAGCAGTCTCAGCAGCTGTTGAACGACAACAAGGTTGCTTACATTCTGTTTTACCAGCGGCTGTGAGTTGTGCCGGTGTAGTGATGATGTAGATGGGGCAACCAACGTCAAGGACACATGACTGTTGCTTCTTTACTTATCGTCTCTATTCCTTTTTACTCTCTCCGTCTCTCGTCTATACATTACTTTCTTTTTCTCCCTTTCTCTTTTCCTTCTTGTTTATGCATAACCTCACGTCTCTTTTTTCATCACACGTAATCAAATCACTTGCGTGTTTCATTTTTTGGTACATGAGGGTCTCTACGACCACCACTTTTCTTTTCTTTCTCTCTATTTTTCATATTTGTTTCTCCCCCCGTCCTCCTCCTTTCCTCTCTATTTATTACACGTGATACCATCATCTCTCATGACATCATATTCCTACCCTCTCTCTCCTTCTTCTTCTACTCCCATGTTTTTTTTTTCATCTTTCTTTCTCTACCTTGCCGTCTTCACCTCCATTCTGGGCTTCCGTGCTTGGGGTTCTTGTATCTTTGAAAGAAAAAAAAAGTACACGGCAGTTTACTTGAGGCCTGCCCAAATCTTGTTGCTACTGCGGTGAACTGATTAATGGTGAATCTTTTTGCCGTGGATTCCGTTCAATGGGATGGGTGGCGGAGAGGGGGACGGGCATGGGCTAGCTTTCTGTATCTTATTTGATGTTCCTGGGATCTCTTTTGTTGTATATATTCCTTCTGTTTCTCGGGGCGATGAAGAGACAGGCGGTATAACAGCGGCAGTTTTATTTTTTTTAATAAGGGAAATGTGCTACCCAACAATTAAATAAAGCAAAATATTATTCAAAATGACACACGATGGATGTTTAATGAAGGTGTGTATATATGTATGTATTGCCATGTTTTGGGTTTCGTTGGCGTTGTCTAGAGTTGGATTCAGACTCGCTCAAGGCTTAGCGCAACGATGACGATATCTTTACAATGGGCATGTTTCTCCCGAGAGCAAAAGGGCCTGTTGGATGTTTGGAGGGGCCTACGCGAATATCAAGCTGTGAATCAACGGACGGGATGTGACGAACCAAGCACAACCACATTTGCGATTTGCTTATCTTCTTCACTCATCGCTCAGTTGCGTCTTTTTGTGTTCTTTGGAAGGGGGTTGTTAAACTGTTGACCTGAGATAGTTTCTGTCCATATCTTCCGGAGAAATAATCTGACTTTTTTCTTTTTCCTCTTCTTGAGAGCATTCGTTTGTAGTCCTATATATGTACGTACTACATATGTACATAGTATGTGCATCTTTCCAGCAGACCATCTATCTGTCTCTTTCATTCTTATTCCTTTTTGCCTCCTAAACGGCCTGATTCACAGTGCCTGACTAATCCGTCATTTGTCATCTTGACTCTGGTTCATCTTGAATTTCTTTAGATTCTAACGGTTTTCGACAAGTTTCTCTACCCACAAGAAGAAAAACAACACGCCCATGCAGAGTACATATACATATGTCGTCGGTTTAGGCAACTTTAGTTGTGCAACTATCAAACACGGCACCTTGCATTACATGCGCTTTTCAAAAAGCAACGTTGTTGCAGTATCTGCTTTCTTCATCCATGTAAGTTGCCCACTGATGAACTTTGCTCTTCCCCCCCCCCCCCCCCCCCCCCCGCCCTTTTCTTGTTGAATGGAGAACGCTGTTGTTCGCGATGCCAAAGATTTGACACGTCACGTTGGACTTGTTTCTTGGTAACGGTCAAGCTTATATATGTACAATGTACACATGTATTCTGGCATTGTTTGTTTGGCAAATAATCAATGGGCGATTTTGAGTGAATCAGCATGAGGCACAACTCGAAGGAAGCGCTTATATTATGTATTTTCACAAAAGAACCCCCTGCGTTTTGTAAATACGTTTGCTTCCCATGTTGAACGACAAGTTGCGCTGAGCTCAAACTCAACTGCCTTTCTGATGACAAGTCACAATATTGCGCCTGGGTTGAACTTGTAACTGGGTTGTTCTTCGTCAGTCCCTTCTTTTTGTTGCCTCTGTTGATTCCCCTGGGGTCCTCTCAAGACAGGTCAGCAATAACGACAAAAATGGCAACAACAACAACAACAGACGAAGAAGGCCGGGCTCCTGCCTGATGAGCAAATAAGTGGGCTATACGCTATTTTTTTCTTGTTCCCTTTTTTAGCCCACGTTTTGTTCTCGAGTATCGCGTAACAGTATACAGGGAAGGAGCAAGTTATCAAGGTTGTATATGTACAACAACTATGTACTGAGTTTTCTTTTTATGTACCAGTACTTCCATGGCTATGTTTCCACCTCTGTTTGTTACGGCATCATCAAACTTTCTTCTTCTAACCGTGGACAACATGACTTGGCTACAACAACGCCCGGATCCTGTATGCCATGGAAATCCAGTTGATTTCAACCAGCGCTGAACTTTGTCAATTCGGCCCATAGCCACCTACAATTTTCCTCCTTTTCTTCTCTATTCTCTTCCCCCACGCCCAAAGCAAGCCTCCTGATTCACCACTACATACATACACAAAAAACCACACCAGCTTGTCACTAATATTTAAACTGCGGGAATCCTTATCGTGTCGCTTTGCCCCTTATTTGCTATATTCTATTCGCCGTAACAAATTCACCGGCGGCTGTGAAATTCCTCCGTCTTTGCTTCATCACGCTGGATACCTCCATTCTTCTTGTTCCCATCCCATATTATCTTGGCAAACATCCAACAACGCCAACATACATGTGCTCATACCAAAACTTTTGACTAAAATGGATACTCATTCTGTTTCTTACAACGATAGCGTCGAGAAACGTGCCGCTTCCAGAATATACCAGGACCTTTACTTGTTCCAAGCCCGTTTTCCCGCCTCTCCGACTTATTCTGATCTGTGCTCGACGCGCAGCAGCAGCACAATGGTCAGTCTCAACCCGTCCCCTTTGCTATTGGTATACCACAAAAGTATGCTAACACTACGCGCAGTCAAATTCTCTTGCTATTCCTCACCACATTGGAATCATTGGCGCAGGCTTCTCCGGTTTGCGCTGCGCAGACGTTTTGCTAAGTCATGGCTTTCGCGTGACCATCATCGAGGGCCGCTCTCGCATCGGCGGCCGTGTCCACCAGGCTACTCTGCGTAACGGCTTTCCCGTAGACATGGGCGCCAACTGGGTGCATGGTACCACGGACAATCCCGTCTATGAGATTGCCAAGGCCACAGGTACTGCCTGCAGCGGCTGGGACGCGACGCAGCTGGTATGCGATGCCGAAGGTGTGCCACTGGAGACTGGCGAACGGGAGGAGCTTGCAGATCTCATGTGGACTATTGTGCTGGATGCATTTGCACACTCTAACAAGAACAGCGCCAGTATTGACCCCAAAGAGAGCTTGTATGACTGGTTCACCCAGCAAGTGCCCAAACGGATACCTGAGAGCGTTGACGGTTGGATGCGCAAGAGGGAGATTGTGCTACAGATGGCTGATTCCTGGGGAACCTTTATTGGATCTCCAGTGGAAAGCCAGAGCCTCAAGTTCTTTTGGCTCGAGGAGTGCGTTGAGGGTGGTGAGTATTGTGCTCAAGTTACCTGCACTACTATGTATCTGGCATATTGCAACTGCCACTGACAAGTTACGCCTAGAAAACCTCTTTTGTGAAGGAACACACCGCAAAGTACTTGAGGCTATCGCCAGTCACGCGCTTGAAAAAGCCGAAATTATTTACGAAACTATTGCTCACAAGATCAAATACCGGTCTCGCGAGAGTAGCAGCCACGAAGCGGTCTATGTCCAGTGCAGCAGTCATGAGACGTCGCTGCACGACGGCAGCCGCATCAAAGTCGAGCGCACCTTTGAGTTTGACGATGTCGTTGTCACCACGCCTCTGGGCTGGCTCAAGAATAATCGAGATGCTTTTGAGCCCGAACTTCCCCCGCGACTGTGCAAGGCAATCGACTCCATCAGCTTTGGCTGCCTGGAAAAGGTTTGTACCTTTCTTCGTCGGATTCTTCAGCAGTGTGCTTGATGACGCAACTGACACTTCTAAAACAAATCAGGTCTACATGACCTTTGAAACCCCCTTTTGGCGCAAGGAACCACAAAACTCCTCCTCACTCAGCATCCAGGGCTTCTCGCAGTGGCTCTCCCCCCGCTACACCGCCACCAACCCCGAACACTGGAGCCAGGAACTCGTCGAGCTCGCCTCCCTCTCCGCCGGCAACGCCCACAACACTCTTTTATTCTATATTTTCGGCGACCAGAGCGTCTACATCACCTCCACCATCTCCTCTCTGCACTCGCACAAGGAGCGCACAGACTTCTTGACGGACCATTTCCGGCCCTACTTGAACACAATGCCCGGCTACAATGCGTCTAGTCCTGCATGTGCCGTGGTCGATTGCCTGGCCTCAAATTGGCTAAACGACGAGCTTGCGGGCAACGGTAGTTACGCCAATTTTCAGGTGGGCTTGGAAGAGGGCGACAGGGATATTGAGGTGATGCGTGAGGGCATTCCCGACCGTGGGCTCTGGCTGGCGGGTGAACATACGGCTCCCTTTGTGGCTCTGGGCACGACGACGGGTGCTTATTGGAGTGGCGAGGCCGTGGGGAGACGGATCGCAGAAAAGTATGAGGTTGGAGTTTGATCAATGTCGGAGTGTGGAAAGAAGAGATGAAATATATTCAGCAAGCAGCAGTCCATCATGACTGCAACTGGCATTGATCAAGACGATAGCAAGATGCTAAAAGCTCTCAAACAACGTCACCAACGAGAATAAAAAATCAATGCCGAAATATAAACAAACCACGCAATAATAAAAACACTGTATGTCCCCTTTCTCTTCTGCCGTCCACTACCCTCCTATCTCCTACTCCAACTGTAACCCTCCAACATAGCAGTTGCGAGACGCAATGGCATAGTTGACAGCCATGGCCAAAGCCACCATGTGCGCACTAGAAGCCTCAAACTTTTCCTTGCGCGACATGCGCGTTCCTGCAACAACCGCCCCATTAGGCATTCCAAACCCATCCACATACAAAACATTCGGAAACGCATAAGGCGAAAACTCGCGTATCCCAAAGCTCGACAGCGTTGATAGTGTCTCTGCAGCAACACTGACTATCTGGGGCTGGCGCCAGCGACGGGTCAAAGATACGGGAGGAGGCGTAACGAACCACGAGAGCACGTGGAACTGATCGCGGGTGTTGGGATCGAGAGCGTCACCTATTGCACGGTTGGTTTGCAGCTTGCGCACTTGGTCGAGAGCCATCTGTTCGTGGTTGGGAGTGTCAGACCATGAATTGAAGCGAGACAGAGAGGCCTGGTTGTAGATGCCATGGTTGCGGTTTTCAATCTGCTGAATGGGGCTACGCTTGATGACAGCAACGCAGCCTTGGCCATCGCCAATGAGCGAGGAAATTGTAGCGTCGGCAAGAGAGCCCTTGACACGGCACGGATGCTGAATTTGGTTGAACTTGGGCAATATGGTATTCCATTGACTCGGAGATAGACGGGCATAGTTGTTGTCTGTGTCATAGGCCGAATCGGCATTGACATCAAGGAGAACCAACTCGCCAGGAAAGTCACGCATAAAGCGGTTGATTTGATCAACAGCGTCGTCAACTGAAACTCCGTTTCCGCCAAAGCGCACCGAGTAATGGCACAACATAGCTTTTCCACCGTTTCCAAGACACGGACGGATATCAAGCCAGCGAGAGCCGCGCATCAGCTGCTGGTAGATATCTAGAATCTGGTTTTGAGTGTTTCCAGGTGTGGCAAATAACGAATGACCCGTAATCCGGCTCATACCGGCATTGTGAGAACCTGGCATGCACACGTGCTTCAGCTTGCGATCACCAATCACGCCAAGGGAGCGGTGCATCCACGTGAGAGGGGGGTTGTAGCTGCTCCACATGCCGTCTGTTTCACTGCCGGCAAGACCCCACTGCATGGCCCGACCGCGAACACCCGGCCCAGGGAACCGGAGACGGACTGTGTCACCCTTGCGCACATCGCGGGTGGGTAGTTGGCTGTGTACTACCTCAACAACATGACGAGCCCCATAAGGGGTTCTTTGAGGGTGAACATAGGCTTTGAAGTGGAAGCGACGCTGGTGGCTGCCTTCAAGCTCATAATGGGCATCAGCAGAGCCCAAGTGGTTGTTGCGGCCGCCAAACTGGATAAAGATCTGAATAGCACTTCCAGAGGGTATGTCTGTCCAGCCTTCGTCCTAACGAAGCATCTGGGAGGACCGAGTACGCTGTAGGCGCATTTTGTAGGGGGTACCGTTGAAGATCGAGAGGTAAGCTGTGCCACTGTAGGTGCGTTCGCCAAACACAATGTTCTTGTCGGGGCGTTCCATCATGTTGATGGGCTGGTTCTCGCAGCTCCGGATATCTGCAGCTTTGCTGTACCACACACACGAATTAGTGATATTGTCGTCCTTGCACAGCGAAGAAAGGTTCTTGTGAGACACTTCAGAATGGCCCATCATCAGAGTGAACATAGGATTTTGGTCACGAGCGGCGCCGGCGTGCTGCCATGGCTCGAGAAGCGGCTGGACTTGGTCAAAGACAATAGCACCACAGAGATGTGCGAGCCCAAGAGCGAAGGAACAAAGGAAAAAGAAATGCATTAGAGAATGACCAGCTTAAGTTAAGAAAAACAGATAAAAGAACGAATAGCAGTTAAATAGCAGGTGAATAACAAAACTTGCGTATTGAGTTAGATGAAAGGGAGGAAATAAAGAATCTGCAGATTCACCACACAATAAATACAAGGGAGTCAATATCTTTGTTTTGGTCTTCTTTGTTCTCGAGGAAGGTGCTGATTACGAAACTGATGATGGCAGCAACAGAGGGAGGCCCTGGGGAAGGAACTGTTGATTCTAGGGTTGTTGTAAGGGTGTAAGCGGGATTACAATAGGCCTCTCTTGGTGGACTTTACAAACTCGAAGGTCTAACTTGACACTGCATGATGCACAAGTATGCGATCACAATACCAAACGGATCCGAGCACTTCAATACTTTGGTTGGCCATTCCAAAGGCCGCTTATACTGTCCGGGATAGGAACCGTGTTGGAGGCTTGTGACTGGGCAACGGGATCCAAGTGAAGTTTGAATAGGTAGAACGGTACAGGAAATACAAGAAGTTGAAGGCATAGAAAACAGAAACGAGAAGATTCTGAAACTAACAAAACAGTGATTCTTTCGAATTTGAAGTGTCAAGAAAGCTAGGCCGTCCACTTCAGACCGACATTTACAGGACATGACAGGAAAGCCATTAGCTGGTCGGATTATCGTACAGTGTGCGCCTACAAGTTGCACACGATTATCTGGTAAATACAGTAAAGCAACTTGGGAATAGAGATGTGCACAGGGACCTAGAAAGAGTGGGTAGCATTATACTACATACACAGTATGTATGTGCCACATATATACCTACGTACAAGTATGTATATTTGTATAGCAGTTGGATGTCTACGATCATGTGCAAATTTATAGGCGTCTATACGTGCCTTTGGTAAGAGCGCTAAGTAACGAGAATGGTCGTCATGATGCAAGTCACACACCTCTATCATTTGTACACACTAATACATGACTGACGTGCGTAATTAGTGGTGCATATTTATCAAGCTCCAAGCCGTCATTTGTACTTTGCACTATGTAGCATGTACCAGCATGGTGTGACATGACATGAGAAGCAAAGATGCTCGTGCATAAATTAGTAGCTGTCTTAATTCAACGTGCATAAGAGGAATGCGATGCGGAATTTATACGTTTACACCGGCGCAAAGTTGTAAAGAAACTTTCCCGGTGTACGCATACAAGCAAGAAACTTGTATGTATGTGTCTGGTACAACAGACACTCGTCTCCGTCCCTGGTTCTTGCGTTCTTCATTCACAAATGCAGCCGCGTTCTTTCTCTTCTTGACTTTCTCGTGACTGGCTTTTTCCTTGCCGCTGGAGCTTCCCTGATGGATTGTGTCGAGTACATAAGTAAAGGTATGCAAGTATGTATGTACACAGTACATATGTGTGTATGTACATATCTTCATAAGTTGGTGGTGGAGATTTTCCCATGATTTGCTTCCCCCTTTGCTTTTGCGTTGTTCTTGTTTGGCTCTGCTATGTATGTCATGCCTAATCTCAAACTTCCCCCGCCCTGTTTTTTATCTGACTGAAAACTAGATATCAAAAGATAAACAAAAGGAATGATTCGGTAATGGTTGCTGATGGCTGCATATTGGATTTGACTTTGTGACTTTGGAGGAAGCGAGCGGTAGGTTTCTAGGCAGCCGTTACCTCTTGCTTTATTTTCTTTACTATTCAGTTTGCTGGTACATACATGCAACCATACATACATATGTACACGCTGATATCAAAGGCTCAACTTGACTTCCTTTAGCAAGTTCAATTAGCAGTAGGTACCTTGATCTGTTTGACTGGCCATCGATTGTGTATATGGCA
Source organism: Thielaviopsis punctulata (assembly GCA_036034705.1). Taxonomy (NCBI): domain Eukaryota; kingdom Fungi; phylum Ascomycota; class Sordariomycetes; order Microascales; family Ceratocystidaceae; genus Thielaviopsis; species Thielaviopsis punctulata. Next base: position 3,335,296 of record CM069898.1, on the reverse strand, counting down.
ACCTGCAGGCTTCCAAGCTCTGAGCGATGCACATAAATCAAGCAAGCCATCACGACAACTTAGTAATCGCTGGCTGCCCAGCCATTCGATTCAAGCTTTGATTTGTCCTGGTAGCTTTTTTCCTTGCTCCCTGGTCCAGTCTGGCCTAGCCTCTCGAATTACCGATCGCGGTATCATCGAAGCCGCCTGTGCTTGTTTACTTTTTGTATTGGCTTGTCTTGTTTCTTGGCTTGGAAACAAGTTAATATCAGCATTTGTTGTTGTTGTTGTTGTTGTTGGAGTATGTATATACATACGTAGTATGTATGTACATGCAATTAAGGCCTTGCTTGATTCAGCACTTACTTTACTGCTACTGATTACAGCGACTCGGAAGCCCTGACGTCAGCAGACCGACCCGCCAGTACCAAAACGTACATACATACATACATGTGTATGTACACACTTGTATTGTACTTGTACAGTCCCTGCTAACAACCCCAGTAAAACAGCCGCTAGCTCTGCATTGCTTCTTTGGTTCTGTGCTTTTTCCATCTTGATTTTACCGCCTTTGCGTTTCTTTCTTTCTTTTTTCTTAGTTTTTGTTTCTTCCACTTTCAATTCCATTTACATACTACGCACATACCTTTCTCTATTCCACCTTGGATTCTATCCCACTTCTTAAAGCAGCCAACCATCCATCTTACTATCGAGGCCTTCCGCCCCCAAATTCAGAACCCAAACCCCTCACTTTCATCCATCAACATCAGATAACAATCTCGCTACTCTTGCCGCCAGTTGTGTTATTTCTGCCGTCTGCAACTCCGCAGCTTCGGAGCTTCAGCCTGCTTGCGGTACGATCCGTCCATCTGCGGTGCCGACAAGGTCTTGACAATGTTCAGCGCCATTTCAGGCTCGGCGCTGCCCAAGAGGCTGCTACGGCACGCCCTCTCGCGCATGGACTTGCTGGACACTGATGCTATCGATATTGACAACCTGGATCTGGCCATTGGCCGCAATACCGTTTTGGAGTTTCGCGATGTTGGTTTAAAGCTTGAGGTCAGTCAGTACTATACCCGCTAGCTGCCTATATACATAGATACCCTCTTATACTTTACTGTTGCATTCTTATTGTAGTGGCTTTAGAGGCCCTTGAACTAACCATAACGCCCCGCTACACCAACTACAGAAGCTTGACCGACTACTGCAGCTCCCGTCTGTCCTGCAAATTCGCAAAGCCCGGGTTCGCTTGTTGAGGGTTTCTATTCCCATGGACTTTTACACCAGTCCCGTCGTGGTCAGCATCCAAGCCGTCGAAATCTCCGTTTCCTTGTTTTCGCTGTCGCCCAAAGATACTATACCCACCAATGCGGCCCTTGACGGGACTCTTATGCCTAACGCGGCCGAACTTGCCCAGTCATTTCTTAACATGCAATCACCAACGGAAAAGCGCAAGCTAGAAGAAGCTTTAACCTCGGCCTCTTCACCCTCTGTGAATTCCCCCAGAGAAAGCGACGGCGAAAGCGAATCAGAGAGCGATGGGGGCCCGTCGCGAGGCACGGGCCAACCTCTGTCGCTACCGGGCTTCTTGGCCGGATTTCTACAGGGAATTGTCGACAGAATTCAAGTTAGCATCAGTGACGTCACTTTTAGCTTTGAAACTGAAGTCTCGACTGGATCCGCCCCGTCAGCGCAAGAACACATTGGCTTTATGCTTCAACTCGACAGCATAGATGTTGAAGGCGTCACTACATCAAGCTCGACAAGTCCTGCGCAAAACGAAACTCAAGACTCGCCATTTGCACCTACACCACAACAATCGCCGCCACCGCGTCAACGAGAAGGAAAGCGTCACATTTCGCTCAACCACCTGCGCGCCTATCTAGTTTCCGATCCCTGTGTATTTTCCATGTTTAGTTCCCACGTCTCTCCTGCGCAATCAACTGCCGATCTTTCGCGACAACCCAGCTCCATGGCAGCTCACCCACACTTATACCAAGGCCAAGACTTCTTGACAGGCTCACCTGCCATGTCAGAACATTGGAATAAGCCACCAGCCTCATTCAGTGTGCATTCAGATCTTGATTCTGTACCAGAACAAACACCAGAGGATGACCCATCAACACCGCGCCAATCAGTCACGAACCTTATACAGGTTTCTGCTACAAACTCTACCGAGAGTCTACCACCTTTCTTGCCGTTGTCTAGCAAGAGTACCAATCCAGATATTGCCCAGCCATCAGAATCACTCGATGAACAACAGCCAGAACCTTCTGCGTCCGTGATATCATCCTCGTCTCAGGATCTTCCTTCATTAAATTTGTTAGACCAATACTCGGAACACGATAGTGGTGATGAGCACACGCGGCCTTCGTTACTTCGTAATGACTCTTCCAGTGATGCTGGTGAAGATCTCACAACCTCGCGCATGTTCACTCATGACGATGCGGAAAGTCTGTATTTGAGTGTTGCTTCTTTGCCAGCGCAATCTGGATCTTCGCAGTCCCTTCCAGCAACTGAAAATGATGTCTCACAGTGCCAATCAGGCTTTGGTGAGGCTCAAACTTTGGATCTGTCTACAGTAAATCCCTCTGCTGAGCAAAGTGGCCAACCCACACAGACAAACTCTTCAGTCTATGTCAAGTCCATCCATATGCCCGGTGGCTGGGACGATCAACCTCATGTTCCAGGAGCCTTTGAATTTGACAGTCAAACTCCAGCAGTTCAGCCCAAGGCCAATCTTCCAGCAACTCCAAAAGCTACTCCAGTTGGCGATTCGTCTTTCCCTGACGAGCCTCTAATTGCGGGGTTTCCAGAGACTGACTTGAAGACACCCAAGTCTCGGGAAAATGAAAGGAGACCATCATCGCCACTCGAGCCTCCACGCATGGCCAAGGAAATACTCGCTCTAGACCGTGTTTCGGTATTCATCCCATCTCAAATGCCAGCTGCAACTACCAGAGAGGGTGTTCAAAAGCCAGCCCCTGAATCAAAGCCCGCGAGCCTAGACGCTTCTTTCCACCCACAGGGGCCTGGCGCTTTTTCCATGTACAACACGGTTGAGTCGCTGCCTGATATTCGCTACGAGAGCCATGACAGACACGCAGAATCTGAATCTACCGTGTCTCGGGAGTCCATTGACATTGAGCTTTCGGCGCTGGAGATACGCGTAGATGCAACCGTGGGATTCCTGCTCTTCTCTGTGATCTCAAAGCTCATGTCTGCGTTTGACTCTTCTGATAAGCCAGACGACACCTCACTGCCACAGAAAACTAAGTCAGAAAACTCAGAAGCACTGACGTCTATTCCAAGTATTAAGCTTTCACTAGAAAAGATCTCCCTGCTTCTTCTGAATCAAGTACACGGCTTTGAGTGCTTCTCTGGGCGCATTGTCGACCCAGACTTGGGCAACACTTCTGACGTTACCCCAGACATCTTGCTTCGAGCCGACGTCAAGGATATCATGGCCAAAGTCCACGAAGATTCTGACAAGAATACGACGATAGTGTCTCTTGGAAAGGTGTCATTTGGATATGCACAAGAGCATATTCTCTGGTTTGAGCCAGAAGCCATGCTACAGGCCTCTATACGCGATACCTTTTTAGACAAGGGAGCAGATATCGAGCTCACGATTTCCAAGGACCACAATGAGACGCGCATGACGGTTTTTACTCTGCCAGTGTACACCAAGCTGGATATAGTTAAGTTGGACGACCTGCTTGGCTGGTTCGGCGGAATCCCCGGAATCTTGAGCATGAGTTCATCGATGGCGTCGAGTTTCTCAGCTATGCCTAGCAAGTCTCCGGTTGCGACGCCAAAGCCCAAAGTACGAGGCGTCAGATTCCACGAGATGGAACAGAGTATGTCCGAAGATAACACGGGAACCAAGACTGACATTCGCATCGGCGGTGCTCGCGTGCGGCTAGCTGGCAAGAGCTGCCGTTTTGACCTGGACACTTCATCTATCAAAGTTGTGCTTCGTGATAATGGCATTCGAACGCAAATCTCACGGATGCAGTTGATAGGCCCGTGTACAAACGACACTCAAAGTGCGCCAATCACTCTGCAGCTTAAGGATCTGCGACTTGATTTCCTGAATGTGCCGCTTGAATCAGACATTGACAACCTACTGGAAATGCTTATCCCCCGAGCTACCAAGTTTAAGCAGGATGATGATGTCATGATTGATACTTTGTGTTCTCAAAGACGCAAAGGGCCTCTTTTACGGGCCAAGGCGAGGTCTGTGCAGCTCCGTCTCAGTAGTCTTCCACTCCTTGCAAACGCGGCCGATCTAGGCACTGAGCTGGAGAAGCTTGCCGTGTTGGCCAAGTTGCTTCCTGAAGATGACCGGCCAGGTATCATGACCATGGCTGGCATTGACGAGGTTCAAATATCTGCAGACGTTGGTGGCAAGGTTGGCATTCTCCATTCGACTCTGGGCGGTCTGGAGCTGGTTCATGTTGGATTCCCGTTTCTCTTGGCTGCTGGGGCTGGCTCAGCGTACCTTGACCGCAACGGCAATGAGGTTCTTGTTGACATGGTGCGCACTATTGCTGGGCCTCCTGCGGCAGAGTGCGGACAGGCTATCCGATTCCGCATCGTTGGTGATAACTTGGAACCAGTGGTCAAGGTCTGTGTCCAAGATATTGCCGTTGAGTACCGCGTGCCAACCATCATGGACCTCCTTGACCTAGACGCAGATGTTACGCCTCACGAGTTTGAAGAGACGCTCGCGGCTTCTGTGGCAAGTCTTGGGGATTCAGCAAATGCTAGTCTGGGAATCAAGGCGTCCCAAGACAAGGGCAAGGAAGTCAACTCCAAAGCGCCTTTGGCATTTGAAGTGGCATTCAGAGACACCATGATTGGTCTGAATCCTCTGAACAGCGCGGCCAAAATGTACGTGGTGCTTAATGACTGCCGAGTTGGCACCAAGCTGCCACCAAATGGCGACTTTGATGTCACGGTGAATGTGGAAAAGGCGGGTGTTTTGCTCACGGACAATGTCAACAATCTAAAGAGCCTAGATGAAGCCGATCGATCACGCCATCACGATGTCGAGTCATGGATCAGCGCTAGCTTGAACAGCCAGGGCTATGCCTCGGTCAGCTCTATTTCTTCGGCTGTCGTGCGGGCACGGAGTGTGCCGCTTATCGAGTCGGGCGGGAGACAGATGCTTGTTGATATGGAAGATGCCCTCTTGATTCTCGAGACGTGTGCCGACTCAACGCAGACTTTAATCGGCATCGGCGGGTCTCTTGCGCCGCCACGGCCGCCGTCTACAGAAATCAAGTACCGCACTGCTAGAGAGGTCGAGGATTTGCTTGCTTCTATTTCGGGCGAAGCCTTTGGACAGGCCGAGGGCGATTATGATTTTGAAAGCGACTTTGGCCATCTTAAAACGTACGAAGGTGCGCCCGACTCGGACTTTGAGGAGCTCTCAGCTACCAGCAGCACGGCAGATTTACGCTCGTCGATTCCAGCCTTGGGCCAAGCGGACTACAGCTTGGGACATTTGGAGCACGGAGACGGAGAGAAGCTGTTTGACGCCACATCCATGACGGACTCTCTGGTATCAACAAGGAACTCAATCACTTCAGCACACGGCCCTCACGACGCCGTAGTGATCGACTTGCACTCTCAAAACAGCCTTGACAATGTCAGCATGGACGCTCAGGCCCGGGCTGACGACGAATACGGAACCAGCAGTGAACTTGTGTTTGAAGAAGACTATTTTGAGCGGAAGAAGGAGGTGGCTGAACATGCCCGGTTGTGGGACACCAAGAACGGCTGCTACTCATATGCACCCAAGGAGTTGGTTGAGCGCAGCCCAGTCCGGGTTACAGTGCGCAATGTGCGGCTGTTTTGGAAGATGTTTGACGGCTACGACTGGAGCAAGACTCGTGATGTGATTACGGAGGCGGTTGTAGAAGTGCAGAACAAGGCTCTTGAGAGACAGCATGCACAGGCCCAGGCCCAGGCTCAAGGCCAAGCTGACTACAACGAGGAAGATGGAGATATTGTTGATGATGAGACTGAGATTGGTGACTTTTTGTTCAACTCCATCTACATTGGCATTGCTCCCAACCAGGATCCCGGCGATCTTGCGAGTGCCATCAACCGCGAACTTGGCGACAATGGCGATACCGAGTCCGTCGTCACATCTGCCACTCAGACGTCTGTCAGTACCATTCGTCCCAGTGGATCCAAGCGGCCGTCCAAGACATCGTCCCGCTCTTCCCGGCCCAAGGCTCTGAAGCTCCAGCGCAGCCGTGGTCACAAGATTGCGATTGAAGCCATGGGAATCGATGCCGATGTAGCCATGCTGCCGCCAAATTCGGGCACTACGCAGAGCTGCATTGATATCCGAGTCAAGGCGGTTGATGTCATTGACTACATGCCCGGCTCGACGTGGCGCAAGTTTGCCACGTACAACCGTGATGCCGGCGAGCGCGAACTGGACTCTAGCATGATCCATATCGAAGTCTTGACTGTCAACCCCGTGCCCAGTCTGCCGGCCTATGAATTTGTCGTGTCGATGCAGATTCTGCCGCTGCGTCTGCACGTGGACCAGGATGCTCTCGACTTTGTCACGCGCTTCTTCTCCTTCAAAGACTCCACCGCTCCGACGGACCAGACGGCGCCTGCTTCGGACCCGCCATTTGTCTCGCGCTTTGAGATTCAGCGAATCCCGCTCGTGCTCGACTTTAAGCCACGGCGCGTAGATTATGCAGCACTACGCTCGGGCAAGACCAGCGAGTTTATGAACTTTGTCACGCTACAGGACACGCACATTGAACTGCGCCGCATCATGCTGCACGGAGTACCCGGCTTCGACCGCGTTGGCCAGATGCTCAACGACCTCTGGACCCCAGACGTCAAGCGCTTCCAACTGGCCACCGTTCTGGCTGGCCTGTCGGTCGTGCGCCCGCTGGCCGATGTCGGCAACGGCCTGCGCGATCTCGTTGAGGTGCCCATCATGGAGTACCGAAAGGACGGCCGCATCCTGCGCAGCATCGGCAAGGGCGCCATTTCCTTTGTGCGCAACACGGGCACCGGTGTCGTCAAGCTTGGCGCCAAAGTCGCCGTCGGCACGCAAAATGCCCTCGAGGGCGCCGAAGGCTTGCTCTCTAAGAACGCGCAGCGCCATTCGTTGCCGTCCTCGTCTCTATCTGCATCGTCCATTACGCCATCCGACGACCCCAACCACCTGCTGCCACCGCACTCTCACTCCCATCAACACCAGCACAAAGTCATCTCGCCTTACGCTAACCAGCCGCTCAGCGTCGTGCAGGGCCTGCGTGGCGGGTACACCAGTCTCTCGCGCGATATTTCCATGGCCCGCGATGCCATTGTCGCCGTGTCTACTCAAGTCATGGAATCGCAGGGCGCCGCTGGCGCTGCTAAGGCCGTCCTTGAGGCTGCGCCGACCATCATCTTTCGCCCGGTGATCGGCGCGTCCAAAGCAATCGGCCAGACGCTGCTTGGCGCTACAAATACGCTTGATCCGGCAAACCGGCGGCGTGTTGAGGATGTAAGTCACATATACTTGGCGGTCTGAGTTGATAGGGTTATGCTAACCTTCTTGTTCTGCTAGAAATACAAGCAGCACTGATTTTCTTTTCCTCCTCGTCCTTTCCTTTCTCTTTAATATTTATCATCATCTTGTCATGGCTATTTACTCTGTTGTCGTTTTGGCGTATGAATTTTGTTCTTTCTTGCTTCGGGGGGCTTATTTTCTTTTGCTTGGCGGGGACACATATTCGGAGGGCTTTCTTTTTTGTGTGTGTTTTTTCTCTCTATACTTTGTTTCTTTTTTGTTCTTTGCTTACGATTCACTGAACCAGACTGATGCGTTGAATGCGCCTATTGCTATTACTAGATGCCGTGTTTTATTCCATCTACATAACAAACTTCTCCGAATGCCCCGTGCAAACCCTCCTAAGCCCCTACACCCCACACCCCTACCCGTGTATTACAACCCTAGAGCCCGTCATCCTTTATGCCCGCAAGCCTCTCAGAGGCTTTCCGCTGAAGATTTACATCCACCCACCACTGATGCGTCGGGTCTTCCGACTTGCACATCCCGTTTTCATCCACTTCATCCCACGGTTTTGGCGTCATAATGTAGTGCACATTCTTGACCTTGTCGTCCTGCCAAATACCATCGTGCACGCCCTTCCACCGCATCGTCTTGAGCGCGTTGTACACATATGGCAATGGCTCCCACCGCCTCACAAACATCTCGGACAGGACGCTCTGGTCGGCAAACGGCAGACGCTGTGCATTCTCATGCATAAACTTTTGGATGCGCGTCCATAGCTCGGCCGACGGCACAACCACCAGCAGCCCGCCATTCATGTAGCCCAGTGGCGACGCTGTATTGCGCGGCGCCACGAGATGCGCCGTCGCAGCACCGTCAGCGTGCTGTGTCATAAAGGCGCAGTTGGCCGGCACCCAGTCGCGCGGATAGTGTGTCTTCTGCAGCGGGTTGCACACGCAGGCGTGGCCTGCGGCAAAGACCTTGTCGCCGGAGCCGTCGAGAGCGGCGGCGGGCGACGACAGCGGGAGCGTCATGAGCTCGTCCATGTTTTGGCGCACGAGCATGTCAGCATCGAGCTGCACAATACGCGAAAAGCTTGTCAGGCCAAAGACACAGAGCTTAGTCCAGCAGTCGAGGAAGCGCGGGTCGTGTGTGTAGGCGGGGCCGTTGGCGGGGATAATGTGGTCGATTTTTTGGGTGGGGATGGCGCGGGCGTGTAGGGCTTGCAGGACGTAGTCGGGCACAGTCGGGGTGTACAACACAACCAATGGATAGGCGCTCTCAACGAGGCGGAGGGAGAAAGCGAGAGTAAGAGCGCCGGTCAAGTATTTCTCGTTGGTGATGACGACGGTCCAGGCTATTAGGGTTAGTGGGGTTGTGCAAGCATGGGTAAGTAAGTACATATGTATGTAACTGGATAAACAAACCTTTGGACGGCGAAGGCGTGGGGGTTTCGACAATAGCGGTCATGATTCAATATCACATTCGTAAGATTTGAGGCTTATGGATATACAGTAAAGAAACACACGTACAAGTATATACCAAGAAACAACAAAGAAGAGTAAAAGCACGGGAGGGGTCAGACTGTTTATATCCTACACTTGCTACGATTGCCATCTGCTGCTGCTCGCCATCAACGGAGACACGGCAACTACCAAGTCCGTTGTCTTTTTTGTTCTAGCCCCAAAACGGCATAAGCAATGGAAGCAGGGAGGAACAACGAGGCTCAAAAAAGGAACTTTCAAGTTCACAAGATAAGGGCAGGCTTTTGAAGAGGTAGGCACAAACTGCAACATTGGCGACGTCAGCCTGTATGTCACTCAAGTACGTTTGGCACTTCTCGAAGCTGAAGCTGAACTAACTTTAAGTTCACTGCGACTTTAAAGGCCAATTATGTATTGACGCATGTGCATGCTCCAACGTTGGCTTACATCATATCATATACTCGCGATAACGGCAACACCAAGATAGTAATTAGAAGCTGAGTTTCCCGTTTATTCTGCCGCGGTTATTTGTATCTTAAATCCCTCTATTTGGAGACAACATACAAAGTGAACAATAATAACTTGACTCTGTTTGTGCACAAATGAACTATATTATTTAGTAGGGTTACATGCAATAGGGTCTTAGCAAGTATCTACCGGAAATTACCCCTACAAAAATGTTAGACCTCCGCATAACATTAAAGTCACCAACTCCCTCCACCTTGATTTGATTCTTCGCTTCACACCATTACCGTTATCATTATGAGAAACCATGAATTGTCTTCAAACAAGAGAAAGGCCGATTGGAAGCTTGCACAATATGGTAAGTTATAACTGGATTGTCTCTCTGTTATACCCGTGAAAAACAAAAGCCAGCTTCCAGACAGCCCACACACAGCTCCCTTGCTATTCTACTCTTGACTTATCTGATTTGCAACAAAGTAACGGAACATTTACTCTTGCAGAGCTTGGTGGAAGTTGCTGCTAAAGGGCTGAAAACAAGGGATATCGCACACTTACAGAATTACAAGAAGGAAAACAATGTAAACCAGCTTGTTTGACCGCCACAAAGCCCTTACTTGTCTCCAATTGAGAGTACATAGAAAGAGATGAAGAACAGAACAGCAAGAGAGAGGCAAAGGCCCAGTTAGCTGCCACAGCGAGAGACTTAGGAGGAGTTACAACTAAAAGGCTTTGCAAAGTATCTCCAGTCTCTTATGCAGCGGCAGCTAACTGGACCTTTGCTATAATCTGTATATCTTGCCGTTCTGTTCTTCATCTCTTTCTATGTACTCTCAATTGGAGACAAGTAAGGGCTTTATGGCGGTCAAGCAAGATGTTTTACATTTTCCTTCTTGTAATTCTGCGAGTGTTGGCTCTGGAAAAAGCTCCCCCTCTTGCTATTTCTTTCTTGCCTTGCAGAGTGCAATACCCTTCCTTTTCAGCTCTTTTGCAGCAACTTCCGCCAAGCTCTGCAAGAGTAAATTTTCCGTTCCTTTGTTGCGAGTCAGCTGGGAGATGGCAAAGGAGCTCTGCCAGGTCTGTGGGCTGTCTGGAAAGGATCTCCAATTCCTTTTGTTTCCTTTTTGCGGACGGAGGGTAGAGCAAATTTAGAGAGACAATCCAGTTATAACTTACCATCTTGTGCAAGCTTCAATCGATCTTTCATTTGTCTGAAGATAGTTCATGGTTTCTTATAATGATAACGGTATAGAGGCGTTGGTATTTTTGAAAGAAGATGAAGGCGGGGGAAAGTTTCTTTGGGATGGTGTGAAATATTGCATAATGTATAGTGTGGCAAAGCTTTGCATTCGGAGTTAATGTTATACATGTACAAGTACATATACATGCTTGTATGTACTTTTCGATATATTGTAGTACAAGTATGTATGTACATTACTTGACTCGAAGATTGCCTGGACCCTATTGAATGGTAAACCCTATCGGGTTATTCCCGGCTGATCATGATCGTTGGCGAACTCTTGCGCAAGTTCGCAAAGGAATGAATAGGGCTTTGTAAGCTTGCTTGTAAATGGGAGTTGTAAGTTTCGAGAGCTCTACCCTCATATTAAGTTATTCAACACAACAGAAACCGTTGTCGCAATGTTGTCGTTTATCCTTATTCAAAACCGCCAGTGAGTTTTTTTTTTTGTTTCTTCTCTTCAATATTTTCTCAAGCAATTGTATCATTTGCAAATCATGAAATCTCAAGAAACAGAGAACTAATGCGCCTGGGCGATCAAGGGGCAAAACACGTCTGGCAAAGTGGTATGTGCCGTACAGCGACGAGGAAAAAGTGAAGCTCAAGGGCGAGGTGTGTATTTCTGTATCCTTTGTTCATGCAGCCATCTTCCAGGACGAAATATCCGCTAAACAGTCGACTTCGCTGCTTCTAGATCCACCGCCTCGTGGCGCCGCGCGACCAGAAATACCAGTCCAACTTTGTCGAGTTCCGCAACAACAAAATCGTATACCGGCGCTACGCCGGCCTGTTCTTCTGCGCCTGCGTCGACACCAATGACAACGAACTTGCGTACCTCGAGGCCATTCACTTTTTTGTCGAGGTGCTGGATTCCTTCTTTGGAAATGTGTGTGAGCTGGATCTGGTCTTCAACTTTTACAAGGTGTATGCTATTCTCGACGAGGTATTCTTGGCCGGAGAGATCGAGGAGACGAGTAAACAGGTTGTCTTGACGCGTTTGGAACATTTGGATAAGTTGGAATAAGGGCTGGGTTCTTCTTCTGTTTGTTTGTATGGCATTTACGGTGTATGCTTTTTTTTTCTTTTTTTTTTCTTTCTTTTGCTTATTTGGGTATCACGGCGTTATGTTGGCTTTGTTTTACTTCAGAGTACTATTTATGTATGTATATGCGTTTTCGATTTCTCAATATATACCTTAACAATTCAATTCGCCTTTTTGTCCTCCCGTCTCGCCCGGCCTCAGACAGCATTGTGGCTTATCGCCTTCTTATCAGATCAACCGAGTTTGACCCGGCGCAAACCATCCAGGTACATGTTATAGATACATACGCTCGTCCATTTATACTATGTACATACAGCCTTGCTTGTTAACCGAAAGTTTGAAAGTTGGCATGCGACTTTTGGTTTACTGCGAACTACAACCTTGTTCCAACACCAACTTTGAGCATTTTCTATTTTCTTCACTTCATTGTTTTTGTATCTGCCTTATTCAAATCACAATGGCGGAACGCACGTTCAAATATCGACAGGAAATCAGCCAGGTAAACGCGTTTTTCTTCTTCTCAGACCTGCGTTGAAATAGCAGATCACTGACTAGATTAGATGATGTACGTCTCTGGCGAGACTGCCGAGCCTTCTGTCGAAACTACTGGTCTCATTGAAGACATTGTGCGCCAACAAGTTGTCGAACTGGTACTTTCCCTCTTCATCCCACTTAACCTCTCATCTAACCCTAAACCCCCAAAAAGCTCCGTAACAGCACCGAACTAGCCGCCCGCCGCGGCTCTCGCGCCATCACCATCAACGACCTAATCTTCCAAATCCGACACGACCAAGCCAAAGTCTCACGCCTACGGACCTTTCTCTCGTGGAAAGATGTGCGCAAGAACGTCAAGGACTCAGACGACAAGGGTGGAGCCGATGATCTGGGCGCCGCCGCCGACGACGCCGTCGCCCCGCCCGTCGACGAGGCTGCTAAGAAGAACAAAAAAGCCAAGGTCGGCCTGCCGTGGGAACCCGCCTCGTTCTACTCGCAAGAAGTGCCAGAGCGCGATGACGAAGACGACGAAGAGGAGGAGGAACTCAACTACCTCACGCTGCAGCGCCTGCGCAAGGCCGACGAGCGCACCAAGGCTATGACCAAAGACGAATACGTCACGTGGTCCGAGTACCGCCAAGCTTCGTTTACGTACCGCAAGGGCAAGCGGTTCCGCGAGTGGGCCGGCTTCGGTCTCGTCACCGACAGTAAGCCGTCGGACGACATTGTCGACATCCTCGGCTTCCTCACCTACGAAATGGTGCAGTACCTGACGGAAAACGCCCTGCGCATCAAGGAGAACGAGGACCTCGTCAAGGCCCAGATTGGCGGCGGCGATAATCCAAAGAAGCGCAAGCTCTGCCAGAGCGGCTTGTTCCAATTGCCGTCAGAGGGCCGCGTACCCGTCGAGCCGAGACATGTGCAGGAGGCGTATCGCCGGCTGCAGGAGCGGCCAAAGAAATCGCGGGCTATGCTAAATGGCTCGAAGCTGACGCAGCATGCGTCGCTCAACATTGTAGGTTTCTTCTTGTGTTTCTTTTCTCTCTGCGAGAGGGGAGGAGATAGCCTGCTAACTGATAACAGTTCTAAGGTGTTACAGAACAGGGTTTTCGCAATTTGTTTCTTTTTTTCTTCTAGGATTGAATTCTTTTGAGCATGGAGTTTGGGAGGGTTTCTTGGCTTGGTTACACATCGTTCATTATATTATGCAATTCTGCGCTTCACTTCGTTCCATCCTGTGACTCTCGCCTGTGCGCCACAGAAACATTTGAAATCGTAGACCGTCATGCAGCAGCAGACAGCCTACAATTAGTATTAATATCTTGCGCAATTTCCCACTGCGCACAACAAATATCCCTAATGGGTACCTGTAGGTGTCTATGTGTGTATACAACATTCCTATTCATCCCCGAAAACAACAGCAAAGAAAAGAGCCGTCTACAGTCATGGATGACAAGGTACACCACCATCCTATGCTTGACCGGCAACATGAGGCGAGGGGGTTTCCAGATCCGCATATGACAGAATGAGCTCACGCTACATACAGCAGGTTAGCAACTGTTGCCAGTGCAACGTGAAGATAAAAGACAACTTACGCGTTCCTTGCGCCATTGCATGGTATCCCAAACAATATAGTAGCCACGCTCTTCATTAGCATTGATAGCCTGCGGCACCAAGAGTTCGTCCTTGGTGATCCAAATAGCGAGCTTGCGGTGCCATCTCCAGTTACGCGATTGTCTGATCGCGTTGTTAGTTAGCCTTCCAAATAAATAATTATGTAATACTTACAACTCAACAGCGGCCATTTGTTGGCGCACATCTTGCGTGCAGGAATAGAATATCCAAAACAGCGACTCATCGTTGAAGCTCCGGAAGACTTGGTCAATGGGCTGGACGTTGGTGACTTGGTAGCACTCTGGCAATCTAAACTTGGGCGTCGCCGGTCGCGGCGGCACATCATCGAATAGCGAATAGCTTTGGGCCGAAATAAGTCTAGCATCTGTTAGTTGTGCCTTTCAAAAACAAAAGCCAAAGGCTGGCAAAAACTCACTCATTGGTGCCCAGATCGAGACCAAACTGGTTGACATCAATTCCAGAGACCATGGCATGATAATCAGGGTATTTATCCATCAGCGTCAAAAGTCCCTTGAGACCCCACTTGTCAGCTTCGGGCATTCCACCAAGCGGATCATGGACTTCGGGCGCAGGAGGTGTCACGGGAACAGGCTTCTTCTCCTCGACAGCAACCACTTTTCTGCCCTGGTCGTTACCAATAGCTCCGTGAGGATGTTTGGATTCTGGGGCAGAGGTTGGCTCCGACTCTTCAACTGTTGCTGGTCTCCCTTCCTGCTGTCTTTGGGAAGCGGCTGTTCACTTGTTAGCAATAAGCTTACGCAACGCCACATCTATGAGACTTACGAGAAGGAGTAGCAGGGCTTTTGCTTGTCGTAATATTGGCAGACAACGCATTAAGAAGTCCATTGCCAGTACGATTTTGCGCGCCTGGTGTGCTTTGCGCAGTTGCTTGCGCCGCTGCTGAGCCACCAGCCGCTTGCAATGCAGCATTTTGTGCTTGCGCCATGTCATTCACTCCACCGCTTCTGTTGTTTAGCGGCGGGAAATCCTCAATGCTGGACGACGGCATCTGCGGCGGTTGCGGCGACTGCTGTGCCACGCCCATGTTACCCTGGTTGCCAAAGCGGAACGAGCCCTGCGCCTGCGCGGAAAACATGTCTTCTTGTTGTGAGAGGTGCGATGCCAGCGTATTTCCTTGGGCTCTCGGCACAGGGCCGACATTTCGGGGACCGGCAGCGGCAGCTCCGGCAGCAGTAGCCCAGAGCGAGTTTTGGGCAGCGTTCTGCAATTGCGGGTTGTTGGAAAGCGAGGGGAAGTCACTAGTACTAGGAGTTAGCTTTGGAGAGGTCGAATACTGTGCTGCATGCGCATAGGTAAGACGAGAGGCGGACGATTTGTAGCAAAGGCGTGATGGAGCTTTTGGTTCCAGAGCTTGGTCGTCCTTGGAAGCCTCAGAGTCTTTTAGGACCGAAGCGTATTCGCGAAAAGGTGTTGGATTTTTTGCGTTTTCTTTCTGGCCACAGCGAGCGCGAGCCTTACGCGCGTCGCTGTTGCCATTGACATTGCCTATCTGAGCCTTGCTGGGCAGCGATAGTGCCAGTTTGAGTCGTCGTACGTTTGGCATTGTGGGAGACGGAGCCATATCAAATGGATGGGATTAAAACAAAGGCAAATCCGGGCATTCAGGAGACAAAACAGCAAAATGGAAAATCTGTATCTGCAATCGAGAGAACTTTCTCCCATCTATCACAGCCTGGTGACCAGAGGTAGCAAAGGCAAGAGCAGAACCAGAGTATCGACTCCACACTATAGATTGACTACCCAGTGCTCGTCGGGAAGGTGCATCAAGCTGTCCAAAGACAAGGCAAGTGTGGGCCGGTGCCTCATATCTGAATGAATGAGTTTATGCTTGCATTACAAACACAGCAAAGGCATCTCATCCAGTGAGCAATAGGACCAAAGCGCCGGGGAAGCATGATTGTGAAGGCCTCCTGGGAAACTGCCTCTTGAAGTCTTCTGGAGAAATTTGTAGCCCAGGCAATGGCATAGCAAGTTCCAGAAGCTCATCACGCACCATTGGCATGGCATACAGCGCACCGCACGCAAGCAGTTCTTAAGTTTCACTTACGAAGGATCCAGAGTTGTAGAGTTCTGCGCGGCTCCCAGGCTCTGCGCAAAACTCACATTGCCCGTTCCAAGTCCCAGCGGTCTTGGGGCAGCCTGCATTCCTGCGGCACCCATTGGAACGGCACCGCCAAAGGCCCAACCGGCATTTGCTGTAGCAGACTTGTTGTTAGCAATTGAAGACGCAGAAATTGAGGACAACAGCAAACTGGTAATACGACCAAAAAAGAAAAATAAAAGCAGACAAACACACCCATCTTGTTTCCGTTTGGTATCCGGTTGGCGGGCACACGACCGGGCTGTTGGGCTTGCGGCTGTTGGCCGTAGCCAACTGGCATTCGCATCTGCTGCGGGACAGACCCTAACGAGGCATTTCGTGTCAGCACAAACAAGCCATGACTCGAGTAATTCAAGCTGGGGGGCGCCAGGCCAACGAGCGTCTCTTCTGGCCAAAGCTGTCCGTCACTTGGCCTATTATCAAGCCAGCAAAGAGAGAATTTCAGACCGCAAAAGCCATCACATGCACTCTCTATCTGCCAAAAGCTATCCGACATCCTCATCGCGACATCCGTGTTCTATCCGACGCTTCGTAGGGGGATGAGTGGCGTGGGGTTCGGCGGTAATTGTATCGGAACATCGACATGGATCGGCACAAGAAGCAGACAGACAGGCAGACAGACAAAGTGACGACAAGAGACGGAGACGGAAGCAGAATCAGAGACGCGCATCATGGGCGCTGGCGTCGGGCATGGGCGAGGTTCGCATACCTGAGCGATTCATCTCGGAGTTGTTCGACGGCGGGCGTAAATGAACAAAAAAAGAAATGGCCGTGAGGTTCGCGGTTCGTGACGGAGAGGCGAATCAAGAAAGGCCGAGCAAAACGAGTTTCTGTATAAGGCTGTGTCGAGTGGAAGACCAGTTTAATGGTCAAGATGCGAAGCAAGCCGTCGAGAGAGAAGCAGCTCGCAAAAATAGCATAAAAGGAAATACTCAAGATATTGATGATTGAAGAAGTGATGTAAAGATGCGCCACTTATAACACAGAAAAGGGTTATAGTGAAAAAGATAAATAAAAGGTTAAAATAGTTGATCGTTTAGTGGGTTCCTCGATTTTCGGGGTTTGGAGGGACCGACTTCAAAACTTGATTCAAAATGCAGACTCCAAATCCAGAGACCTACCACCTAGTACATATGTATCGATAGGCAGAAAATAATATGGACAGGTACTTGTGCTGATTTGGCAGAAGAGAACAAGTCGGTTGGGTTACGCTTATTGGCCACTTTAGCTTAACCCCAGCCTGGCCCGTCACGAGGCTGCGGTTTGAAGTGCGAATTTCCACATTAGGAATTAACTTGACAGTACATATCAGTATGTACATATATACATCATCATTGGCGACGAATCAATTTACAATAACGATTCATCAATCAACTATTATTAAATGTTGAGCTAAAGCTCTTTTCAAGTACTTCAAGTGAAAGCCCACGGCCAATGACCACCAGCTTGCCTGGGCTGTCACCGCTTACCACCTCTTCCGAGTCAATGATTTCAAAGATTTCACGAACGCCCTGGATCAGCTTAACGCTTCCGTCTGCAAAAATAACCCGGCCTTTGAGTCGATGAACCTCAAAGCTACTGTCTGTATGGGCATTGGGGATTTTATTGTTCCAGAGAACAGAGCGCAACCAGGCGTCAATGGCAGCAAGGCTCTTGTCTTGCAGGGTTGGAATCGGGATGGAAATGGTGGAAATTGTCTTTGTTGGAGGCGGGGTGTCAGTATGGCAGACAGTATGGCAGACCATTGGATAAATACAGAGAGAGAAAGAGAGAGAGAAACTTACAGGGTCAAGATGGCTGTGTCCGCGACTAGCAGTGTCAATGCTGTCAACGTTGTCGTAGGCGTGCAGATCCAGGAGCATGCCCTCGAGTTGGGGAATAGCGCCGCGCTCTGTCACGTGAATCTTTGCTAGGGAATTTATGGAGGAAATGCGTTGCTTCACCACATCTAGATCCGAGTCGGACACCAGATCCGACTTGTTAATAACAATGATGTCGGCATGTGACAGCTGTACATGGGCGGTGGTCATGACCGGTCCGTGGTCGTCATGGTGGCCCTCAACCTTGCCAGCTGGGTCATCAAGGCTTTTGAGGATGTTTTTGGCGTCAACTAGAGTGACGATACCGTCGAGATAGATGGTGCTTCCAAGACCATCGTCGACCCAAAAGAGAGGCGCCAGGTTTCCGGGGTCGGCAAGACCAGTGGTTTCGAGAAGAATGTAGTCAAAAGCACCTTTCTTTTCCATGAGCGACTCAATGGCGTTGACGCCAGTGTCTCTATGTCACGTTAGTGTGGGGGTTTGGCGATGTACGATGGTGGTATGTGCATACTTTACTGAGCAGCAGATACAGCCGTTTCCGACTTCCAGCCACTCTTCGACTTGCTCGCCGTTTTTGTTGACAGTCAGAGACTTTTCGATGTCGAGAGCTGTTGCGTGTTAGTGCAGTTACTTAGCTTGAGCATTGTGTATCTGGGTAAACTTACAGTCTCCAAACTCTTGACAACGGTAAATTACAGAGTTAGCATACAGGAATGCATCGAGTAGGGTTGAATAGTAGGTGAAATAGTCTCACCGTTCATAATCACGGCGATTTTCTTTCCATGTTGTGCAGTTAAAATGTAGTTTAAAAGCGTTGTCTTTCCTGCCCCCAAATAGCCTGTGTTCCTAGTTAGACCCCAGTGATGTCATGGCTGATGCAAAAAAAAGGTACCTGTAACAATAGTTATGGGAACCTTGATCTTGGGCTCCTCGAAGTCCACAGAAGGCACTTGGCTGACAACCTCGACGAGATCAGGCGGAAACTCGTCATCCGAATCCATTTTTGGGAGAGGGGATTATCAGGTTTTAGAGCGTACAGAAATGCACAAAACTGGAGGCTCTTGTTCATCAACAGTCCAGAAGCGGAAGCTTGAAGTTCAAATGCGGCCGTTCGCGGGGCGCTGGCTGACTAAGCCGTGGCTTTTGCTTGGCCAAACTTGTGGGGAATTTGACCCTTCTGTTGTTTTTGGCGGATCAGAGCTTTTAGGGGAGCAAAGCTTCTGCAAAGCCAGCAGCTTGCTGCTGTACATACATACATACATACATACATACATACATACATATGTATGTATGTACCAGTGCAGCTGGTGAGCTGTAGATCCTTTTGGCAACCTGCAGTTGAGGACAAGCAGCTTCTTTGTTCTCTAACCTCTAACCTGCGATCAATTGTACCTGGTACCTTTTCCAGGGACCAACTGTCAAGGGTAGACAAAGGTCTAGAACAAGTGTACATACCAGTACATACATACATACATACATACATACATACATACATACATACATACATACATACATACATACATACATACATACATACATA
>CM069898.1:3286784-3308455 GCA_036034705.1 Thielaviopsis punctulata | reverse complement strand
AAAAAAAAAAACTCCGTTCCTGAACCAGCCAAATCCCAAGGCACATCCTTGACTCTCCTTTCGTACCACGAAACCTCGCCCATCATTCTGTTACTTCGTTAGTCTTGTCCTTCACAGCGTAACACGAATTGCCCTTGTACTGTTTAGGGTTTCTAACCCAGTCACGTGCTACGTTCAGACCTCCATCAACCTTTAAATCCCCCCGGCAAACAGAATGATCCAAGCAACGAAATGGGTCAATACTTGTATGTTTTAACTGACAAAGCTTGTTGTTTCTGAATTTCATGTTTCGACACGCAAACCAGCTTTGGGGCCCGTGAACTTGGCCAGCTTCGGGGGCTACAAACGTGTTTCACCCATTCAGGGTCTGGGCTTAGTATATAATTGCCATAGTAATTGATGATCTGTTCCTTGTTTCCTTCTCTTCTTCTCAAGACATCTTCTCTCTTTTTCCTTTTTCTTTTCTGACAGCTTCAATCTAAGCAATCACCCGTTTTGCTACCTTGTGGCCTGGCGCCCGTTTCTTTAATTGTTTCTACTGCTACTCTTCAACTACCAATGTCGTGATACTCTAATACTCTAATCAACATGTCCCTCACCCTCTTCTTTGACGCCCTGCGCGTCGACCGCTATCTACAGCGCAACATCAACTATTCCGCCTTCACCTTCGAAAGCCTCGCCGCCATCAGCCTGTCCACCTGGATCCTGCTGTTCATCACGCTCCTCGGTTTCATCATCCCGCTCATCATCGTCCTGCCCCCACTGCCGCTGAAATTCAGCGAAGCCCTCGTGCAGACCCACGCCTTGTTGACCGTCAAGACGTCGCGCGCCGGCACCGCCCCTCCTCCCCGCTCGCTCTCCGACGCCAACTCGTCCAAGACAAAGACCGCTACCGCTGCCCCAGTCGCCAAAATCGACCGCCTTTGTGTCTATCCTGTCGTGCCCTGCCACGGCATCGAGCTCGCCAAGTCTAAAATCCTGCGCCGCGGTATGCAGTATGACGCCCTGTACGCCTTCATCACACGACGCAAGCCCTCTGCCACCGCCTCTGCTGACGCGCCCTGGGACCTGCTCCTCCCTCCCGCCTGCCCCAACCTTGGCCGCCTTTCAATCTCCCTGTGGGTGCCGGACATTATCAAGACGCGCGGCTCGCTTGACAAGGCGCCCAACGAGGCCTTCATCATCCTCTCTTTCCCGTGCGTCGAGCGCGGCTGGCAAGGCGCCCTGGCCTATGTGCTCGCCAAGCTGCAGCATGGCCTGCGCGGCCTGCCCGAGAAGGAAGCCCTCCTGCCTGTCGAGTTCCCCACCGACGCCGAGGTCGCAGGCATTGGCTATCCGCACCGCAGCGTGCGCATGGGCGCGCGCACCGTGCGCCTGCTGGACATGGCGCGTGAGTTGCCAGCCGAGCTTGCTGGGTTCCTGGGGCTGGAGGATGGCGTCGAGCTGGGTTTGGTGCGCGTTGACCGGTGCCTGGATGGCGAAGCAGGCACGCGCGAGATTCGGTCGCTCTGCTTGTTGCCAGAGAAGCTGGCGGTGGGGTCCAAGGACTTTGTAATTCAGCGGCCTAACGTGACTGGTAAGTTCAGCCACCGCCTTGTTATCCGAGTCACCTCCACAAGCTAACCAAAAACAAAAAAAAAACACAGTCACTGAGACGCTCCCCAACAAAGGCAAAGATGTCAAGAAAATAAGCTTCAGCCAGGGCGACGCGCTCTTTAGCTCTGATTGGTCGTACAACGTATGGCCGTATGGTGACGGATCTCTGCAACTGGTTCCTGACGTGGACGCTTCAAGTAAAACGCCGGAATCGTGGCTTGAAGTTGGCATGGGCGTTGTATTGAAGTAGAAACATTGCGATGCATGCAAATAAAGGGAGACATCTTGTATCGGAGGAATCTTGTCTGCTTGTTTTCTTTTTACGAGAGAATATTTAGGTACATAGCACAAATACGTACATAATAGAAAAAATCGCAGCATATCAAGTGAAAGCGCCACCCGGGGTACGTGAACACAACCCCTAACCTAACCCCAGTCTACTTCAGGTCCGCTGGCGTCAGGGTCTGCACCATACTGGTTCCCTCGCTGAAGCGAGTGCGGAAGATGCGATTGGCGTTTTGGAACATGCCGTCCTTGAGCGAGACGACGATGAACTGCGAACCCTTGAAGCGAGTCTTGATCAGACGACCAATGTTTTGGGTGTGGGAGAGATCGAGGGCAGCATCAACCTCGTCAAGAATATACATTGGTGCAGGCTTGAACTGCAGAAGCGCCATGATGAGGGAGAGGGCGACGAGGGATCTGTATTTGTTAAGTTAGCATACCCAAGTGTCAAACAAGGAAGAAGGAAAGAAAGAAAAAGACTCACCGTTGTCCTCCACTCAGCTCCGTCAAACTCTGCTTCCACACCTTGCCCAGACACACCTTGACTTCCAAGCCGTCACTAATAGTCTTGTTCTCGGGTGGATCCAGCTTGGCAAAACTGCCGCCCGGCAGCAACTCGGAAAAGATCTGGCCAAAGTCGGCATTCACCTTGCGCCACGTCTTTTCCAGCGCCTTTGTCTTGTAGTCGTCGAGCGAGACAATCGTCTCTTCAATCTTTCGCTTGTCGCGGATGACCGTCTTCATCATCTGCCGCAGCGACGACTCCTTCTTTTCCACACTGTCAATCATGTTCATGACCTTGGGATTGATCTTCTTCTTCATGCCCTGGAAGCGCTCCGTCAGATTGTTCAGCGTCGACCGGCACTCGCGAATGTTTTGGCAGGTGTAGTCATATGGCGTGCCGGCCCGGCCAAAGAGGTTATTTTCGTCGGCGATCCACTCGTGCTGCTCTTCCATGTGCTGCACAGCCAAGCGTGCGTCTTGCTGCTCCTTGTGGAACTTTTCCGTCTGGTGGCCGAGCTTCTGCATTTCCAGCGCTTCTTCTGTGATGCGACTACTCTTTTCCCGCTTGGCCTCTTCGACCGACTTGAGTTCGTCGTTGAACACATGCATTTTAGCCCGTTCGTCGTCCAAATGAGCCTGTGCTTCTTCGTGGTCCTCCTGGAGCTTCTGCTGTTGAGCTGCCAGAGCTGCCAGTTCCTCCTGCTGTGCCACAATGGCAGCCTCAACTTCTTGCCCCTGCTCACGTGCAGCAGCCAAATCAACCCCGGCCTGTTCCGAGTCGAGCTGGGCGCTCTGCAGCTCCTTGTGAAAGGTCTTCATTTTGGTATTGTGCTTGGCCAGAGAGGCGCGTAGCTGGTCAACCGAGCGCTGAAGTTCAATCAGCTTTGCATCCTTGTTGGTGTCAAAGTCTTTCATATCCTTCTCGATGCGCTTAACATCGGCACTGGCCTCGGCATGACGCTTGCGCGCGTCCCCAATTAGGGTTTTGAGTTCTGTGATTGTCTGCTTCATGGTTTCGACTTCATGGATGATGGAAGACGACGAGTTGCCACTAATCTGCTCTTCAGCCAATTTGATGGCATGTGACTTGAGATCGAGCTGCTGCTTGGTCTGTCGCGCCTGGTCTAGCTTGTTCTTTTCTGTAGCAATGCGAACCTGCAGCTGGTGAAGCGTTTGCTCCGTTTCCTTGAGCGTGCGTGTCAGCGTGTTGAGCTTCTGTAGCGTCAAAAGAACACCACTAGAATTGGGCGCACTGCCTCCAGAAAGCGTGCCTGAAGGGTCGTACGAATCACCCTCCAGTGTGATGCTGCGCATGCGTACATTCGGGTCAAACGTCACGCGCTTGGCCGTATTGGCATCTGCACAAATCAGCGTGTTGCCAAAGACATACTCCATAGCCGCAGAAACCTCGGCATCATATCCAACCAGAGTCAATGCCAGATCAACCTTGCCCGGCGCCAGCTGCTGTGCTGTTGCAATGGCCTGTGCGGATGCCCGAAACGTCGAGATCTTGTTGAGGGGGATAATCGTAACGCGCTTTCGCAACTTTCCGCCCCGGAGCAGCTGCGTGCCTGTGACTTCGGTATCGACAACCACATTGTACAATCGGCCACCAGCGCATATTTCTAGCGCAGTTCCCGCACTCAGTCGCTCTTTGTCCAGAGTGAACAGCTGAGCCACCAAACCCTTGACCTTGGATCGGTCAAAGTTGGGTACTGGATCCGAGTAATTAAAATCAATGTTGGCCACCTTACGCTTGAGCATGTCTGACTCATGCCGCAAGTTGCGAATCTTCTGTTGCAAGGTTGTTTCTTGTCGATATAGCTCCTCTTCCTGGCCAGGATCTATGCCCATAGAGTGGAGATGTGCCTCAAGCCGCTGAGTTTCTAGCTTCATCGACTCTAGATCCTGCAGTAGACTAGCGTTTTGCAGCTTGGCCTTTTGCGCCCGTGGCTCTTCTTCGCGGATGCGTTTCTCCAAATGTGCAATCTTGACTTTGGCTTGCTCCTGTTCCGTTGCTGCCACAGTAGCCCGATTCCGAGCATCATGTAGCTGACCCTGGTAGCCGCTCTCCTGGCCGTCTTTCGAGGCAACACCTGTTTGTAGCGTCTGCAGCAGTTCCTCCTTTGTCTCAACTTCCTTGGTCTGCTTGGACAGTTCCTCCTTGGCTGCGTCGTATCGGGCTTTAACCTTCTCAAAAAACTGCATCTTTTCCTGCAATCCGGCTTCCAACTCTGCCACTGCGCGTTCCATGGTTGCCTTCTTCTCGAGCTCCTCGGCCTGACTAGAGCGCTTCAGGTCAATGACTGTCGACAAACGCACCAGGTCTTTCGAGTACTTCTTGACCCTCTCTTCCAGGATGCCGCCCTTGCCGCCCTTTTTCAGTTCCTTGTCGCGTTGGTTTCGTATGCGCTGAATATCGTCTTCCAAATGCGCCACTTCGCTCTTTAATCTTGCCGCAGAATCTTCCAAGTCCTTGAGCCGCTGCTTTTTGCCCTCAAGATCAGCGCCTGACTGCTGCAACTTCTCCTGTAAGCGCACGTAATCATGGGCCACTACAAGACGCGTCAGACGCTCAAGATCATTTTGTGTTTGTTGAAAGTCGAGGAACGCTCTCTTTTCTGTGCGCAGCTTCTCTAGCTTCGGCTCGATCTCTTCGTGTAGCAGTGCCGTGATTTCCTGCAGCTTGAGGTCCTTCTTAGCCATGGTTTTGAGCGCCTTGTCGCGACGGTCTTCAAACATGCGCGTTCCGGCTGCCTCTTCAATCATGGCCAGGATTTCCACAGCCTTCATGTTGAGGACCTTGGTAATGCGACCCTGCATAATCAAAAAGTTGGGATTGTTGATGTTGAGACCGACCGACTGGAACAGATTCTGGACCGTCTGTTGTTGCGCGCGATGACCGTTGATTAGATATTTGGACGTGCCTCCGAGAACAATCTGGCGCGTGACGCTAATTGTGGCATATTCTTCGAATCCAATGGGAGACTTTGCTTTATCTCGGTTGTCAAAGACAATGGTGACTGACGCTTTCGTGACTCCGGCTTGACCGCGCTTGTAAATCAGATCCTGTTTAGGATTAGCAGCGCGTTCTTCTGCCATTGACCGGGTTTGTAGTTCGTTACCTGTAGATTTTGAGCTCTGACAGTGCTCATGTTGGTGATGCCGAGAACAAAGCATATCGAGTCGAGAATGTTGGACTTTCCCGAACCGTTGAGACCCGTGATTGAATTGAAACTCTCATCCCTAAAGTGACGTCAGCGCGTTGAGTTTCCATAGTATACGATGTCAGACGCACCACCCAGAAATCACCGTTCGTACCGCATACGACTTGAAGCCCTGTTCAAAACAGTCAGTGGGAATGCATGGCACAACAACAGGCAGAATGGCAAGCGTACGTCGATGATGATTTCGATAACTCTCATTGTGGCGGATATATGTTAGAGTCGAAGCACCCGAGTCGACAGGCTGGCAGTGGGAGTAGCAGCAAAAAATAGCAAAATTTTGGTGGATTTTGGTTAAAGAACAATGACGATTTATACTAAAGTCGCAGTATGTGCATAGCAAAATGTAGGCCGTGATTATGCTGCTACCAAAAGAATTATGCACGACTTATGCAACAAGAAACCCTGCATATAGAGGGGCCAAAGGCGTTTTGTTCCTATCAGAGTGTAAACAATTATCCAAATAGGGCTTAGTTGCTGGGGCAGCTTGCCGGTTCTTGATTGACAACTCAACTGTCGCTAACGCCACACCGAGCTCAGACATCTGTGGCGCTGTCCAATCACTCACGCGCATTGGACCGCGCCAGGACATGTGGCGTCGTCAACCGAAAATGGAATTCATCAAAACAAATCTTAGTGCCTCAAGTTAAATGGCCCGGTAACCAAAAAGGTTGACCTTCACAACAAAGTTACCTAGGATTTTGCGCTGCGTCGCTTGTGTTTTTTTGTTATCTTTTGCTTCAGCTCACCTTTTCTTTACGCAGCGTTTTTTTCTTCTTTTTGCTAGGTTTTATCAGATATCCTGTCCTCCGCTTGTTGCCCATTGGTTTCTATATCTTTTGTTCTCTGGTTACTGTGAATTTATTTGATCTCAATTATCACCTTGTTCGGTCATCCTTTACTTTCTTTTTTTGGTTGTCGTCTCATCTCCTATCTTCACGATACTTGTCGCCATCTCGTGTGTCACTCAGTCATCCAACCAGCCTATCCTACCTCTTCCCAAAATCCGGCTACATATCCCTAATTCTGACCCAGCAAATCTTTCTCGACTATTTCCAATGGCCACTCGAGGCGCGCGTTTGCCGCTTGGTTCGGCCGCATGGATTAGCGAAGAGCGCACTTCGGCTCTTCACATCTCAGAGCAGGAAGTTGAGGAGTTCTCGTTTTCGGCGCGCAATGACTTTGAATGGCTAAACGAGCACATGTCTGCTATTTTCGATGACAATGAAATGTGTGTACCTTGCAGGCGCCTATCAAATTTCACGTGCTGACTCTTGTAGTGATGTTGCCAGCATTTTCAAGACGCCGCTTAAGCTGCGAGCAGTTAAGACGCCGCGTTCTAATAAGACACAGGAAGCGGCGACAACGATAACCACAGCAAAAGCAACGGAGGTTGCTTCTGAGCCTATTGCAAGAGCAGCGAGCCCGGTAGCCGAGAAGGTGAGACGATCCAAACCCATATTTTTACCATGTACTAACGTTCTCAGCCGGTATCTGATGCCCATATCTCAACGACGCCAGCCGGAACCCCCAGCGGTCGCTTTGCACAAAAGCTTACACACCGTTCGAATTCTCCAACTATTGCCTTGGTTCAACCAAACGCCGACCTCGACGACGAAAGAGATGTCTCGCCAACGCCCGCCAGATCCTCGACACCGTCCCTCTCCAAACCCATCAACACAACTGACTCCGGCTATTATGGGAGTCATTCTCAAACTATGGATACGGACATCACCACTTCGCCCAACTCTCGCATTCCTTTGGCCACCAAGAGCCGCAGTGCAGCCCCCAGTCCACGACCAAACCAGCGCCGCCCGTTGTCACCAGAACTTCGCGAGGCCCCAACAAGCATTCCACAGCCGACCTCTCGTGGTACCTCCCCCAGACCGACCCGCGCTGCTTCGCCGAGACCAACACGCGCTACGTCGCCTATGGGAATGCCAGCATCGCCACGTGCTCGGTCGGTAATTCCACTGGCTTCTTCTCCTCTACGCTCGTCGCCGCTGCAGTCTTTTCACGGCCACTCCGAGTCAATTGCTCAGAAGCTCCACAACAACACTCTGGATAACGACAAAAACGCCGATGTTCAAATGGGCGAGGATGAAGCCAATGAGAGTGAGACTCCAGAAGACGATGAAGAGGAGGAAGAGGACGATGAAGATGAAGACGACGATGCGCGCTCAGGATCCCTTAGTCCGGTGCGTCCCGTTATGCGCAAGAGCAGTCTCAACTTTGCTACTCTTCCAGCCCGAGAACCGTTATCCCACAAGTCCTCTGGAGCTCGCGCGTCAAGAACTAGCAACTTGGAAATGCTACGCAGCAGCTACTACCCCAGAACTACCTCTGGAAAGAGTTTGGGTGCTTCTCTTAATGACGACGACAACGAAAACAACGAAATGCAAATCGACGAAAAGCCCGATAACAAGCCTGCCGAGGATCCGACGACACATAGCATGAGTTATACCCAGCGTCTTCAGGACCAAATCAACAAACTGGTAGAGTCGCAGCCCAAAGCTGCCCGGCCATCTAAATCTTTTCATGGTCTGGCTGGCCTTGGACAGACTCAGCCTGCTTCTCAAGCTCCGATAAAGTCAACAGCCAGCATTGCTTCGCCCGTCAGAAACGCCGCCCCTGCTCCAGTGAGCACAACACCAGGCGCCTTTCCCCGCGACGACGATGAAGACTGGGTCGACCCACCAGTTGACGGAAACTTCTTTAGCCCTAGCCCGCCCATGGAATCTATGGGTAGAGATTTTGGTGTTCCCAAACATCGGGCCCTTGATCGACTAGAAAATACATTAGGCCATGGAAAGTCGTCCTCGATTTCAGTTGTGTCTGAAGCCGCCGATGTTAATCATGTCAAGACATCCCATGCGAAGAGCATTTCCGTTTCAACGTCCTCTCTCACACATCTTCCCCCCGAAAGTGGCGGATCCGTGTCCCCCATAAAGTCTCCAACCCGCGTGGCACGTGAAAGCCCTCTTAAGCACGTTAAGAACAAACTCTCTTCGATCCTCAAGGGTTCCAAAGGCCTTTTGGCCACAAATGCCACTGTCGGTGCCGACGGCAAATCTGTCGTGTCGCCTAGTGCTCGGCTTGAAGGCGCTGATATGGAATCTACGGAGTCTCTTCACGCTCACCCCGCTACGACCTCGAGCGAATCGCTCTACCCCGAAATTTCTGCCCAGGCAAGCGAAGCGCAGAGCAGCACTAGCTCTAGGGCGTTGCGAATTTCGGCTGAGCGTGAAAAGTCTGAGAATGAAGCTCGAATTCAAGCCGAGATGGAAAAGGCTGATCGTGCTAGAGAGTTAGAGCGTGAACAGGCTCTCCGTGCACTGAACGAAGAGAAGGAACGTGAGCGCGAAAGGGAAAAGCAGCGAGAGAGAGCGCGCATCCGAGAACAGGAAGTTGCGGCTCAGAGAGAGCGGGAACGAGAACTTGAGCGCGAGCATGAGAGAGAACGTGAACGCGAAAGGGAACATGAGAGAGAGCTTGAAAGACAGCGCGAGGCTGAGCGGGAGAGAGAGCTGGAGCGCGAGCGTGAGCGTGAGCGCGAAGTCGAGAGAGAACGAGAACAGCAGCAGCAGCAGCAGCAGCAGCAGAGACAGTGGGAGCTTGAAAAGGAGCGTGAAAGAGAACGCGAAAAGGCTTTGGCTGCCAAGCGCGGTCCGACTCCGACTGGCGTTGAAAGACCCAAGTCGCGTACGGCCTTGGCGAGCCCCAAGAAGATTATGCGTCCTCGGCAACAAACGGCAGACGACGATGCTATGGACATTGATACGCCTGCTCGTTCTACTGCTTCAGTAGCCCGGCCAACGACCAGCCATGGCTTGCGGACCAAGGAAATCAAGAGGCCTACCAAACCTGTGGCTGCAAAGTCTCGTCCTGAGCCGCCCAAGCATATTGTTGTCAAGCCAACCTCCATGTACCATCCGTCGACTGCTGCTCTGTCTTCAACTCTGCAGGATACCCTGGATCCTTCTGGACCAAACTCGCGGCCACAGTCCCAACTGAGCATGAAGAGCAGCCAGGGCTCTCTCAAAGAAAAGGACACGTCAAGCAACAGCCTCAAAAGCTCAGCAGCCTCCTCGGCTGGCGGAAGCAGTCGCTCACGTGCTGCCGAACTGGCAGCCCGCAAGCGTGAGCAAGACGAAAAGAGACGCAAGGAAGTCAAGGCCGACATGGAGCGCAAGCGCATGACGCCCAACGACGAGACACGCCGTCTGGAACAGCGCCGCATGGAAGCCGAGCGCATCAAGGAGGAAGAACTCAAAGCCATGGAAGCCAAGAAGAAGGCGCAGCGCCAGGCGGCTATTGAACGAGCCAAGCAGACTCGCGCTCCACCGCCTGCCGTACGCTCGCAGCCCAACGGCCCACCCGACTACAGCCAGTCGGCCATTGTGCGGCCGCAGTCGCGCATGGCCATAGCCACGGCTGCTAACGGCTCGGAAATCACGCGGCCCAAGTCGGCTATGAAGGGTAGCGTCCAGGCTTCCAAGCGCCAGCTAGACGAGGAGAAAAATATGATGCAGTCGCGCAGCGGGCCATCGTACCAGGCGGCCAAGGATAGCAAACGCCGTCGCACGGGCGATGAATTGGATGAAGATGAGTTTGATGTGCAGCAGTCGGCTCTCAAGGGCCCGCCCGTCAGACCGTCGTCGGCGCTCAAGAAGGACCACCCAACGAAATCCGGCTATGGTGCAGGCGCCTCTTCGGCCTATGGCCAGTCAGCAACCACGCCGGGAACGACGCGCGATGTCTTCAAGAACAGCACGACCAAGAACCCTGGCGTAGACATGTCACAGTTCTCCAAAGGAACGATACCCTTTGCCAGCTCAAGCGCAACCGCCAGCGGGCAGCCGAACGTGTTCAAGACACCTGGCCGGCCAAACAACATGCCAACGGGGGCCAAGTCTGCCAGCAAGTCAGCGACGCGGCCGTCTCCGCGGTTCCAGAACGGCGAGAACATTGAGCTGCCCGAGATCGAGACGGACGACGACGAAGACGACGAAGACGATGAAGAAGAGAATGCGCGCAACATGGGCGTAGCGGCGTGGGCGGACTCGCCGGACCTGCGGCGCGCGCTGATTCGGCAAGAGACTATGGACCCGTCGCTGATTTTTGGGCCGCCGGCGCCACTCAACATGGAGGAAGTGTTTAACAAGAACAAGGAGCGGTGGTCCAAGTTCCGGGCGCGCACGTCGAGCGCGAACTGGGCGGGGGCGGATAAACTCACAGAAGAAGACATTCGTAAGGATATGGCAGCTCGTGACAAGATTCGCCGGGACGGAGGATGGACGTATGATTTGAGCCGGGACATGGCACCGAACTGAGTGCATAAAATCAGCCACATTTGGGGCGACATGAGGTTAATAGATATTTTTGTACACACACACACACACACACACAAGATGAATACATACACGGTTTTTCTCTCACCAAGAAATACATGAAAAAGAAAACTCCGTTGAGAAAATAAATATGTAGCAAGATATATGAGTTGAACTGGGGACATAGATATGTATATATAGTGTTTCCAAAAAGCAGTAAAAAGATGAACCAAATGTAAAAGTACAAAACTGGAAAAGAAGAAAAAACAAAAACTTGATACAACAAGGTAAAAAGAAAATGAAGAGGGGAATTTGTGCTGCCAAAAGACCAATGAGAACTTTAACCAAGAACGTAAAAACAAAGCAGAGAACGTGAACAAGACAAGAATAAAGAAAAAATACAAAAAAAATTGCTTTTGGCCAACGTAGATAACAAATTGGGCTGCAGAACAGGTTGGTGGTGGTACAATGAAGCCTTGCCTTCATATTTTGATGGTTTTTGGGGGGGAGTGAGAGATATCATGCAGCATCATGATCATGTATATGTAAGACAAAAATACAGGAGCAGCCCCTCAGCCATCAACACGGCTGCAGAGGCATCGCTCGGAAAAACGGGAACAAGGGAGAGCTCTTAGTTGCGGCCGTTCCATCTGCCGCGGTCACTCCGACCGTTGCGGCCACTGAACCCGCCCGAGCGACCACGGCCGCCAAAGCCACCAGACCGGCCGTCGCGACCGCGACCACCATAGCCGCCACGGTTTCCGCCGCGGAAACCGCCGCTGTTCGGCTCGTCCTCGCCAAAGTTGGCCACGTGGCGCTTCGACGACGCAATGGCGTTGGGGTCGACGACCGACGACATCATGTTGCTGAAGGGGTCATCCGAGTTGGTAGGGGCGCGGCGCGCATAGGGCGAAGAGCTGCGGCGCGCGTCACTGTTGCTGCTGTCAAAGCTCTGGCGGCGGCCCAGGTTGACGCCGGGCAGGCGGCTGATGCCCAGGCGCTGAGCAGATTTTTCGCTGATAAAGGGCGGCTCGGACATGCCGAAACCGAAGCGAGTCAGATCGTTCATCGAGGCAATAGCGTCTTCGGCAGTGCGGCGCTCAATGCCACCCAACAGCGAGAGGTAGGTAGTGTTGAACGTATCAGGGTCGGCGCGCTGGTAGGCCTCGGCAACGCTGGAGAGAATGGGGTGGCTCTCGTTGGACGACTCCGAGGGCTCAATAGTGGCAGTCTCGAGAGTCTTTTCGGGGTTGATGGGGAAGGCGCCCAGCATCTGGCGCGAGGAAGAGAGCAGGTAGCGCGGGACGATGATGAAACCCTTTCCGGTCTTGCCGGCACGGCCGGTACGGCCCAGACGGTGGACGTACTGCTCAGCGCTGGGAGGCAGACCCAGCTGGATGACGTGCGAGACGTTGGGGAAGTCCATACCACGGGCAGTCACATCCGAAGAGATCAAGAAACCAGACTTGGCAGCACGGAAGTTCTCGGCAGCGCGAGTACGCTGGCCCTGGGTCAGCTTGCCATGGATAAAGCAGCGGCTAAAGTCACGGCCCAGATCACGGGTCACGCCCGACAGAGTGGGGTACAAAAGATCGACCATGGCAGTGGTGGGGGTGTACAGAATGGCCTTGAAGGGCAGAGACTCGGGGTCGGCCTTGGAAGCGGCAATCTCGCGCTTCATCAGCTCGACAACCGAAGGGATAACGTTGTACCAACCATGGGTGACAACAATGCTCTGGGGGACTCTAGCGTGAGTAGGCTCCTCGTCCTCGCGAATGGTCTGGATAAACTCAAAGTTGTGCGGGCGGACCATGGAACGGGCCAGCGAAACAACGTCCTTGGGAATGGTGGCAGAGAAGAGCAGAGTCTGGCGCTCCTTAACGGCGGGGTCAGGCAGGTACTGGCCAATGGCGCGCAGGGCGTCGGAGAAACCAACATCCAGCATGCGGTCAGCCTCGTCGAGAACCATGGCAGCCAGGTTGGGCGCCTTGAGACCCGAGCGGGGGTCCTGCAGCAGATCCAGCAGACGACCAGGAGTGGCAACCAGCAGGTGGCAGCCTTCACGACGAGCCCTGTTCAGCATCAGTGACTTTTGGGTACCACCAACGGCAGCCTGGACGACCAGACCAGTGCCGTAGACGAGCTTCTTGGCCTCAACGGCAATCTGCTCAGCCAGCTCACGAGTGGGCGACAAAACAATGCCACGAACGTCGCCAAAGGAAGCATTGTGTCTAGAGGAGCGGGAGGCGAGGCGAGGGTCCTCGTTAATCATGCGCTGTAGGGTGGGCAGCAGGAAACCAATTGTCTTTCCGGTACCGGTCTTGGCCTGGGCGACACTTGCGGGAGTTAGTTATGGGCTTGGCACAGAATGGAAAGAAAGCAAGCAAGCAAGCAAGCAAGCAAGCAAACAAAAAGAAGACTTACAGATCCTTGCCCTCGAGAGCCGGGCGGATGGTGCGGGCCTGGACCTCAGACATCTTGGTGTAGCCCATGCCCTTGACAATGGTGCGAATGATGGTG
This sequence comes from Thielaviopsis punctulata, assembly GCA_036034705.1. Classification (NCBI taxonomy): domain Eukaryota; kingdom Fungi; phylum Ascomycota; class Sordariomycetes; order Microascales; family Ceratocystidaceae; genus Thielaviopsis; species Thielaviopsis punctulata. The sequence goes on along the minus strand of CM069898.1, from coordinate 3,294,996 downwards.
GGGTGAACAAGGCCGTCGTTGCCAATGTCGGCGAACAGGGTGGCCTTTTCCTCCTCCTTGGCCTCAGCGGGCTCAGCCTCAGTCTCAGCAGCAGCCTCGGCTTCGGTAGCCATGAAGCGGAACTGCTGGAGAGCACGACCGAGCGACGCCACCGACGGCTTGATGGCCATCTGGGCAGCACGCTGGGCCAGCAGAGACGAAGCGACAGGAGCGGTGAAAGCTGCACGAGCAGCGACCTGGCGCAGCGGGGCGCATCTGCGGAGTCCTTGACGGAACATTGTGAAGGCGATTTGTGGTGTGTGTGATTTTTCTTATGTTTTCTCTAGTGTTTTCCAGGTGTGTAGCAGCTTGACTTTTATGGGAAGAGAATACAAGAAATCAGAGATGAGGTCAACCAGAAACGAAGAAACGGTTGATGTAGAAATAGTCAACAGAGAACGGAGTGAAAAGGGAGAAAAAAAAAAGCACTGCCAAAACAAAAAGAAGACAAAAAATTGCTTCTAGTCTTGCGATGCAGGAAGAAGAAAAATGGAAGACGGGGAGAAAATTAGTGATGGAAGTTTCTGCAAGTGTTTTTTTTTTTCCTCTTTCCGCCACTGTTTTTTGTGCTTTCAATTGGCTGGCTAAAACAAATAAAGGCTTATCTCGGCAGCCCCGCTAAAATTTTAACGATAAGCGACTATCGCCTTATCGAGAAAACCACTATCATATGTCACTTTTGGGGGCTTTGCTTGACACTTTACATATGTAATATGTACATACTGCACGTCTTGTACCCAGCAATTCACTCCATCCAATAGACACAAACTGCCACTACGGCGCATTCCTTCTAATAATGTATATACTAACATGTCCGCAACAACATATTCGCATCCCACAACAGAACCCGCTCGTCCCAGCCTGCCGACGCCACCCATCCGCCCGCTCCAAACAGACACCAGTCCACGCCCGTTACAAACTCCGTGTGTCTATTCATCAGGCCCATCTGCCGACCCATCCTCCCGACCGCCGGCACTCCCGTCTTGGACGCATCGTTCCACACACGCACCGTCATATCGTACGACGCACTGATGAGCACATCGCTCACATGCGGACTCCACGCCAACCGACGCACCGCGTAGTTGTGGCCCTTAAGCATCGCCGTAGCCCCGCCCGCCACGTTGCGAATGTCCTGTGTGCGCACGTACGCGTCCGAGCTGCCGGTCGCAATCACATTATGGTCGTACTTGTTCCAGTCGTGGCAGAGCACCTCGCTGGGTGTCTGCGACTCGCCGGGCGGTCGTGAGAGGATCGGTATCATGGCTGTGAGGTGGTACTTTGCCGACACGGGCGTGCGCAGGTCAAAGATGCGCATATTAGAGTCGGAAGAGACGGCCGAGACAATGGCGGGGTTCGACGGGCAGAATGCCACGCCGTAGGTACAGCTGCCAATGGGCAGCGTGCGCAGCGCAAAGTTGCGTGTGGGCGACCAGATTTTGACGGTGCCATCCCATGAGCTCGAGGCAAAGTTGTCTTTGGACACGGGATTCCACGCGACCGAGAGCGCTTCGCGGTTATGTTCGGTAAAACTCATGACGGGGAAGTCGCCCACTGTAGCGTCAAAGAGCTTGACGGAGCCATCACCGCACGCGACAATGAGCTGGTTTTCATTGATTTCAGAAAAGGCGAGGTCGTATTGTGCGTCGTTGGTGTCGAAGCTACAGGTATTATTTATTGTTCGGGTTAGATTTTGCATGTGAAAATGACGACAAATTTATCCAGCTGTAGGCGAGAGGAAAAGCAGAAAAGAAAAAAAAAAAGAATAAAGACATACGCTCGCTCTACTGCAATTCCCTGCGGCCCCAGTCCAAGAACAAACAGCTTGCCGTTTCCAACAATTCCAAAGTTGGCAGATGTGGCGACGGCAACGCGCGAGTCAATATAGGGTGAATAGCGGACAGCATAAGGGTTGAACCCCGGCGTACGAAATTCTAGCATAGGCGAGGCCATTTTTGACAAATGGGGTATTTAATGGAAAGAGGAAAAGAACCAAAAAGTCAAGAGTGAGTGAGTGAGTGAGTGGCTGCGTAAAAGCCTATAGTCTCTTGTGGTTGTATGTATGTAAGTAAATACCTATGTATGTATGTAGTTTGTAGTAGTAATGCAGTAAGTCGTTGCTTATAAAGTTGTAGTAAGTAACAAGCAAATGTACCTTGGCTGACCTCGGTTCCTTGTTCGTTTGCTTGGGGGGAACTCCAAATGTTTATCACGTGACCTGGCGTCCAGGCGTCACAGCCGGCTCCATGTCAAACGCGCCTTTGATCCGCGCTTTAACCACTGGGGGGGTATCTTCATAGTATTTATGCACATATTGACTTTATAGATTAGAATATCCCCTCTAAAGAAAATAACACTAAAAAATAAAAAAAATGGACGCCTTTGTCGTGAGAAAACGAAAACGCAACACCGCTCCGCCTCCAGCAGCCGTTCTCAAAGACAAGCACGACAACGAGCCAACAGACGTCAAACTCGCCCTGCTAGCATCTCGCTTCCCGCTGGTTGACACCGATATTCTGCTTGACCTGTTGACAGCCAGCGACGGCTCTCTGGCCCTAGCCACATCGACCCTGCAGGCTGCTACAGCCGCTGCGGCGGCTCACGATGGGACTCACAAGCCCAGTGCTGGCGCTGGCCACCAGGCTACACTGCGGTCTTTCTGTTTCGCTTCTGACACTGGAGATGGATCGGAGGAAAATAATAACAAAAAGAAGAAGCGGACTGTTAAAAAAGGCGTCACGCTGCATTTGTACGACTGCAAGGACGTGGAAGAATATACACCGTGCACTATAATTCATAATTTCTTACCAGCTCAACAGGCAGATGCACTCTTGATGGAATTAGTGGCCGAGGCGGAAACATTCCAAAAGAGGCAGTTCAAGCTGTTTGACAATGTATGCCAGAGCCCACATACAAGTGCCATGTTCGTTGAGAGCTATGATGAGATGCGGCGGCAGCAGACAGAGTATATATATAACGGCGAGCGCATGAAGGTATATTTTCTTTCTCCCACCCCCTCACCCCCTCGCTCCATTTCTTCCTTTCATACTAACCAACTAGGACGTTCGAAAACTCACTCCACACCTCACCGTAGTCAAGCCCCTTGTTGCCGCTGCCGTCAACTCTGCCATCCAAGCCCGCATTGCCTCAACCGGCCACAAACTGCGCTTCCAGAGTCCTGATGCATGGGCGCCCAATGTCGCTCTCGTCAATTGCTACCGCGGCGCGCGCGAGAGCGTCGGCTGGCACAGCGACCAGATGACATATCTCGGGCCGCGCGCCGTGATTGGCTCTCTCTCGCTTGGCGTTACGCGCGAGTTTCGCGTGCGTCGCGTTGTTGCTGTAGACGGGTCAACAGAGCACCCTGAAGCAAAAGAATCCCAAGACGATTATCAAAACAAGGACAATAGCGGCCAGATATCCATCCATCTCCCGCACAATTCTTTGCTCATCATGCACGCCGACATGCAAGAGGAATGGAAACACACCATTGCCCCCGCCCAGACAATCGACCCGCATCCACGTGCCGGAAACGTGCGCATCAACGTGACGTATCGCGATTACAAAGAGTACATGCACCCGCGGTACACGCCACGCTGCAAATGCAATACACCCTGTGTGCTGCGTGTCGTGCAGCGGAAACGCGACAGCAAAGGGCGGTACTTTTGGATGTGTTATGCGAGTAATGTGCCGGGCCAGGAAAGCTGCGACTTCTTTGAATGGGCCGAGTTTGATGACGATGGGCGACCGGTGAAGAGGGAAACGAGCAATGCAAAAGGAGATAGAAAAGCAAGTGAGCAATAGCATAAATCATACCCATCTTTGAATCTAGTCGTCCTGAAACAACTCCTTAATCTCTTCACTCCCGCCAGATCCCTCCACTTTTCCTCCCCTCCGCCCCCCTTCATCCTGCAGCCAAAAGTCCACTTCGTCCACCACATCATACACCGTATCCTCCACCACCTGCTCCATCAATCTCTCCGACAACGGTCTCAACACCCGCTGTCCTTCTTGTCTGCTCAGCCACCTCCGCTCCTGCGGCTCCACATACTCCTCGGGCGGAAACCAAAACTTTGGTCCGAAATTGGTTTCCGCCGCGCCCATCCGAAACACACTAACCGCAGGGTAATACCCAAGCATCCCATCATCCAGCCCCTCTCGCGCCCCAGGCTGCTGTGTCATAGCCATCGGCTTCGACGCTGGCGGCAGGAAACACAACAGATCCTCAAACGCCGTGCCCATCGGCTGCCCATTCTTGTAAACCTTTATGTACGAACCGGGCAGCGTGCGCAGTGCCGGCTGCGCGTGGTTCGGATTCGGCGGCTCCGTTGCCGATGACATAGGCGTAGTCCCTGGCGCGCCAGCCTTGATGCTCCCCGTCGGCGCGGGATTCATGAGGTCTTCCAGCTCGCGTGTCGAGTGGTAGTCAATCTGCTCAAAGTACAAGTGCGACTTGAACCTGATGGGGATGCGGTCGCGCACAATGTTCGCTGCCTCGGCACTCTCAGCATCGTGTGTTGCGGGAACTTCATCGTGGTCAACTGCCGGGTTGTATGTTCCCGCGAGGATCTTTCGCTGCAGGTTTTCCGAGGGCAGATAAATCTCCAGGCCCAGCACGTCGCCTTCTTCAATGTCTTCGCCCGGCGGCAGGAACGTCTTGGGCCGCGACATGTGCACCTTGTGGCCCTCCTTATCACGGATGCCGTAACTGTACGCGTCAAAGCCCACAGGCGCATCAAGCGATGCCTCACGCCGCGCAAAGCCCACGCGCACATGCGGGCCGCCGACGTCCTTGTTTTTATCTTTTTCTTTTTCCTTGTCTTTGTCTTTTTTGGCGCGCCGCGAAATGCCCTTGGTGATGCGCACCTCCCAGAACCAGCGGCCCTCGCGCACAGCCATGTTGGCCTTGGCAGTGCGGAAACCCTTGTCTGTGGTCACATAACGACAGCCGCGATCAAAGTAGATGTGCATAGCCGAGTCTTCAATGTTCATTCGGGGTCCGTAGGGCGGCGATTCGGTATGGTGGTAGTAGTGCGATGACGGGAAGAGCGGGTCGGCGATGCAGCGCGTGTAGTGGTATCCGCGTTTGTTGTAGGCACTGTATTGTATCTGTTAGCCAACCTTCATATTAACCCACTCTTCAAGATACGTACTGGTCAATCGCGTCACAAAACTCAATCGCCTGGCCATCCGGCGTCGTCACCACATGTTTTGGAATCATCGGCGTTTCCTTTGCTGGGTGAAAGTCTTCTGTTCGTGGCGGCGCCAGTTTATATCTGACTGGACAGATTTCGGCCGGATCTATTTCCGTCTTGACCTTGTCTTTGGCCGGATCTGGCGTCCCAGGTTTCCCTTCCCGCTTCGTCTTTGTCGCTGGCTCCTTCTTCACGCGCACCGGCTTGCCCGTAGCATCATCAGCAGCCGCGCGGGCTTTGCTTTCTGGATTCAGCGGCGAGGAGACAGAAGGCGCGTGGCCATCGTCCAAAGCTCGTTTTTGCGCCATGTAGAGAGACGGCGTTGTTGCGGCGGCAGCGGCAGAGGCACTAACGGGCGTGGGTTCGCGTGATGGCGTTGCTCGGTCGGAGCCCATATTGGTAAAGGAGATGGAAATTTGATGGAATTTAGTGGAACAACAAAGTCTCAGCCTCGTCGATGCACAGAAGCGGCAGCTTTCCAAATGCAGCCAGATCAATGAGTTGGTAGTGTGGATTCAGTTGGGAAGGTGCAGGCAGATTCGAGAGAGTATGCTGTTGCTGATTTTTGAGCTACAAGTATGTACATGTGTATGTAGTATGTACATGTGGATATGGCCACAAGTATATACAAATGTATGTACCTAGTACATAAATACATGCTAACCTCTGATTGGTCAATTATTCACCCACCACCTACATACATCACTTTCAACTTCTCGTGATTCAGTTTCTATGGACACACACATACAAATATACATGTACATATATATTTTCGTAAATGTCAAATACTACATTCAATCAATATCAACCATCTAATCTATAGACTATGAGCCTCTACTCTATACTCTAGAAAGATATACCTTGTATCTTCAACGGTCAACAGCCAACACGCGGGGATATGAAAGCAACCAGAATGACAAACAACACAAAAACAAACGTCCAGTAATAAGTACAAATATGATACACACATGTGCAGCCCTCTGAAGCCTCTGCACCAAAAAGCTCAAGAGATAGCCACAAAGAGAAAGCCGCTGAAACTTCTTCTTTCCCCACCTCTTCTTTCTCCCTCAGAATCACAGCTGCTTCTCCTCCTCAACCGGCATGTAAAGTTCCAGCTGCCGCAACAGCCGCTGATACAAGAACAACATGGTCCCGCTCTGCACAAACGTCCACATGGTTCTCGGCCCCACTCCGCGAAACAGTCCCGCCACGCCTTCCACTCGGTACACGGTGCGCAGGCCGCGCATCACCGATGACGTCTCCAGATTGATCGCCCCGGGCTTGGGCGTATGCGTCGACGGCGACGATGTAGCAATACCACGTTTTTGACTATGCGTTGCCGTTGCTGCTGCCGCGCCCGCTGCTGTTGCTGGAGATGCCGAGCTACCAACCGCAGTAGCTTCGGGCGCTGAAATCTGCGTCTGTAGCCGCGTCTTGATTACGTCCAACGGCGTCGTCAGGAACCCAGCCAGACTCCCCGCCAAGCCACCCGTGAGCATCTCCAGCGGCGCGCCAATATCGCGGTTCTGCTTGTAGTGTCTCGCCCAAGCACTAAACTGTTCCCAAAACATAAACTGCAACGCGGAGAACGGCAGATCGCGTGTAAGAGTAGCCTTGAAGCCATGGAAGAGCGCGGAAAAGCCTTCCTGGCGAACAATCGTGCGCGCGGCGTCAATGGTGCCGCGGTAGTTGTAGCCCGAGTTGAAGTACGGGTTGTTGTAGCGGCCTTGCAGTTGAAGGCGCGTCTTGAGCACTTCCGAGGGCACGTAGACAATGGACGCAGCCAAATCGCCGATGAAGCCTGCCTTGTTAGCTTGGGTCTTTTTTTATAGTTTCTCTCTCTCTCTTTCTCTCTCTCACACATATTTTTGCCCCAGGCAAAACTCACCAGCTGTAAGATACGACACGTGCTGCTGAACACCAACGTCAATCAACAGTCGCTTGCTGTACTCATACGACCCAAAAAACAGCACAGTTCCAGGAAACGACCCCAGCAAGGCCGCCTGCCAACCGCCGTACAGGCCTCGCCGGATGCCCTCTTGGCGCCATATTGTGTAGTATGAAGAGCCGAGCGACCCGTATCTGGGCGGAAAGTGCGGGTCGCCCTGTTGTCGCGTCTTGACAGTGTCCAGCGAATGCATGAGCATGTCTCCCGTTGACCCGCCGAGACCACCTGCAAGCATAGCCTAGATAAGAACGCATCGCATGTCAGTAAATATATCCATTCTGTTTCCCAGCTGCGAGAAACGTACATGGAGGTAGGGCGGCCGCTCTTCCTCGTCCTCTGAGTAGCCCTTCTGGTGCCGCGAGCCGTTGGCATTCTGACTGAGCGAGGGCCCCGCCATGGACGCTTTGCTTCCGTAGAAGTTTTCTGGTATGTATATATATGTATTATGGTTGTGTCTGGAAGCGTCGGCAGAAGGCACTGTGCGTGGGGATGTATCCGCAAGTACTTGTGTAATCTGTGGATGCTGTATCTCCGGCAAAAACAGGCTCTTCTGTCCGGGGCCGATCGTGTCCGCCGTCGTTATCGCTCGCCGGCTGTTTGCGTGAAGCCCGGGGTGTGTGTTCGTTCGACCAGCGCCGTTTAACAAGAGCTTCTTCTTATTCTGTCCAAGCTATATGGCGGCGCAATTCAAACTGCTGCGGATCTGCAAAGCGTCGGGCTTTCCGGTCGTCTTGGTGCGTCTCGGGTTTGTGAATCACAAGCCAATCCCAAGTGTGTTTTATTTTTTTTTTTTTTCTCTCCGCTGCTCGATCCGGGCATTCGCAAGATTGGCGTCTATAAAAAGCAAATGAAATGAAGAAAGAGTGTATCCGGGGAATCAATTAAACAAAGGTGCACAAAACAAAAACAGCGCAATCGACATGGAATTGGGCAATTCCTGTTGTGCGCTTCAAAGGTTGGAGTTTTTCACTTTATATGAAGCCGGGTTTTTTTTTTTTCTTTTTTTTTCTTTTTTTTTTTTTTGCTATGGCTT
>CM069898.1:3239111-3256918 GCA_036034705.1 Thielaviopsis punctulata | reverse complement strand
TGAAAAAAAAAAAAAAAAAAACATACGACGTACTGCATAGCGTACTTTGATGGCACATTTGGGTGCAGGGATATATATCTATAGCTCCGAAAGCTTGGTGCTTCTACCCAGGTTTCTTTACTTAGCTATCTATATGAACAACGAACCTGCCATGACACTTATCAGCACTCGTCATTATCTTCTTCTATACTATTGACAACACTTGTTGTCTTGTCTCAGCTGTTGAGCTTTATGATCTTGAGTCGTCTACAGTACTTTCGAGAAATATCAAATCTCCAGCTCGCTTGTCGGAAGAGGGTGTCTTTGGCCAGACATGGAGTAGAAAATCATGATGAGATTCAGAAAATACCGAGGCGAGAACAGGAAAACACCAATAATTTATGTCCATACAAGAGACCCTGGTCTCCAACTGCTATCAGAAACAGTATCGTGAATCTTAAGATATCGCCGCTGAACCTCTTCATTTTATAGTAGGGGGCCACTGAAATACCTTACACATACTTGTGACATTAGTCATCTGTAGAGATAGACTTCAGATTCAATGACTTTCAAGTGTATACTTTCTCTTGGCATACATAGCTATACTGGAAAGATTATCGTTAGCCATACACACATTAGCTTCGCTTTATGTGTTAGATATACCAAAAATATCCTTGAACGATATGTTCAAGAACAGCAAATAGAAATTTGACTTCTTTTTATAGATTTTCTTTTTTTATGTTGAAGTGTTTGCTTCGGAAACTCGGCCCTGCTGCACCAAGGCGCACGCTGCAATATTTCCTTTTGTAATGCGCAGTTGAGAGATTTCGAGCGTGGACGCTCATTAAATCACGATATGAATTTTTCGATTTTCTATCCCCTTCGCTTAGTCAGAAACGCGAGCAAACCATCAACTAATTATATTGTCTGTATGAACTACTTGGAGGATTGCCTATGACAAAACGCCGTAGCCAACACCCGAGAGTGTAACTAAAACTAGAAAGCCCAAAGATATTTTATGATATCATGCCATTATTGCAACGTCAAAGAAAATGCACAAGTTTTACGCTAGAGGTGTTACCACATGAGTTCTCGGGGTAAGCCCTTTTGAGGGCAACCTTCAGAACAAGAGGCCGAGTCATCTGATGAGAAAAGGAAATCTCACTGCATCGTGAATAGAGATATCTATGCAATAAGAATCCCATATGGGCGTTTTAGGAAAGACGGTTCGTTCATTCACAAGTCAGCTAGCCGATAGTCACAAAGCCCTTCCTGCAATTCTTTTACAGGTACTAGCACTATATCCGACATTGGCGAAGACAAAGAGAGAATAAAGATAAAGAAAAGAACAGAAATAGGAGTTCGCAGATGCGAGTTTTCGTTTTTTTTCAAGCTTGATGTTCATGGTGTCCGGCCTCGCCTCCTGGGCTCTAATGTCGCTATGTGACAAGTGAGATAAGAGAGGGGACTTTCTTTACGAAATTAAAAGACTTTCTTAACTTAAAATTATGTAAAGAGAAACATCCTATAATGCGGTGTCGCATACCGTGCTGCCCCGCACTTATGAGATCAAAGTAGCCCATAAACCCGCCACAAACAACATATATGGCACAATTGGGCGCCAATAAGTTCACCTCTGTTCTTTGATGAATGCTAAATGTGATATGTCACTTGATAGTCACATAAGCAGACAAGGGATGTTAATGTAGGAGAGTGAAATTGGAATGGCTGTAGTCTGGAATGTGGCACGTGCATGGTGATGCGCAAGTGGTACGTTTGGAGGTGATGTACATATGCTTGATATCAGGCTCAAATTAAAAGGCTTAGGGGATACAGGAAGTGGGTTAGCGATGGTATATTCTACAAATATACGGCAAGTGTGCATGCATATGTACATAATATAGACAGTTTACTAGACATGGTTGGAACTATGTGTGGCTTAGTTTTGTTCGCTGGAGAAAATACACGGCTCTTTGAAATATATCCGGGAAATTCCGACATGTGTTGATCGTTTCATGCAACCAGAAGTTATGTTTGTGTGCAAAATTACATGAACATTAGAGCGCTGGCGGTAAGCACATTGTTCTTTTGTAATCGGCTGTTCGCACTTCCCGACAAGTAGGCCGAAAGTATTCATAGACAACTATCGCCTGAGTAGTCTCTTATCATAGCGCATGGAGCACAAATTGAGGTGCTGGCTAACATGGCAAGCATTTTTCCTTGATTCTAATGGTAGCAAGTGGTTGTGAGGTTTGCATCAATGCTTGTTTCCCTAGTTTCGTTTGTTTCTAACAGGGGTACTTCTGATGCATTCGATCCAGCCTATTAAGACTGTTTATACAAGTACTTAGGATTCGCGTCCAGCCGCAGGACTATACTAACTGCCACCAACCATTGACTGATTTCCAGTGACCTCTTTAGTGAATACTTTTTTAAACTTGGCAGAAGAACAACTCTAAATCCTATGTATGGCTTCCCGTTTCATTGTGAGCGCAGCAATATACAGAGGTATATTGCTGTACATACTTGTAATAACTCAACACGCATATAGAATCTCCGTCTACAAGCACGACGTTAAATCGAGACACTCGATCCAGTTTTATACTATGTAGTTGCACAAGATTTTAGGGCATGTACCACTACATACTACTTACATAATTTAGGGTAACTACTTAGTGCGAGGTGAAACATGAGATGATTTTAGTGTCTAATTAAATTGAATGGAAGCAACGCTAAAAGATTTATCTCATCTGGCAAACCAACTTGACAACGTTGAGGGGCAATAATGGTACGGGCTATAACTCGAGTGATAATTTGAATCGTACATGCATAAATCGATTTGGAAGTGCAAAGAATTCATTGTTTGCATATACACCATATATGCATATATATACAGTCCTCTACTCATTTATGTACATACATGTATGTACATAGTAGATAGTGTTATGACACGCTAATAAGCTTTTATAATATATACTTCATCCTAACCCATCTAGCGTTTGTGTGACAAACGCAATAAGCGGGGTCTCCGGGGAAGCGTTCCGGAGTCGCACACAAATCTGGCCACGACCCAAAATGCTACCCACAAATCATCCCCTCACTAGCCCCAAAACAATAAATTATGTTATCGGTCGTAGACCCTTACGGATCCTTAACCCTAACTCAAAACCTACTTGCCAGCTTTGAGTGCATCCCGTAAAGTATTGTACATATATCACGATATGACTTGACTTGCTCTTATGCTCTACCGTCTTTAGACTCCTAGCTAGTTTTCCGTCATGATAGTTTAACATGATGACAACAGAGACAAATATGTAATTATGTATAATGGGGCAACTCTTCATGTGATAAACTGAGATCAGTTTTGTTATTCGAAGACGTCATGTAGTTATGCTAAAGAGAGAAGCGCAAGTATTGTGACAAATACATTGTGCTTTGAAATTCGCAAGGGAGAAGCTGAGAAGCCAAAAAGGAGTGTGGCCATATTGCCTGACAAAACTGCATTCAATGCACTCCCGGAAAATAAAGCCGACCAATTGTCAATACCGAAAAAGCTTGCTTGGAATCAAAACTGATCGAAGGAAGGGTGTAGAGCGTAGTCATTGCGTCAGACCCTGCAAGTATATAATAGAATCATAGTTACTTACCTAGTCATCATATGGCATAGTATGGATGGCACTGTCTGACAGTATCAAAGTTAGGGTGTGTATTTATTTATTGAGTGTATACTAAAAACTACATACAGAAGTATCGTTGGTATACATCTTTTTTTTTTCATTTATTTTGTATTTTTATTTTTTATGTTGTATTTTTTACTAACGAACCCAAATGAGGCTAGATTAGGCTGTGTTCAATTTTATGCTTTTGTTTCAATAGACTTCATGCAGTATCTTAAGCGGCCCTTATTGTGTAAAGTATTCCTTGGATCCTCATTCACTGAACAACTCTCAAGACGATTATATCGGCACAAACGGTAATTCGAACTTAGATACGTGTTTTGTTTATATTACTATCCATATAAAAACAGCAGCTACATAATTGCACGTTTCAATACTATAAACTGCGTGGTTATATGTGAATAGACAAGTGATGCGCATCAATGTTTCCGTACAGCTACTTGTAGTAAGATTTCCAAAATTGAAATCTTGTTTGCTAGCTTGTGCACACTGTTGCTTAAACGCAACCCATGCATACGTACACAGGTTGAATTCAAATACAGTAACTCATTCGTTTTATATCAATCAGACATCTTTTTCCCAGAAAGGCAAACGACACACATGTTTAGACATTTCTCGAACTAGGGTCAACATGTTGTGGTTGTTTTTTTTTTCCTTCTTCTCGCCCTGTTTTACGTTAATGCGTCAGTGCCCATTTCCTTAACTCCCTTGGTGGGCATTCACCCTGAGTTCAGTAAACTATAAAGTTGAAAACTAGAGAAAGTTACTTTACCGGTAATAAAAACTGCAGTATGAAGTATGAAGTTGAAGTTTACGGCCTGAATATTGCCCTCATATTGAAGAACTACTAGCAAGGCTCTATGATGACCAATACTGCTACATGGATTTTAGTATATATATCGATGTATATGCTCTCGAACATAATTCCAATCCTATATCGCTCGCTATGCTTTCTCTTTGCTTCATTTGACTTCTGTATATACAGGCAACACACAGCTTTCTTTGGGAAATGCCCGGAATTAATGAAATCATAAAGCAATTTCATCACGTAGGAACAGAGTACTAGAGAGCATTTATTGAATGTAGACAGATAGATCCCAACTTAGTATTAGACCGGAAAGACATGGGAACAAACGTAGGAAAAACACGAGAGAGAGAAGATCAATATAACCAAGAATACTTCAATCCACACTATTGCATATAGTTTACACGATACCTGACTCAATAGACTGGGTTTTTAGATGTTACAAAGTAAGCCAATACTAATAGCAAGGCCGATACTTGGCTACATAGTGTACATGCACTTGACGATTTCTTACAGGGATTGCGCCCATGCTCCAGAAACTGGGGAGACGCTTGCTATATTTTATAGTAGAATCATCTGCATTCATCAATTTTCAGTTGATCCTTTTGTTTAATGTCCACTTTCGGTGCTATATAGTGCTGAAAGCGGTTATAATAGCAACCCTTGGATCATGTAATAAAGGGTCGAGCGCCTGCAGCAAATGACCATTCATCATTCGTTTACTATCAACAAGCAATTCAACAGTTCTGAATCCCTCCGTCATTACGCCTTGGAGTTTGTCTCCATACTTAGGATCTTCAGTACATCAAGCCAAAACAAGCCTAGTAAGACCTGGCACCTGTACAGCACGACAAGGCAAAAACAAGGCTTAACCAGAAAGAGAGGTGGAATGAATCATAAGGTATGCTGGTTCCAGACGTGGCTGTTGAGGTAAAGTCTGATTCGGCAAGTGATTTAGACATAACAAAATTGCTAATAACCATGCGCACTTGATAGACGCTGGCCTTCTTGTTATTTGACTCCAAAAAGGAATTATACGTCTTGATGTTGCCAGTGATTAGTATTAACAACTTAAAATAGCGACTCATGTAAAAGAGATTGCTGTTTGGCAAAGCTCAGTCTTCGATGCTTACTGAACATGAAATAGCCATCTAGAAGAGTCCTCAACAAGAGCACCTGACATACTGATAAGTTGATATTCATTATTCAGATTGATTCATAATATACATGCATACATACACACAAATCGGGACATGTAGACAAGCGATGGCTGGATATTATCTCGAGTTATCGTTTCTATCCGTACGTAACAGAAAAGTAAAGCGACATTGTAATCACGGTGAGCTATTAGATTTTGAGATACTAATTGCTATAGTATATTGATAAAATACGTTCTTGAGATCGTATGTCTGCATACACTACTAGTACAACTAGGTAATTTCTCATGACATATTGATGGAATATTATCAAACACTGATGAGGGCATATCTGTAATATTCAGGAATACTATCAAGTATTGTAGGCCAAAGTCCTAAACAGGAAGTTTGATAATCCTTTTCAACTCAAAATAAGCAACATCAGAGAAACGAGGCGGAACAAAAGCAGAAAATGATCCAGATAGGAATAAACAAACAGGAAATCACAAAGAAGCACAACTGTGATGAAACTACGAAACATGGATCTGATATACTAGTGATTAACAACTCATCACGGCCGTGTAAAATGGTCATTCCATATGTCTTGTTATACTTGTAGTTGATATTAAGTAGTGACTGGAGGAATCGGCCGGCTTTTCAAGGCTGACTTGAAAGGGAGGATTCCATACCCGATTCTTACATGTATATCATTATGTTTGACTCACATCATTTACGTTCCCTGGCGCGGCCTCTTCCATTTCAATTACTCCAGCCTCAAGAACTGCGTCAAGTAGATGGCTAGGAAAGACCCTTGACCGGTCTCTAAACTAGTTCTTTTTTTTTTCGTATTCTGACCATGATAGTATCACTAGTTTCTCGGCTACGCTTATTTCCCGTCGCGACAAGCCGTTGTTTTATCAACTACCCTTGTATGAATCTGGCGATGCCTTGAAAACACAGAAAAAAAAGAACATGTTGCTACTACATAGTAGTTCCTGCGTTCAGCATGGCTAAATGATACTATTGACGCCAGAAAAATAATGTAAATGAAAGTAAATATGTCAAAAAAAAAAAAGACCGGCCTTGGAAAAGTACACAAGGTGAATGCATTTATGTTATGCTAGTATGAGTGAGTGACTACATATACCTAAGCGTTGGTATGTTAAACGTGAAGTTTAGAATTGGAGAATCTAGTTGAGAATTTCATCACAGTACATCCTTCCAGATGACTGATGTATAGCACGTCAATGATATATAAGATACAGAAAATATTAATAGAGATATGTAGAATTAGATCCCTTGTCAATACAAACTTGCAAGTTACGTCATCTAAAAAAGGAGTCAAGTGAGCTTCATCATTATTATGTACACTCCTCACGCCGACAAGCCTGTGAACCGTGCCCTTCATATCCACCAAGGTTTACAACTTTGATGGAATTCAATGTTCAATACACTGGCAAAAGAGATCCCTATTCCTTAGTGCGGTGGCATTGAGTTATACTGTAAAGGTCTTGTGAGAAAGTACAACACATAATGTGACAATGCTTGCAGCATCTTTGATGACATGGCATGTGCAAACTGTGAAAACACAAAGTATGTCCAACCAGAACTAGCGCCTCGAAAGGCTAGCACAAATCGCCAGCACTCCGACCTTGAGAAGCATTCACCTACATGGGGTTCTCATTCGACCAACAAGTCAAGTCCATCCGATCCGTTTAAAGTTACTCGAAACTACTCCATGTCGTTAAACTGCATGTTGGCGCCCACCTCTCTTTTGAACAAAATCCAAGCACCTTTGCTCGTTCCGTTTGTGTTTTCCTGAGCTGTCTCGCAAAGACGAGAAGTATTAGCACCTTCGTAAACTGGCTCACAAAGCTCGGCTTCATGCACATACAGCTGGCATGTCTTGGCTATGGCTCCCTGCGCATATGGCATGACAAGAGGCTCGCATGTTGAGCTGCGTCAGTCTCAATTCAGAAGGCAAGATGGTAAGCTCTACCAGGCATATTTACCCTTTCTGGCTTCGTGATGCATGCTTGGAATTAAAAGGCCACCCACTTCTTCCACCGGAACTTCTTCCCCGTCATATGCAGAAACTGCTCACTTAGAATTGTTGGGCCTTTGCATGCCCTGCTCTCCCAGGGTCATGGGGTTCCAGAAAGGGTTGCTTTGTGGCTCTAGTTGCTGCAATGGAGCTGCAAAGACACATCAGCATTTCGCCTCGTATATTGACTCTCTCCATCCTTGTTTTGCTCTGTGGCATTCGATTGTTTTCTCTTTTTAGCGTTTATTTTTCTTCTGCGCACCATATTCCTTGAACTGTTCCATACCAAGTACGTATTGGTGGCCGTATGGCTATCATATTTCTTCAAACACTCTTGCTCTAAACGAGTCCCCCCCGGCCCTTTTTTTCTCTTTCCCTCATTCACCATAAAGTATGCCATATTTTATCACTACCTAATTGGAGCTCTATAACTACAACACCGTTTTGCCAGATATTTTTCTGCGGTATTGCATATGCAACTAGATGAATATATGTTGCGTACCTGACAAGAGATCCCAGCTGCATTAGTTCTCAACGGGTTGTCAAGGGTCTGAATAGAATGGTGGACTTTGTGTGGCATTTTGCCACATTAGTGGGTACGTTTGGTGTGATATGGCCAAACTGGGATAAATTACACACTGTAGTGGCTTTATATTGATGCAGATACAGATTAAAAGGCTGATAATTTTGGGATGATGGCTTGAGTACGTCGCAATGGATGCAGTAGGAAGGGTAACAACTATTACTGGAGTTAGAGATATATTACATAGTACTTGCATTGTGCTTCAAGCTTAGCTCCCGATGTCATATTGTGTATGAATCATTGTTCTTGGAACAAAAGTTAGAAGCTAGTGATGATAATACGCTCTGAAGATACATTCTGTGTACTTTCGTGTCATTTTTTCCCGCAATATGATACGTCATCCATGTCGAAAAAAACTCACTAATAACTTCTGCCCATCTCGTCATGCTGTCGTAAGCGAGAAATTGTCATGGAGCGCCAAACTCAGGCCCTAAAAATAACAATAGAAGTTAGGGCTTTATAACTTGAGTATTCATGCTGTCGGTGTTTTATTTTTGATCGGTGAGTTGGCTGGCCGGGGTTGACCGACATACTGAAGTATGGTGTCTTAACTTGGTCCCACATTTTTCAACACTTGGTAGAACCTGTTTATTTGTAGGGCGTATTATGCAAGGTTGGCCCATGTTATTGCGTCTTACAAATATGCGTACGTATACAATACGCATGAAGACATGCTTGTGTGAGCTCGGACAATATTCAAGAACTTGAAATGTAGCGATATACATATGAGTCATGAGTCACTGCCATAAAAGGTTTCTTTATAACCCAAAATGTATAGGAATAGTCCCTAGACGGAAAGTATCATGTCATCACAAATAAGCCGATTGCTTTGCAGAAAATGTGTCCTAGAAATTACGTAGAGCTTAAAGATATGCACTTTTACAAGTACGTGCATGTATTAGCTTCTTCTTGAAAATACAGACAACATAAAATAGGAATAGAAAGCTTTGGTAATGTTAGGGTTTGAAGAAAGCTCAGGGTTAGCCAGCTTGTCGCTGACGTCAGAAGGCCCCGTTTTTCTTTCTCTTCTCTTTTTCATTGAGGCCGCTGGGCACCCCACTTCATAAGGCAGGACAAGGCTAACGATGACATAAATATGTATGCACAACATACTTCTCTGCACTTTGTGCTGTTACTTTTTTTTGCAGAGAGAAAAAAAAAAAAACTAAAAAAAACCGTCGACCTTCCATCCATCAAACAACTCATTCAACTCACTTGTTGTCATCGCCAAAAACAGACAAACCTACGACCCAATTAGGACGACGACCAATTTTTTACTCGCTCTTTTGAGAATCGCCTATCTCCTTGTGTCAATCGGCACAATTTGTCACTTGACGCAAAATTCAACCCAAGACTACAAAGTCTTAGACAAGCTCAATCGATAAAGGTACCTACGAAAGTTGTTTTTGTGTTTCTATTTCTTCCTCTCTTTATCTTTTTTTTTCCCGCAGTTTTTCGTTATAATTAAGATCTTCTGTCGCATCAATTCTTGCCATTTGAATTTTGATTTTGGTGTGCTTTTCTCTATTTGCCACTCGTTTGAATAGCATAAATTCCAGTACTAGCTGGAATTTCTTCAATTTCTTACTTTGGCTATTTTCTTTTACCCCGTTTCTGTCGTTATTTCTTAAATCCACATCTGTCAAATCGCAAGACTTTTAACACAATGGCGCGTACTCAGAAAGACATGGGCGGCAAAAAGGAAGCCGGTCAGGCCCGCAAGGCAAACGCTGCAGCAGAGAAGCAGGCCAAGAAACAGGCCGAACTTGAGGCCGAGGAGTCCAAGAAGTGGGAGAAGGGCGCTAAGAACACTTCCAAGAAGTAAGTTATAACCAAACAAACTCACCCAAATTAAATAGCCGTCGCATCCGATACATTGCTGTGAAAAGCTAACAGACCACTTTACGTACAGGGAGGCCGAAGCTGCCAAAAAGGCAGAGCAAGCTCGTAAGAAGGCCGAGAAGGAGGCCTTGATGAAGGAGGAAGAAGCCAGCCTCCCCAAGTCAAAGGCTCGGAATAACGGCAAGGCCCCGGCCGCGAAGAAACCCTCGCGTGGACTCAATCTTGACCAGATCGATTCGTTTGGCTCCGATGCCGCCGATAAAAAGCTCTCGACCCTCAATGCCTCGGGTATTGACTCTGCTCTTGATGCGTTAACTTTGGCCAATGACAAGGCCAACGAAATCAAGGTCGAGTTGCATCCCGAGCGTCGTTATCCCAAGGCGCTCAAGGCGTACATGGAGCGTCGTCTGGATGAGATGGCCAAGTCTGGCGAAGGTGCTGGTCTGCGTAAGCAGCAACGCGAGGAGCGCATCGTGAAGGAGTTTGAGAAGTCTCCTGAGAATCCGTTCAACCAAGTGACGGGGTCGTACAATGCTACTCGCGACGACCTGCGCGAGCTGCGGTCAAGCGAGAAGCAGAGAATGGAGAAGCACCTGGCCAAGAACTAAGCCGAGTCTGTAAGGCTGGAGCAGGGGAGGAGGGGCTCGTGTGATGAAACTCTTGTACGATGACGGTGTTGGTTTTGGTCTCTTTTTCCATATTATTTTCGTTTGCCCATTCAAATACCATTGTTTTTATTCCTGTGTTAGACTAAAGTTTACCTGTAGATTTGCGGACCTGCTATATTTTTGTATGGCAAATTTACAAGTTTGGTGTAACTATGCAAATGTCGACATTCTTCTACATGAAGCTCGAAGTGTCTTTAACTTATCTTCCGATTAACCTTTTCTGTTCAAATTTGCTGGTGATCGTCAAGCAAGACTAAAATAAAGAACAGGCGGTGATGTTTTTGACAGGGTTTTAATTGTACGCAGGAGCTTGTTAACACAGATACAGCTTGAATAAATCAAAAGCAGTAAAAACTCGTTATGAACCAACTTGTAGTGCTTGTACTAATACTTAGCTAAGATACGGGCTTTAAAGTACAGATACATATACATACCAGTATGTACATATGTATGTTATATCCTCGTCATGTATGCCACTTTACCTTTGAGGCTCTGGCATTGCTCAATTGTGCCGGCAGAATTAAGACCGCTTAGGCATTCACCGCCGGTTTGCACGAATTTCGACTTTGAGAAGGAGGGGGATTAAAGGTTGGACAAAAGAACATGGGTAAAATGGGAATGACGATTGCATGGTGGGGTGAACGGGAAGCGAAAAGCTAAGGATAAACAAACAGCTTTTGATTTTTATGTATACATATAGTATATTGATTTTTTTTTCGAGTCACTTATTATTTCTTTGTCAACGAAATTTAGGTGTGGGAAACGTCCAGGTAAAAAATAAAAATAAAAGTTGGGTTGTTACTCTACTATCAAAAATCAAACCGTCGCCTATCTCTTCATTAGCTCCTGAGACGCCTGAGACAACTATCACAAGCAGCAGCTTGGCCTTTTTCTTCGCATACATATAATCACTTTGCACCCGCGTGCTTTTGTTCAATATGGCGACTTTGCGCATGGCTAGTTTGCCGTCGATGCGCAAGCAGCATCTCATGGCCGAGTTGTACGAATCTACGTCCTAGTCTTTTTGTTTCCTCCTCGGCGCTTAACCACCGCCACATGCTAACCACATAATTCGTAGTTCTGGCCTGAAACAAGCATGCCCTGACGGTGTTTTTATTACCTTGGCGCCCGGTGATCCGTCTTTGTGGTCCGGCGTTATGTTCGTGCGCAAGGGCTAGTCTACCTCTCTTTCCTCTTCCCATGTGTTTGTGCTACCGCTAACATGTTTCCCGTTAGGCCCCTTTGCCTCGGCTATTCTGCGCTTCACAATCTCCTTCCCCGACGCATTCCCCCGGCTCCCTCCGCTGGTAACGTTCCAGACCGAGCTTTTCCATCCCCTCATCACGCCGCTCTCGACATACTCAGCCGAAGACACGGTCAGCGCCAATGCCAACGATTTCATGTCGCCCGGCTCGTTCAACCTGCGCCACGGCTTCCCTAGCTGGTTTGCCCGCCGTAACAAGCGCGTGCCGAGTGACGGTAATCCGATCCTGGCCACGCCGCCACGCAACTCGATCCGCAGCGCGCGCGGGTCTGTCTTTGAGACGCCTATGACGCGCCCGACACCTGCCGGCGAACGCCCTGGCTACACGCGCACTGATAAAGAGGCTATTCCCGTGTACGATATCCTGGCGTATATCCGCAGCACGTTTGACGACGAGGAGGTCCTGGATTCGATTCCGCTGGAGGCCGCCGGGAACCAGGGCGCTTGGTTTGCCTGGAGAGAGCATCGCAAGGAGGCTCTGATGGCATCAGGTCACCAAGCTGCAGTGGGCCGTCCTGAGAGCATCATGTCGGACGACACATCGGAGCCCAAAAGTCCAATGTCGCCAGTGTCTCAGCAGAAGCCACTGGGCGAGTGGAGCTGGCATGGTGTATGGGAGAGACGTGTGGCCACGAATCTGAGCAACAGTCTTCAGGAGTCAGTACTGTATGGTGGAGCAGCGCCGTCGGATGAACTGGTAGGTCTTTATTTTACGCATATCTTAGCTTAGGGTGCTGTCACGCCCAAATTGTACATGAAATGCTAACATATACTTGAATAGATCCATTTCCTTCCGCTCGAAGGTCAGGAGCTCGAGACGACCAAGGAAAACCTCATGCGTACAATTGGCGAGGCCGTTTAGATCGACTAGCCGACAACCAAACCAACGATATGATTTTACGAGTTAATGCTGGGTTCCATGGATCGGCATCACCGCTGCCGAGTGTTTATGTTGCTTTATTTCATACCCATTTTATTCCTTTCTAGTGTTTCCTATTTCTTTGTCAGCGCCTGCTATTGTGTGTTGCTTATGTACCTTCCAAATTGAATTCATCACCGCTCTACTTTGTCGGTTTCTGGGTCCGTATCCGTATTTCTCTCGTTGTGCCTGCCTCTTGTGAGATTGTCTGTATGTCAAAACAACAAGAACAGCCAATGACGGCTCCTGTATGTGTTGGCATTCTCCGACTTCCTCGTCTTCTCTTCCTCTTTCTTTGTCCTTTATCTGCAACAACACAAAGTATCCTTCATGCTATATATCTTGCCCAGTTGTCTATCTTAAATCTAATATTTATATTCATCATGCCTTTTCAACCTATTTCTCCGACTCCTACTCATACTCCCCCTGGCCTTGATGCAGGTCTTGTCTCATTGATTGTCGTTGCAAGTTTTGGTGTGTTAATCTATGCCCTTCGTCAAGCCGGTGCGCCTCTCCCCAGAAGCCGTACCTTTTCTTTTGGTGGCCGATACCGCCGCCGCAACACTGCCTCACCCAGTGCCGACCCTGTTCCGCCCTACGCTCCTCCGCGCTTCGGAGTCATCCCAACATATCCACCTTCTGTCGCATATACGGGCGCTCATCCAAATTATCGCCCGCCACCGCCACCCTACGTGCACACTCCGCAGGGCTCGGCCCACTCGTACACTTCTGCTTCGCTGTCGGGACCCGAAGTTACCACCGAGACGTCCCAGGAAATACCGCTGCGGCAGTATTCCCCCACAGATACTGCACAGAGTCAGCCGCTGGTTTTTCAGTCTATGAGCAGCCGTGAAACTCACCACAATTCAAGCTCGGGTATTAGTCGCACGTCTGCAGGTCTTGAAACTGGAGAACCTCTGACTTCTCAAGTTGCTACCCAGGCGCCCTCTCTGGAAGCTTTTCACCCCTCTTCAGAGGTTTCTAGACCCGCTATTCTGTCAAGAACTGCCTCTCTCCCCTCTCGCAGAGAACCGCCTGCGTCGCTTAAGCTCCAAAGTCCCAGTGTTTTCATTTCTCATTCTCCAGCTTCAGGGTCTCGGTCTGATCCCGTTCGCGTACAAGAAACAGAGCGTGGATCTCTGTTCTTGCAGTCCGTATTTCAAGAGATAAGTGCTGGTCCTAGCTCTCGTCACCTAGACACGCTTCCATTTGGTGGTCCATCATTTGTCAACCCACAACTAGACACACGTTTTATCCGTGACTCAAACCAAGAGTAATTTTTGTGGCGGTCAGGATGGTACCTTTTTCCATAGCCGGATCTTCGGCTTTGTTTGTTGAAAAGAGACGGCATGGGCTGAGCAGCCGCGCCAGTGACTCAGACTCAACCGCGAGCCATTGCGCGGTGTTTGAAACAGCTCCGTCTAGTCCGACAAAGGGCACACAGTGTGGCTCTACGTACAAAAACCGGTTATATCCGTGCAATGATATTTTGCGTTCTGGTTCACCCGTGTCGAGGATTCCTCCCGCTATTCGTACCACGAAATTTCCAGTCCCGCAACCATCAGTTAGTGTGTCATGCAATGGGGACTGGAATGTATCCAATGTGTCAAAAACGAGCCTTTTTTTGGGGGCAAATGTTGGTGTGGCCAAGCCTGGGCACGGCGCTCCAAGTCCCTTGATTCTTGTACCACAGATCAAGGCGACACCAGCAGTGGAAGTGATTAAAGAGGGTGCAGCTGTGTCCTTGTGGGTTGCAGTTGAGATTTTTGCAAAGCTTGCTGCTCCTGCAAGTGTCGATGCGTTTCTAATGGAACGTCCCTTGGATCAGCAGCTGTGCATAGGAAAGAAGCGCCGTCTTGAAGGCCGTAAGTATACATGACTCACTTTTATTTCAGCTTGGCTGACAGCGTATAGAGGATGGCTGGTATGGATGTTTGTACAATATGGAAATCTGCTTTACGCCATGTCCCGGAACATACATTGAGCGCATTGTTGAAGGCATCCCAAAAAGGTAACATTGTTCTGTGTACAATGTCGCCATTCAAGTCATGCTAATATGTTTGAACAGATGGCTTGCGACTGGGGAATCTCTTCTATTTCTAGTCAAGATTTTAATTCAGCCAGGTCCAAGGCCTGATGCCGAGTATACTTCAAGTCAAGTCCATACTACGGACGATCTTATTCAAGATCTGGAGCTTCAGCTTGGTAACATTACTCGCGATTATTTAACAACCCGCGTCTCGTATAATCATACTGGTTTCCCGAACCAGACATTCAGCGAGCCAGAGCACGGCGTGAGGACTTGGACCTACTTGACGACGAGTGCAACTGCTGTTATCCGGATTGGGGATGTTGACTCGGAATGGGTCAAGGGTGTCAATGAAGAAGGTGAGCCCAAGTTCCGCTTGAGTGATATTATTAACAGCCATGGGTGGGATGAGAATTGCGCTCGTGAAGCAATTGAATTGGTTGGATCTGGCATGATGGCGTTTCCGCCGGCACCTTTGTCACCGGAGAAAGCGAGTGTACCAGCTACAGTTGACATGGACAAGGTGCAGATTGAAAAAAGCACAAAGCTTTCGCCCATCAGTCCTACTCGGATGAAGCTGGCGTCTATTTGTCCTCTGCGCAAAGTGCGGTCATTTCGTACGCCAAGGCTTGCAGCATCGTTGGCGACATTGTCTCCGACGCGTGATGGCAGGGAAGACAAGGTTCCAAGCGTCGCTTCGTCGCCCATGACGCCGAAGCCTCCAAAACCCAAGGACAGAAGAACTATTGGTCGGCGGCGAAGCTGGTTTTTTTGGTAAAAGTAAAGGAAGAGCAGATGTACGGTGTGGGCTGGTGGAGACATTTTGGACGTCGTGGATTGAAGTATGTATGTATTGTTAAGATATAACTAGGCTGGACCAGTTTAAATAACATATATACAGAGTAAGGTATGTATATACATACATACATATTTATGTAGTACATAGGGGTGACAAAAAGTCGAACAGTCCCGTTTTTGTATCACTGACTTCGAAAACCAATAGACAACCCACAAGACTCCAGAATGGTAAAAATCAACCGAATATATTTAACCAATGTTTCACTGGATTATCAAAACTGCATCCAGCTTATGTGGCATAGAACTCGCATATTTTGAAAGGTCTTCTGGTTGTAGTCGTTCTTCCCCTACGTCTTTGGCAGTCACTTCTAACTCAGATCCAGTGGTAAAATTTTCTTTCTTCCTGCACATTCGTCTCTTCATTTCCTCCCAAATATTCTCTATGGGGGACAGGTCGGGGCTCTGTGCAAGTTCAGTTGAGCTGTTCGACAGCATTTTGTTCCTTGCAAGTTTGTAAGTGTTTCTCTTTATGCCAAGAGGCATTGTCTTCTTGCATATATACCACACCATCCTCCTTCTCTTTCTGCTCTAGATAAAAGGGATGAAAATGGTCTCGCCATACATCAGCATAGTAGGTTGCTTGTGTCATATACTGGCTGTATGGAGGTATAACAAGAGGTCCTTTGTTTCCACCCATAAAGCAAGCTCATATACAAATAGACACATAAGCTGTCTTTTGTATCTTCTGTATACAGTCCTGCTTCCATTCTTCTCCAGGTCCTCTCATTACCCAAAGATCGTGGACTAGACTGTTGGTTTTGAGGTTAACGCTCATCTAACAACCTTTGTTCCAATCCATCATTTTTGTGGGCTCTCGCAAAAGCTATTCTCTTCTTCCTATTTGCAGGACTGATATCAAATCTCTTCCGTGCTTTTCGGCGTGCAAGGTTGTCCTTCTTCAGTTCTCGTGCAAGTGTATCTGGAGACATGCGAAGAGATGAAGCAATGTCGCTGGGTCTATAACCAGCCTGGTTAAGATACCAAATATCATTTGTTTGAGAGCAGTAGATCTGGGCTCTTTATAATGAAAATAACGAATGTAATTTGCATGATACAAGTTGGAGGTATGAGAAATGGTTGAAAAGGTCGATGTTTTGATCTCGCGCTTACTCTGTATGTACATTTTTGCTTACAGTACATAGATGGGCTGGTGGAATATGGGTTAAGTGGACTAGGGTTAGCTTACATGGTATAGTTGTTGACGCGATTGTCTAGGCTGCCGAATAAAATCGAGCAGGGATACATATAACTGTGTACAGAGTAGGATGGAAAATGACAGATGCGATCGGGTAACGAGATCACATTGCTCATGTACATACTTGTACAATAAGCTGTTTCTTCTTTGGACTTGAGAAACAGCATAGCCTCCTCAATCAGACATACTACTACAGAGTACGTATGTACAAATACCATGTAACTCGTCGAAAAGGTTCACATGCTTTTTTTTTTCTCTGTTGCTGTAGGATTACGTAGTCAGTTCTTGGTTAAGAATCACGAGCTTTTCTTCCTCTACAAGATATTTTTATCGAGCCTGAAGAAGCACGAGGGCGTCACGCTGGTTTTGTTGGGATGAGCTTAGCGGGCAGGTCAATCCGTATATTTTTTTTGTTGTTTGGTGGTATTTGGGGAACAGAAGGGGGAAGCCCGGGATTTGTGACGTCTGATGTTTTGGTTGTTTGCTTTGTTTCCGGACTGAGATACAAGTACATTTCTCTTAGAATGTATTATTCTTGTCGACTGTTTCGTCGCAAAAGAGATTGAATTTCGCCTTTTTCTGTGCTCATCACAGAATGATATATGTACAAGTATATAATAAAAGAGATGCATTCTTGGAAGAGTCTTGGCAGTTCTGGATGTATCATGCCAATTCCGGAGGCCTCCATGATTCGTGTACGGGTCCCCACTTATTTTTCTTACTTCAACCTTCTCCCCAAAACAAAATTCTAGAATCCAAGCAAGCACTTTAAACGGTTTTTTTTTGTGTGTGTGGGGGGGGGGGTGGG
>CM069898.1:3198359-3208587 GCA_036034705.1 Thielaviopsis punctulata | reverse complement strand
ACTTAGCCTGTTAAGATTCAAGAGCGGTTTTTCCATGTACCTTAGATTAGCACTTAGTATTAGGAGTATTGGCCACTTGGTCTTTCATAACTTTAGAGTTCCATAAGGACCATAATAAACTTGAATAAAAAAAAAAAAAAAAAAAGTGCTATATGCTTCCAAGTGACCCGGTCATTCATCCCTAGATTAGTTTTGCCTTGACTTGATTCTTCATGGTAAAACCTCAAAGCTCAGATGTCGATCGTGCTTCAGCTTGCCCTTTATGCATGCGCGTTATGTAAACTTCATAGGAACATTCCAATAATGACATGTTATATTTTTGTACGAGAGGTAAACAAGCCAAATCCTGATTAGGGCAGAACAACTCGGGCTACCAATTTTCTTGTTGGCGGATAAACTAACCCTTTATTAACCCTAAGTCGCATGAAATCATCATGTGCAACGACCTCTAAAACTGAGATACTGCTGGTATGTAATGGTGGTTCCTTTCAATTTCTAGATTGCCATGATTGCAGATTTCAATCCTTCTATGTCGACATGACCTGTTTGTCTTAGCGCTGCTATATCCTTACTATTCCCTAGATCTGGTTTCACGAAGCTCCCACAAATTTGTTAATAGTATGTATACGTACGTACTATCTGACGATCGCTGGTATTTCGGAGTTCGTCAAGTTGGTTGGTCCCGTCATTTCAAGCTGGATTACAGACTCACTGCTAAAGCCTTATGCTGCAAGTACGTCTAGTATAAACAAAGATAATCAAATCATTGTACCCATGTTGATCTGCTGTGACGCTATTGCCAGACGTTCCTGGATCGAGATGGGCTAACGCCAAGCTATCGACTTATATGCATGTATGAGTTGAAATGTACCAGAGAATGGGGGCCCAAAATAAATTAGGAAAGAAAAAGAAAAAGAAAAAAAAAAAAAAAAAAACTTCCCAGATATTGCGTTTGTCTATAGATACATAATGGTACATGTTATACAAATAAATAAATAAAAAAAGTAGCTGTCTATCGTGCACAGCCGCAGTAGGGCCCTTTCTTTGGCATCTATCGAGGCTCAGCGGCTGTCACGTCAGAGACAAAGGAGAAAGAGGTGATTGCAACGGGAAAGCACTTCTCGCTTGATATCTGTGTGTAAATGCCACAGAGCGGGTGCTATGAAGAGGCTGGACTTGGCGATTTCAGTATTGACGTAATGCCATGTAATGCGATACAGCATGGTGTTATGCTGCGAATCTTTTGTGTACTTTGTGTGATTCTCTTGTGGCATGGATGTGTGAGATGCTGTTGTAGCTGCGGCCGGCAACACCACAACGGCCCTGTTCCATACAGCTTAGCCGCCATTTCTTTTTCGGCGCAAAAACTTCCACTTTCTGAGCTCCCATTCTCTCTCTCCTCTCCTCCGTTTCTTTTCTGGCACCTTACGCCACGACATCGATGCCAATGGACTTGGCCTGGTAGATAACCGCGCGGCAAATGCCCTCCAGTGACAGGCCCGAGAGCCGCGGCTCGGCCTGCTTAATCTTGGCAATTTCGTAGATGTGCTTGAGGCTCACGGTGCCAATTGTCTCGGTGCCGGGGTTGCTGGCGCCGCGTCTGCGCCCCTTGCGGATCGGCGCCTCGGCTGCGTTGAGCAGCAGCCACGACGTCTGTGGCGTGCGGATCTCGAAAGAAAAGCTGCGGTCGGGCCGGACGGTGACGCGGCACGGCGTCGGTGTGCCGGGGACAATGTGCGCGGTTCTGGCATTGAATTCCTAGACGATGCTCGTTAGATGTGCGCTCACTCGGCTAAAGAGATTGAGAGGAAGAAAAGAAACATACCTTGCAAAAGTCCATAGACTTGACACCCTTGGAACCCAGAGCGGGACCAATGGGAGGACTGGGCGTCGCCTTGCCGGCGCCGACAATGAGCTTGATGATTTGATTAGTGGCGGGCTTGGACATGGCGAACGACTTGGCTGGCTATCAAACGCCGGATTTCCGATTCGAATACAGCCCACTTTTTGAACAAGCCTGTGAGGCCATCATGAGAAATTTGGAGCAGGAAAAAAAGCTTAGTCAGCGGGTCAAACTGTCTTTGGCTTGCTTCACCGCCTTCTGTTTTTAATAGTGGGAGGTTCACTTTTTTTTTTCCCTCTGGCAAGCAACCAAATATTTTTTTTTCTGCCATCTGACGAGAATTTCCATTTCAGCCTGCTCGCCTTTTTTCTTTCTTCTACGCAAGCAACGATTTGATTCATCTGTCGGCATTCTTTTGTTTTTTTTTTGTCTTTTTCCCTTTTTAATATTATATTCGACACCGTAATACACACCGCCGCCGATAACCCCAAAATATCCGAAAATGCCCTCGACGCACAAGACGGAAAAGCCGTGGGACACGGAAGACATTGACAAGTGGAAGATCGATGCCTTCACGCCCGCCGACAACAAGGGCGGCACCTTTACCGAAGAGTCGTCATTCATGACACTGTTCCCCAAGTACCGCGAAGTATACCTGCGTGAGGCGTGGCCGCTGGTGACCAAGTCTCTGGAAAAGTATGGCATTGCCTGCACGCTGGACCTGGTAGAGGGTTCCATGACGGTCAAGACCACACGCAAGACATACGACCCGGCATCGGTGCTGAATGCGCGCGACCTGATTCGTCTGCTGGCGCGTAGCGTGCCGGCGCCGCAGGCCGTCAAGATCCTCGAGGACGGTGTGGCGTGCGACATCATCAAGATCCGCAACCTGGTGCGCAACAAGGACAAGTTTGTCAAGCGGCGGCAACGCATTCTGGGCCCCAACGGGTCGACGCTCAAGGCGCTGGAACTGCTGACAGAGACGTACCTTTTGGTGCACGGTAACACGGTGTCGGCCATGGGCCCGTACAAGGGTCTCAAGGAGGTGCGCCGCGTGGTGGAGGACTGCATGAACAATGTGCACCCCATCTACCACATCAAGGCGCTCATGGTCAAGCGCGAGCTGGCCAAGGACCCAACGCTGGCGACCGAGAGTTGGGACCGGTTCCTGCCAAAGTTCGGCAAGAAGAACACAAGCAAGCGCCGCGTGCCGCACAAGGTCACGGACAAGAGCAAAAAGGTGTACACGCCGTTCCCGCCGGCGCCGGAAAAGTCCAAGCTGGACAAGGAGATCGAGACGGGAGAGTACTTTTTGGGCAAGGAGGCCAAGGAGCGTGCTGCGCGCCACGAGCGCATGGAGAAGCAAAAGGTCAAGAAGGAGGAAAAGCAGCGCGAGCGCGAAAAGGACTTTGTGCCGCCCGAGGAGCCCGAGCTCAAGAAGAAGAAGCGGAAGCGGACCGAGGAGGCCAGCTAAATTTTTTTTCTTTTCTTTTTTTCTTTTCTATTCTTACTCTCTGTCTATATCTGCTACGTCTGGTTTTCTTTCTCATCTTTTTTTTTCTTGCATCTGTTTGAGGCTCTCTATCAGAGATTGTCTTTCACTGCTGGCCTCCCACCTCTATCCGATTTTCTTTTCTTCTTCGTATTGGACCTCTTGTGTTATCTGGCGTTGGGACTTGGAAAAAATACAAAACGTCGTGTTTCTGATTTCTTGTTATATTCAATTCACTCATGTCTATTATGCCCAGTCCGTTGAATCTGTCAAGGTTTGGCTCTTATGATTTAATACTACTTACATACTACTATCACGCTGCATTTACCCAAACTAACCCTAAAGCCGTGACGAGGGTTCTTCTGGGGTGTCAATCTCGATAACCAGCTTGCCAAACTGGACACCGTTGTTTATGTCTTTGAACAGACCATCGATTGCTTCAATGTTGTCGAGGCCTTTGACAACACGGCTGATAACGGGGGTGATTTTTCTGTCTCGGATAAATCCCATCATGTCGGCATACTCCTTTCGAGACCCCATTGTCGATCCTTTGAGTTCAATGTTCTTGAGGACTGCTTGCATCAGCCAGTCCATCTTGGGTGATTGCGTCATGCCGTAACACACAACCACACCTCCAGCCTTCATCAACTTTGTCCCGACTCCAACAATGTTGCCTCCAGCCCCATCGATAATGGCATCGATATACGGTCGGTTTTTTGGCAGGAGAACCTGTAGCTCTTGCACCCACGTCTCACTCTTGTAGCTCACGCCGCCGGCTGCACCCATCTTCTTGGCCTTTTCAAGCTTCTCTGCACTGCTCGACGTCACGTACACATTACACCCCATTGCCGTACCAAACTGCAGAGCTGTCAGCGCAACGCCACCGCCGATTCCCGTTACCAGAATGTTCCGCCCAGCCTGGGCATTCCCACTCTTTGTTACCAGGGCCCGCCACGCTGTCAAACCGACCACGGGGATCGCCGCACACTCGACAGGCGACAAGTGCTCTGGTGCTATTTCCACATCAGCCTCGTCTACCACAACGAAGTCCGCTGCGGTGCCCAGCGGGGTCAGCTTGGATGCGCCGACGACAGAGAACTTTGACGGGTCTTCAGGGCCGTCAGGGCTGGATGTCCAATGTACAGATGGCGCTAGAATCACCCGCTTCCCCAACAGGGACGGTTTCTGACAATCTGGTCCCAGTTCGGTCACAGTGCCGCAGCCATCGGACAGTAGAGGTGTGCTGAAGGAAATGGCGGGGTACAGGTGCTTGCGGATAAACAAATCACGGTGGTTCAGGGCTACAGCAAGCATATGCACAACAATCTGGCCAGGGCCGGGCTTGGGCGGGTCGACAGTGGTGCACTTGAGGCTGCTTAGGGTTAGTCATATATTGCGGGTAAGAGAAGCGGTGCTCTTACGGGTAGTAGACCTGGCCGGGCTTACCGTCGACCTTTTCTAGGGTTAAAATGCGAGAAGCCATTTTGCGCGGACGGCGTTGTGGGATAATCAAGGCTGGGGTGCCGACAGCGGTGCTCATATTGGATTTTGATGAGTTTTCAGGAGAGGTTGATTATAAATATACCAAAATGGGCCAACTTATGAATTAGACTAGTCACCCCCGCAAAAAGAAGAGAATACAGAATTGGAGAAATAGGCTGCAAAGAAAGGGCTGTGGTTGGAGATTCGGATAACCTGTTGCGGATATACGGAGTATGTAGCTGACTAAATTTCCAAAGTACAGCCAAGAATTTGCTGCAAGTATGTATGTACTCCGTAGTACACGCTGTTGCGACAACGATTCCATACTTCTCTCGGTGACTCGGTGAGACACTAGCTCGGTATAGTGTCACTATACTTTTGATCTCGGTCAGGCCCCGCATTTGGTGCAACACGCAATAAGCCCAGCGTTTTTCTTTGTTTTCAAAGTTGACTTCAAACTTCAACTTCTTGGGTCACTCACAAAAAGTCGCCGCCTCACATTACAACCCTAAAATGTCGCGTCCAAGTATGCCTAGTCGACCGTTGACAATGACGGAAGAACTGGAAAAGATTGAACAGTCAATCACTCTAACTCTCCAAGGTGCGTCGCTCCATCACATACATGCATCGCATAAAAAACAAGCTTTACCACAAGGCCGCTTCGCCGCTGCTAACCCGCCCCGCAGAGATTGACTCTAACTTTAGCAAGGCGCATCGTATTGTTACCAACAGTATCCTGCCCATTGTTGAGCAATATGGCGAGCACTCCAAAGCGGTGTGGGAAGCGTCTATGGTGCGTCGTTCTATATTGCTTGTTTCGACGCGTTGCGATACTAACCGCCACTTTTTTGGGTTATAGTTCTGGAAGCAGTTTTTTGAGGCCTCGGCCAACGTCTCTCTATCCGGCTACGATGACAATGAAGAGAAGAATGCCGAAGCAAACCGCACAATGGACGAAACCTCGGCTCTGCACGATGCCGCTGACGTCAGCGCTGTTCATAGCGACGGCCGCGCTGCTGCTGCCGCCGACGAAGAAGACGAAGACGCCACCATGACCTGCGATCACGACCCCGCCCAGCCCGCTAAACACGCTGGCGGCCCCGAGGACTCCATGCTACATGACCCGGACGGCGAACTCTCGGGGAGCACCCCGCGCGCTCCCACCACGCAAATAGTTAAGACCCAGTTTGCAGACTACGAGTCCTCGCCATATGCCGCGCGCACCGGTGGTGAGGCGTCGCATCTGCTCAGCGACGAAGTTAACAACCACAACGACGTGCCGCCGTCAGCACGCCGCGGCGCCGCCATCGTCGATGAAGATGACACCAGTTTGTTGTTCCGCGAGAAGACGGCCCGGCTGCCAGACTACTCATATTCGTTCTCGCCTGACAAGCCGGCCGCAGGCCCCGCGCGCATGTCGTCTCCCAAGAAAAGGGGACCCATGCGCAGTCACGTGCTGAAAAAGACATTCAAGCTACCCGCGACACCACACCGCTTCGTGGCGCGCATGCAATCGCCGGTCAAGGCGACAGCAGCTACGCCAGCATCAGTGCGTAGATCGCGCGCCGGTGCAGCGCAGGCGCCGCGCAAGCCATGGGAGGACTCGCCCGGGTCGTCACCAGAGATGTTGGTGCCGCACCTGCGTAGCGAGGCATTCATGTCGCCAATGCGCACGAGCACAATTCGGCAGAAACTAGAGGCAGTGCCGGTGGCGGGACCGCGGACGCCTGGTGTGAGTATTATGACGCCGCGACCAGGACGCGTAGTTGCGCGGGGTGGGGTCGGCGCGGCACCTGGGACACAGGTGGGTCAAGATCCGTTTACAGTGGACAAGTCGGGCCAGACACAGGCGCAAACACAGGGCGAGACCAGTAAGAACAAGTACGAAATTGACTGGTCGAGTGATAGCGATGATGCGCTGGGAGTGAGTCCGCCAAAGACGATTCAGTTTGCGCTGGTGCCGGCTAAGCTGGTGCAAACACCAGCAAGAGAGGCGAGTAAGCGCATAGTAGACGATATTTTGGCAACGGCTGGAGCGGATAAGGGGCCAGATCACAGTCCGACGATGCACAAGATGAATGAGGACCTGCTGGAGGATACATTTTAGGGTTATGTTTACGACAATGGCTAGGGTTTGTTAACCCAGGCTTGCCTTGAAATTACGAAGAGAAGAAAGAGCACAGCACTTCACAAGTTGATATCCCTAGAAACATTTTATAACCAATATAATTAATTTTTTATTGAGCAAAACTAAGAACGGTGACAAAATGGTATATAAAATTCCGAAAGGCCCAAAAGGCAAGGCCGCCCTGAAATTCCTAATCTGAGGAAAGCGAACAAGGAGAAAGGAGAAAGCAAGCAAGTCCAGTTGTATGAATGAAAAGAAATCAAAAACAGTGATAACTTTTTAAGGGTGTCGTAAATCGTTATTTTTGGGAGGGTTTTTGAGTGTGTATGTAGAAAGAAACAAAGAGAGAACGAGATTGGGTATAGCAAAAGCCAATAGCAACAAAAGAAGAGAAAGAAAAAGGTTGTATCAAGACTTGGGCTGGGGAATCTTATATATGTAAAAAGAAAGAAAAGAGAAAGGGGGAAAAAAACCAAAAAGAGAGAAAAGGTATAAAGTGCTCAAGCCCGCCGTCCAGAAACATCAGGACTCTGGACGACAGAGCCAGAAGCCCTGCTTGTCGAGGAGCATTGGACAAGACAGGACCAGAGAAGGAGGGTATAGGGAAGTGTGTAGCCTATACCTCGCAGAATGTCGACTCGGGCGAAATGCAAGCTAGACTCTCCCCCAGACTGAGGAGCAGGCCATGCCGTTTAGCTGTGGTGGCTGGAGAAGCTCTTGCGGAATTTGCTCTTGAGCGAGCTAAGCTTGCCCGACGAGTGCATGGAGGCGCGGTCGCTGTCAAAGCTGTCGACTGAAGACTTGCGCGAGTGTGCGGGCAACGGAGTAGCAGAAGAAGAGACGGATTGGGCCTCGGGGAATTTGTACAACAGGCTCTCGATGATGGCGTTGGTGTGGCGGCGGTCAGAGACGCGGGGCATACCCATGGGACCGAAGGCAGACATTTTGAGTAGGGTTGAAAAAGAAGAGTATAAGATAGAAGGTGATTGGAAAATGAAGCTTGATGAGTGGTAGAGTAGAGCAGTAGAGTAGAAGAGGAGTGAAGTTGTTGTTGATGGAGATATCAAGAACAAAACCCCATTCTCGAGGTGGGAGATCCGTCCAATTTATATCCATCCGGAGTCTATAGAAAGAAAAAAAAAAATCAAGATCCCATTTACGGCATTCAGACCCCAAGAAACTAAAAGATATTACCAACTCACGCCCTTGTTCAAGAGCTTGGGGGGTGTAAAAAGAAAACTGTGTAACTTTGTATGTTTACCATGAAGTGGGATGTTGAGATGCACTTGTGAAATGTAAAATGTACTATGTACTGTGTACATACAAGTACTGCGTACATACTGCATACTTGTATGTACTTGTACTTGTATTGTACACTGTAAAATTCTTGCGCTCACAAGGCCGTTTATTAGCGAGACACCCCTATAAAAGAAGCTCCCAGAATGATGTTACAGGGGGGTGGCAGAAGAAAACTAGGCTGCTAAATTACCGTGAAATTTTGCACGGCCATTTTTACTTGTATATGTAGTATAAAATAGCACAAATACAAAGTCACCATCACTCATCGCCCATAAGTGGAAGTGTATTTCCCAATTAGGCGCCATTTATTCGCTAAGCGAAGTTTCTATTTTGTTAGCGTCGTGCTCAGCTTCACAATAAAGTTGGTATCAGAGCTAAAAGATCTTGTGTTTACTTGGTTTCAGAGACAGTTGTTGATTCCACAGGGCAGAGTAAAATTGGCATATACGTACTCTGTATACATACTACGTACAAGTACATATATCTGCATATGTATATATGATAAAAGAAAAAAGGGAGATGCTATACAGCTCCCGTTTCGTCAGCACGCTGTGACTATTACGCCGGTTGCAAGGCACGAAAAAGGACGATGGGACTGTTTCCACGGTGAGCTTGTCTGTGTAGGTCAGTATGTACAAGTATATACCGGTAGCGCTGCAGGTATGCAGTGTACTTGTATGTAGATGAGTGTCCGACAGCAAAGCTCATAGCCAGATTCATCTGACCGGTCTTGCATGAGGGGGGCTATCAGGCTTTCTTTGTCTATCCATCCTATATACGCCCGACTCCAAGAACCATTTGTTTATCTAGACCGCCTTGCTTTGGTACAGTAAAACAGCATCACGAGGTCCCCATTTCCGCAGTCAAATTCCGCAGCCTTGCGTCCACGCCACCCCTTTGGATATTTCGGTGCCTGTTTTCTTCTCTCCTCCTTTTTTTCCCCCATTCTGTTGTTCTGGCCGGTGAGCTTCAAACTTGCATACGTGCATCCCTACAAGATGAATGCATTGCGCATAACATATTGATTCTAGGCACCCATTTTTGTATATTTGATAAAGTGGACCAAGGCAACAGATTGTTACTATGTATTTAGACTTTCGGCCCATGTGGGGTAGTTTGCTTTTTCACGAGCCTCCATTTGTACTACTATGTATGTATGTATGTACGTACTTGTTGTATGGTTTTGCAGCTCACAACTCACAATTACCGACAAGTACAAAGTCATTTGTCGTCGACAAGGCTGAATCAGGAAGGTCGACGCAAACTTTTAAACTCTAATTCTTCCAACTTTTCTTTTAAACTTTGGGCCCAGCGGGAAACTGAAAAAAAGAAAAAAAAAATTGCCACCGCGGCTACGATCGCCCTTTGGGAGCCAGAGAACAAAGACCAAAGAAAATTCCAACTGAATGAACGCACCCCCTCTGGCATAGCCTGGCTCAGGTTCCGCAATTTTCTTCTGGGCTTGAACGTCCTAGCAAATTCCGTCAATTTCTCTGGCCCGCTCGAGTTTTCCTTTCGCCGGGTTCCATGTTCCACCAAAAAGAGGACCGTAAAACCCAAAAGTCATAATGATGAAACCTCCTGCTCTGGCTGTGCAAACAAGAGTTCCAACACCCACAAAGAAAGAATTTTTTGCTTTCCTTCAGCTTGCTTGAATTAGCTTCGTGTTGTTGGCGGCTAGAAACCAGAAAATGGCATATTGACTTCATCAAAGCCTGAGTTCCTACCAGTACAAAGTAGAGTCTTTTCTGCCATTATGATGCAAGGCCAAACTTTGCTGGCTGGCTTTTCTTTTCCCCTTTCTTATAGTCACGATCACGGGATACACCTTCTTTCAATGAATCAGGCCGAGAACCATTGGTTTTTTTTTTTTTGCAGATGTCGGAAGATGTCCCGGTATTCATCACCGGTGCTGAGGTACGACTTATACAAACGACCGGGGGCGTGAGCCGCGACTTTGTTGCACACACTGAAAAAAAAAAAA
>CM069898.1:3162134-3176749 GCA_036034705.1 Thielaviopsis punctulata | reverse complement strand
GCAGAGGTTTCAAACGCCAGAGCCGGAGCCGGAGCCGGAGCTGAAGTCATTTTCAACACCAACATTGGCTCTACGAACCGTCAAAACCCCCTCGACTATACGACAAGTTACATATCTGGTTAATGATATCTCTAATAGTATCATTAACCAATCACCAGTACCTCCCATATTGCATAGTATGCAGAAACTGCTCAAAAGTAGTCAGAGTCTTCTGGCGGAAAACGTGCTTTTGAAGCAGCATATCAGCGAAATTACCTCTCTAAGTAGCCGAGAGAAGGTCCGAAACAACTACCAAGCAACCAGACTACAGTGCGATGGCATCTTGACCGTCAGTACAGGTTTGGATATGGTATATAAAAAAGTGACCCGTGGGCAGCGGTTTGAAGGTGAAGTCGGGAAAGTCTTCTGCGGAAGCTGTAGTCAGAAGCTTTCTAGTGGTCTTTCCACTGAACCGCCAGTAGAAGATGAATAGTTATCTAGTATACATCTTTGGGATCCCTAAGAGCCTTGGCACATAAAACTCGTTTTTTTGAATCCATTAAAATAGCTGTTGTTGAGATATCGTGTGAGAAAGAAGAAGGGTAGAGGCAGTTTACATGAAATTAACGAACTTGGTGAATTAACGGTCTTGGTGGTTAGCACCATCTTACCAGGGAGGATAAGTGGGGCGGGCACGAGTAGATACTTTGGCATGTGGGCCTAGTCCTGTTGTGACTAGTTCATGTTGCGACTACCGTGGGCTTTCAGCAAGGGGATCATAACATAGAGTACATATGTACAAGTACAAGTATGTTTGTATATCAAATCTTGACCTCAGCCGAATAATCGTCACACTTAGAAATTACGAACAGATAGATACACACGCGCACAAATAAGCATGGAAAGACAGATTGCAAGTTCCTGATATTTGACAGGTACAGTTGGAGGCTTGGCCCGTCATGGCTATTCTTGGCAAGCTGTAACAAAAATTTCCCATGCAAGATGTCACAAAAGCCATGGGTGAGTTGGGACAAACTTCCGTAGGGTTATAGAGTATTGCGGTGTAAGTCAAACCCTAAGGCGGATAATGGCATGCGCAACTTTTGATTGAAACAAAAAAAAAAAAAAAAACCCCAAAAAAGAGCACGGGTGCTAGAGTGGCTCGGTTGGAATTCCTGGCTTAAGAGGCGCAAGACGAAGACCCCCTTGACGACGATGAAACGGGATGAGACACGGTAGGAATTATGAGGGAAAAAGCCTGAGAGACGGATTAGAGGAGAGGCGGTGGAGTGAAGAAGATCATTATGTACTGTAAAAAAAGAAGAAAAAAAAGAATAAGAAGGAGGCAGAAAGCAAAAGAAAAGAAAGATGACGACGACAGTGGTCACTAGTTAATACAGAAAGGGGGAAAGAAAATCCCCCAGAGCTCCAAAAATAACAACAATACCCGTGGGCAATGCAGATTAAACAACAAGATAAAGGAAACAAATTGGACAAGAAACAAAGCTTCTTGAGGTATAGTAAAGTATCGAATTCTGCTTGTATCAGTGTGTACAATTATATGAAGTACATATGTTACCACTAGACATGTATGTAGTACATGCGTAATCTTGATCAGAGTATCAATAATTTGGCTGTACAAGAATCGTTGTTTTCCTTCTTGACGTTGCTCGAGCATCTTGGACATTTTTGGTTGATTGCCACTTTATGAAGACGAGGCATCCACAACTTGGTAATGTTGCCGGAAAATTAAAAGGGCATTTCAAAAAGAGAAAACGAGCCACAAAGGCTAAGTATGTTATGTCTGGTGCATGCGGGTGGGTGTTAACGGTACAAGTACATATACGCCAGTATACGTATGTATACGAAAATTTGCAGCAGATGTTCCGTCGTAGCGAGAAAGATGAAGCAGCCACAAGAAGGTCGCAAATGGAAGGGGACATTGCGGCAGCGGATGACACGATGATGGAGTAGAGAGAGTTTGATAGGGATTGAATGGGGCTAAGTGAATAGTTAAAGGCTTCAGCTCGATCGATGGACTGGGCTTGTTTATTCAAGGCCTCGTCCAGATTGCCGTGCATTCAAAGTGGGGTCTATCTATAGTGGGCGATGAAGAATGGAGAGCTGTTGAGAAAGGCAAGAGAAAAGGGCCACGAATCTAGAAAATGCGGGCTGTGATTTGAGCCAAGAAGATGTTCACGGGGCCAAGACTGAGATGTTTCTTGGTATCTGAGTTCGAGATCTGGAGTATACGTATGTTTGTTGGACGTGGTAATAACAAAGTAACAGCACACAGTACATATGCACATATCAACAGACTTCTACTTTACTTGGAAGTTGGAAGCCAATAACAAAAGCCCAAAGAAGTAATCAACGGAATCAAATATAAAAAGATGAATTAATCCAGCCAAGACAGCAAAGACCCCTGAGCTTTCTGGCCTGGGCCCTTTATCCCTGGCTCTGCTGTGACACTTTAGCTTAAAGTTCAAACAAGGATAGCAGAAGAGACAGTTATGTATGTACATACATACAAGTGAAAAGTGGAAGAGGCAGAAGCACCGCAAGGGAGAGACGTGGACTTGTCACTTTGGAAGTTTGCTTTACGTATGGAAGTTATATACAAGCAATTTGTAAGCTGTCATACTTGTATATGTATACTTGTATGTACTGCTTTGGTCTTTGGTAACCAGAAAGCTGTCAGTGCTCACCTCGGCGGCCAGTAAAGTTGAAGTGACGAGACAAATACGCAATTACCCAAAGATTTGCTTAATTATGTAGAGCGAAACGAGCCAAACGGCCCAGAACAAAGGAAAGAGGAAAGAAGCCCGCTTTGGGCATTTCATCGTTTCCCCATATGTACTTGTAACTTGTACTAATGTATTGTAGTACATATATACATAGTACCATGTACATACATACATACATATGCCGATAGACTGAATCAACAACCTCGCTCTGTTTCTTTTCTTCCTCTTCTTCCTTTTCTTTTCTTCTTTTTCTCTTCCTTCTTTTTTGCCATTCTTTGTTTCTTCCTTTTCCTTCTCCAGGCCGGTCCGCGATTTGTACTTGCGAATGTTGCCACCATCATTCTGCTCGTCGCTTTTCCTCTCTTCCTTTAAGCCGTTCTAACCTCCGTGTTCGGCACCTTTTGTTTTCTTTCTTTCTCCCGTTCACGCTTGCGTGCACCTCATCTTCGCTGTAGCCTCTGGAGGCCCTTTTCTTTTTGTTCTTGCATCTTTCTGGTACTTTGCTTTCTGCATCTCGTGATACTCACTTCGATCTATACCCAAAGCATCATCTGTTTCTGTACAACTCTCTCGTCTTTTGCTCATCTCTATATCAGTCGCTCCTTACTCGTCAACTCGCATCGCCGTCTTTCTTTTCACTTTCACCCCCCCCCATTTTGCTCTTCTTCTTCGTAGTCACTCGTTCTCTCGTCGTTTCTATATACATTGTCTTAATACTCGCCTCAACTCACCCAATAGTCGGCTCACTCCTCCGCATTTACGCTCTCATTTAACGATACTTTAATATTCATATTTTGCTGCAACTCCAGCCTCGACACTTGGGCCATGTCTGCATAGAACCTCTCTTATCCTCGCCAAGACCTATTCCACCTCGTCATATTTTTCTTTTTGTTTATCTTGGATCCTTTGTCTGTACACCAGACAACTTAGACAAACATGGCTACTGGTCCCGAATCACTGGCTGCGCGGAGAGTCAAGAGACAAGCCTCATGGAAGGAGAACTGGGCTCATGTCACCCGTCACAACCTCGCTAGACCAAAATCCGTGCGTATTCGCCGTTCCCACGAGTCTCGCCAGAAACCTGCCACCACCGACGATGATTCTTTTGATCCGTTTTCCGATTCGACTGGCCTTGAGTCCGACGGCCCTCCGACTTTGACCATGTCCTTTGCTACTCCTCCCACTTCATCTGTTGCGCCCGTTTCAACTGCCATTGTCGATGCCAACCGGTCACGCATCACCAGCATTGCCGCCAGCGTTGAGACTGATGTTGTTACCAGCGTTATCACTTCCACTCAAACCTTTACCGAGAGCGATATAACGCCCAGTATCCCCACCAGAACTTCTTCTAGGCCACTGGCGACTATCATAAATCCTGCCAGTACCTCAACAGCTACGCCCAAAAGCTGCTCGGGGCGCTCTTCAAAAGCTTCTTTGCCACCTTCATCCACTCAGACTCGTCCCACATCACGCCTTCCCACAGGCACCGGTGGCTTGGCCTTGAACCCTGCAGTGCCAGCATCTATGTCTTCTTCCTCTTCTCCTACCTTTTCTTCTTCCTCTCTTACAGCTGACTCTGTCATTCCGACTCCGACTTCATCCCTGGCTTCTTCATCTTCGACAATCAAAATGACTCTGACGCGAGCGTCGTCTTCTGCGACTTCTACTTCTCAATACTCTAGTCTCCCAACAACCCTTACCACCCCCCTGGTTGTTGCCGCCCCGGCTCTTCAAACTGTACGTTTTCTCGTTAAAAGAGGATTTCCATATCGGGAAGCTTTCAATGCAGGCACTTGCATGCATATGCAGCTACGGCTACTTTGGTCACACAAGGACGACTGTTACATATACTACATACCAACAACCAACGGTATATAAAGTGGATTGATTGCTGACTAGCCATTTTCTTTAGTCTCCCTATAGCTCCATGGACCCTTCGAGTTCCGCGTTTGATGCCACAAGAACAATCACCTCGGCGCTTGCCATTGAAACGGGCTCTGGTAGAGAAGATGATTCAGACTATGAAGGCAGGCCCGATCGCCCGCCTCGTCAAGGTCTGCTGGGCAACTTTTCTACTATGACTGCCGCTACGGCCAGCTCTACTGCCATTTCAGCTTCGACCTCAAATGCTGGTTTGAGTGAGACGGCCGAGCATATTGTCATTAGCGCTGTATCTATTGGTATGTTGTTTTGTCGGTTAGAGGATGGGCATTGTGCTAATATCTTTAGCGTCGTTTGCCGCCATTTGCGGGTTTGTGTGGTTTGTAATGCGCTACATGCGCAATCGCAAGGGCCGTGATGGCGGCTCTAGTAGTGCTAAGTCTTTGCCTAGCCACCGCGGCAACGGAAGTAGTTCCGTGTTTGGCCGCTTGGTCTCCAAAATGCCGTATGTTCGCGGCAAGTTTCCTCCGGAGAATCGCCGGTGGCACAATCTCGAAGAAGGCACTGGCTCTCGGGATCCGTCTGCCACGGCATGGAGCGAGAAGAGGGCGGACGTGTATGTTGCCCCGAGTCTGACTACTCAAAACACTGGATCGACCACCACGACTGCTGCTAGTCCGGCCATGTCTCCTACATACACTCACGAAACGGACATTACTACGACTTGGGCCTCCAAGCCCGCGGATGATTTTGCTGGTATTGGCCCTATTTCGGGCATTCCCGACACCACCCTTCTCTCTCCAATGACCATGGCGCAGACGCCTGGCCGTGCGTCTGGTGTCAGCTGGGTCACCAATGAAAACGAAACCATGACGGCGACTATGACTGCATCGATCATCAGCGATGTTTCACGCAACTTTCAGACTCAGTTGCAGCCCATGCCGGCAGCAATTACGGTGACAACTCCGGCACCAGCTCAGGCTGTTGTTGCCGGGAGAACCTCGGTCTCCAACTTGATTGTACAGCGTGATAGCCAGTTGGCCAGACCTAGTGTCGAGAGCGTTCCGGCGCAAGAGCCTTTGGACGGCAATCTGGCTGAGCCGTACGTTACGGACCTTTCATACTCGTCCAGCTTCCGTAGTGCTCGGGCAGAATATGGAGGCGAGGACACTCTGCTGGCGATTCCGGAGCAGTTGGCTCTGCCTCCGCGTGGTAGTGTGATGAATGGTGGGGAGGGCGCGTACCGCTACAGCGAGCTGTCGTCGCTGTCATCTGGGTTTGGTGACGGTGATATTGCGATGCCTTTGCGCAGTGGCGATGCGAGCCGTCGGGGGACGTTTTTGGCGACGCCGCGCATGATTAACGTGCGCAGCCTGCGATCTTCAGCGTCGTCTCAAGGGCCCAAGACGCCTGTGCCGGCAGTGGTGCGCGAGTCGTGGAGCCAGCCGGTTGTGGGACAGCGCGACACGGTATTTACGGCAGCAACGGACGACAACAGTCCACCGCGGTTCCGGACAATATCGTCGTGGGTGCAGCAGCAGACGGGCCGTGTGCGGAGGGCGCAGCGGCGGGCGGAAAAGAACGGGGAGACTCACGAGGTGCCGGATGAGCCGCAGTTGACGCTGATGATGCCGGATGGGGAGGTGCCAAGGCCGGTGGATATGAATATGAGCATGCGGTAGATTTTGCATATGATAATACATTTATATTTCGGATATACATAGTAGTCATGTGGCAGTGTGGAGGAGGAGGTGCACAGCCTCTTTAGGCAGCAGTTTCTTTTTTTTTCTCTGTCTCTCTGTCTATAATGAGATCGTGAGATTCTTATAGAGGGGAGCAGAAAAAACAATAGAAAACAAAAAACTATTTTAGGGATACAAGAACATCTTTGCCGCAATGCAGTTGTTTTAGGTGTACTGAATAGGAAAAGGGTGATGTTGGCAGTAATTAGAGGCTGTTGTGAATGTACTATGTACTTATGTATGTATGTTATG
This sequence comes from Thielaviopsis punctulata, assembly GCA_036034705.1. Classification (NCBI taxonomy): domain Eukaryota; kingdom Fungi; phylum Ascomycota; class Sordariomycetes; order Microascales; family Ceratocystidaceae; genus Thielaviopsis; species Thielaviopsis punctulata. The sequence continues at coordinate 3,170,148 of CM069898.1, read as the reverse complement.
ATATCATGTGTTATTGTATGTGCTGTAGTTAAAAGACCCCCGGTATAGTGGGTCTCTATCAGGTCTGTGACGTCGATCCATCTTGCTTCTTCTTCCTCTTCTTCTTCCTCTTCCGCTTTTCTTCCTTTAATTCCTCATATTTCCTCTTCGTCCAAACTCTCCTCATATTGTCTAATCTTTCGTCCCTTACTCCAGAATTCTTTCCATCATCCATATCTTTCATCTGCCTACTACTAATATGCTCGACGAAAATCTGCCCACCTTTCGAGGCAGACAATCAACGGAAAACCCGCTCAACACTCTCTTTTCCTTTACTCAGGCCGGATCCGATCCGACTCCCGAGTTTCTTCTCCGCCGTCCCGACCCCACCCAGCCCGAGTCCAAAAACAAATACGCCATAGCCCTTTCCGATCCGATTCTCCACGACGTCATCTACGCCGAAGTGCTCGTCGAGCCCGAATGGCGCCAGAACGCCGCAACCGACGGAGCCAGCGGAGGCACCTCGGAACCCTCGCCGCCCGATGCTATCAACATCCAGCTGTACAACCCGGACCAGACCGTTGTTCTGCGCCAGGTGCCCGGATCGTGGGGCCGGGGCGGCAGCTGGGACTTTGAACTGCCCACCACCTCTTTCAAGAAACCCACCGCCAGCCAGATTGATCGCGAGTCTGAGCCCGGGCCGGCTGCGCGCGACTTGGTGCCGCGCCTGACGTTTCGCTGGAAGCGCGAGCGCCTGAGCAGAAGCCTGACGTGCTACCTGGTTGGTAAGTCGGCCGACCTCGACGGCAAAAAGAGCCACAAAGAACCAGACATTACAGTGGCCCTGGCCGAGCATGGGAAGCACGGCGTCAGCGCCATGGCTGTGTACGAGCCCAATATGCGGCGTGTGGAAATCGAGGACCGTCGTGGGCTGGAAATGGTGCTGCTGATGAGCTCAGAGATTATCCGCGACTTGTTTATCAGTTCAAAGGACCCGTACAATCTCGATGGCCACGGGCGTCGAAAGTCCAAGACAGCTCGCTCAGGCGCGTCTGCATCGAATTCGCCGACAAAGAAGCCGGCTGCTTCTTCTTCTTCTTCTTCTACTGCCACTACTACTGCTGCTACGTCGACTGGCGCCACCATGTCTGGCGCTGCCATGGCCATGCATAGCTCGCCGCCACGTCGCAAGCCCGTCCCCGGCTCCGGCTCCGACTCCGTATCGCCATCGCCACAGCGCTTGCGCGAAAAACAGTCCGCCGCCGAAATCGACGCCGAAACAGCCCGGCTCAAGGCCATGGTCGAGCGGGAAGAGCGCGAGCGCAGAGAAATCGAAGCGCTCGAACGGCAGCAGCGCGAAGAGGCCGAGCGTCTACGGCGCGAGCGAGAGGCCGAGGTGGCGCGTGAGACGGAGCGCCTTCGGAAGCTCTACGGGACCGACGGCCAGGACTTTACGCTCCCGCCGCCGTCGCCGCTAATGCACGCATCGGCTGCGGAGAGGCCCGGGGCGGGGGCGGGGGCGGGGGCGAGTGCGGCGCGGATAGCGCCACCAGCACTGCCGCCGCGGCCAGGCACAACAGGCCCGCACCAGAAGCCGTCGCAATACCAGCAGTATTTTGAGCAGCACACGCAACAGCCGTTTGAAGAGCCAGCGGCGCCGTCGGCGTCGCATTCGAGTCGGCTGGCGACCAAGTTTGAGCAGCACATGCCGCTGACGAACCAGGCAGTGTCGACAGTGTCGGGCCTGCTGAGTAAGATGAAGAAGGAAATGGACGACAAAAAGGTGCACAAGAAGCGCAGCATGTAGTGGGCGAGCAGACGGCACTGGTTTGTGGGGAAGGGGCTAAGTGTGGGTGTTGTGTGGCAGTTGTGGAGGGGCAAGTTGGGGCTGGAAGAGGTCGAGAGGATGAGAGCTAGGAATCGGGGGTTAAAGTAAGGGTTTGGGACGGGAATAAGGGTAAGGGTCTCCTCGAGTCGACGGGATAACATTTGTGCACGGCATGTTTGAATCAATTATCATTATTAGTACATATTATTATGATTTCATACTACTACTCCTCTTAGAACTTAAGCAGCTTCAGTCACAATCCACGCACTGCTCAGGTCAGTGAAAAACGAGGCGCCCTGCACCTTGGTCGGCGCATCCGCCTCGGTATTGTTGCAGTTGGTCACCCAGTTGCCCTGCGCCGCATACTTGTCGGCCACATACTTTTGGTAGTCGGAGAACTTGCAGGACGCGCCGGGGCCAGACTTGCACGACGGCAGCGGGTACACGGCATCGTTGAGCTTGATGCGCATAAAGACCTCCTCGTGAGACTCATCGTCAGACAGCGGGACGTTCTTGTTCTGGCACGAGTCGGCAGATGACGGAGTGTTGGGCACGCGGCACGTCATGCGCTCAAAGGCAATGCCGCCGCGCATGCACGTGTACCGCGACGAGACAAACAGGCGGTTCGGGTCGCGCGAGTCGGCGGGTAGATCGGCCACGGCGTCAAACACGCCCGACGCAGCCACCAGCTCGCTCAGCTGGCCGTCGTTGATGAAGACAGTTAGCAGCTTGGGCACGTCAAAGGGAGCGCCGGCAGCATCGATACCGGTGGCGTTGTCGCGGGCCATCAGGCCCAGCAGGCTGTCGAGGAAGGGCATCATCATGACGGGGCCTAGTGGGTTGCCGTTGCCCAGGCCGTAGTAGTAGCGCAGGTCCTGGAAGTACTCATAGTCGAGGAACTCGGCGTCGGTAAAGACGCTGCACCACGGCGACAGCCGGCCGGTGATTTGCGACTCGAAGCCGCACAGGTACGGGATCTGGCTGATGTCGTTGGTCGTCAGTTGCAGGTCGCCCGTAATGAGGGCCTGCAGACGGGCCTGGATGGGCGGGATGTACACGGCGTTCCACACGCTCGTCTGCGGATCGCCCTCGTTGTCGTCAAAGGCAGAGCACTGGTCGGCGGGCGCCAGGGAGTTACCCATGGCGCCGACGGAGCCCTTGCTGGTGACGCTGACGACGGAGCCGAGCTCTTCTGCGCGCGGGCCCAGGAAGCCGCGGGCAAAGTTGCGGGCGGTCTGGATGACGCGCGTGTAGTTGTTGGCCCACGTGTAAAAGGGCGTGCCATCGTCGTACAGCTGGGGGTAGCGCGTGCGCAGGGTGTAGCCCATATCGTAGGCTTCTTTCCAGCCGGTGACGGACTCCATGGCGATTTGGTTGGCGGGGTCGGTCAGGACGGGCTGCCAATCCTTGAGAAAGGCGAGGGGGCCGGTAGCAGTGAAGTTGCCGGCTTGGAACTGGAGAAGGAAGGCTGTTAGTAGAGAGGAGGAGGAGGAGGAGGAGGAGTAAGATGGGAGAAGAAGAGAAAGAAGAAAACTCACGCGAGTGTACATGTCAACCCAGCCGTTGTACGCGCCGTTATCGGGGTACCGCGAGCCGTGGCGCGAGGCATACGCCGCACGGTCAACCTTGCAGTTGGCAGGAACATCAGACGAGATTTTGTTGACGTTGGGACCTTTTTTTTTTAGATCAGTTAGTAACTACACTTTGTATGAAGACTGTAGAAACATATAGGAAGAGAGATGGAGAAGGAAAGAAAAACAGGAAAACGCACCAGCAAAGTAAGGCCCGTTGGCACCGACGTGCTTCAGTGGCTCCTTGGCAGTCGCACTGGCCGGAAAGCGAATGTCATTCTTGGGCGCCAGCATCACCGGCTTGGAAGAAGCCGTGACAGCTCCGGCGGCAGCCGTCAGAAGAACGAGGTTGTTCAGAAGGGGGACCATTGTGGTGGATAGGCAGTGGAGAACTATGCACAGAGAGAGAGAAAGAGAAAGAGAAACAGACAGGTCGAGTTAACGAGTGACTGTGGTCTGAGCAAACAAGATTCAACGGACCCGGGCCTAGAGCTAGAAAGAGAGGTGGTGAGGAGGAGAAAGGGAAACAAGGCAAGAAAGGAAGCCAGACCGGCGATTAAGCCGGCTTTATACTTGAGGCGCCAGAGCTTCTGCAGGCTTCTGAAAAGCAATGAACTCCTTGTTGGTTTGCTTGTCTTTCCGTCTGTCCCCTTGATCCTGCCTCTTCCTTCTGTCGCCCCGATCCCACCTATTGGCATTGGCATTGATTGTACAAGTACATACAAGTATTTGTATTGACTTCCAATACTATATGTACGTATGTAGCTCTCTCCAAGGATGATAGCCCAAGATTCTCCGCCTGTGTTGCAACGCTTGCGCATCATTGGCCTGAGATCGACTTGCATGTACTGGTATGTACATACCGCAGTATCTAACCAGGTCAGGGTAGCACCAAGTCTATGTGGGCACGGTCCTCTTTTCCCTGTTAAGACATTGTTTAATATGGGGTGAGGGTTTAGTGCCCACGTGCGTTTGTCTTGAGGGGGGTCTTATACTGGAACTTGGTGTAGTGGGCACTTCTCTTTCAGTCTATTGTGTTGTACACCTGGACAATCAGAGCATACATACATACATATGAATAGTATACATACGTAGAAGCTAGGCTAGTAGTACATTTATTGGGTGCTTGACCGACGCCAGATTCGGTGGGCGTGTGCAGGAAGAAGGTGGTGTTGGAAGCAGAAATGCACGTGAAGAACTGACAAGTCATGATTGGATTACCTTGTCAGATGCCAAAAAGCAGTTAAAATCCTGCCGTTTTTTTATTCTATTTTATTATTTTTCTCGGTTGAAGTTCACTGGTATCTGGTATGTATGTATGTATGTACTTGTACTGCGTATATTTCTACCAGTACATCTTCATTCTTATATCAGAATATGAAAATAGGTATTTTTCTCTCGCAAAGTTGGAGACTCTATATTTCCATGTCAGAATCAGAATAATGATACGTGGCTAAGACTCAACTGAACGCCTGGCAGAGTCTGCCGCCTGAAGGCAAAGATATCCCCTTATCGTGCCCGCGAAAATCGGCGAAATTGCCGGGTTTCCCTGATCTTAGGGTTTAAACCCTTTTCCCTGAGTTGAAACCCATGAATGTACCGTTGATTCTGCCGCGCGTCACCGCCATCATCACTTACTTCTGAGAATAACTCCACTGTTGGTGCCCAGCCCTGTAGCTTGTGTTGTTTATTCTTGATCCTTTCCCTCTCCATCCCTCTAATACCGCCTCACAACCGTCTGTTTCTAATACCATGGCCGCCGACAAAACTCCCTGGAAACTGGAGCCCGAGTTCGCCAAGGCTACCTCCGCTCTCTTTGCCGCCCGCTCCATGGCCCCCCGTATCCCCGTTTCCGCCACCACTGTCCGCCGCCAAATGCAAAATGCCACATCTAAAATGCTCCGCCTCTCGCGCAAAGTCAAACTAGACCCGCGTGTCCAAAAGCAGACCTATGACTTCAAGTCGTCAGTTGACGGCGCCACCCTCAAGATATGGCACTACTTCCGCAACGACAGCGACAAGGCCGGCCCGCCCACGCCCGCGCTACTGCACTGCCATGCCGGCGGCTTCATGTCCGGCAGCCCCGAGATCTACGACGAGGGCCCGCAGCTGCACGTCGGCGACACGGGCGTGCCGTGGTTCACTGTCGGCTTCCGCCTGGCCCCTGAGCACAAGCACCCCACGCAGCTGCAGGACTGTCTCGACGGACTCAAGTGGCTGGTCGAGCACTCAGCAGAGTTCAACATTGACCGCAAGCGCATCGGCGTGGTGGGCGAGAGCTCGGGTGGCGCGCTGGCCGTCGGCGTGGCCATGCGCGCGCGCGACGAAAAGATAGCGCCGCCGCTGGCAAAGCTGATTCTGGTGTATCCCATGCTGGACGACCGTGTGCTCTCGCCCGACCCCAAGATCGAGCCGCTGTCTACCTGGACCATTGACGATATCGTGTGTGGCTGGACGAGCGTGTTGAAGGAAAAGCCCGGGAGTCCCAACGTGCCGGTGCTGGCGGCCCCGGGACGGGCTGAGGTGGCGGATCTGGTCGGCCTGCCGGATACCTATCTCGAGGTGGGCGTGATTGACACGCTACGAGACCAGTGCATAGAATTTTTGCAGAAGCTGATCAGGGCTGGAGTGATGACAGAGTTCCACTTGTTTCCGGGACAGGTGCATGGAGCCGAGTTTGTGGCACCAGAGACAAAGTACAACCAGTGGATATTAAAGATGCGGCAGGAGACCCTGAAGAGCTTTTAACGATTGTATATATGTGTGTAGTGCTTACTTTTATATGCGGAAACGAAAGAATGCACTTGTCGTGATTACCAAGGAATTCAGTCAAGACAGCCGTACAATTTCAATTAAATGCTAAGAAACAAAAATACCTCCCCCTCCAAAAAGTAAAAGAAACCCCCTAAATATATATGAAAAGGAAAATGGCATAAGCCACGAAGAAAAGAAAGACCCCAGAAATTCCATCAGGCATCAGCTACGGTAAGCACTAAACCACTAGCAGTAACTAGGTACTTGGCCAGTATGTACGTAGCGTTGTTGATACACAAAAGTGGTTCTAAACCCTTACAGAGAGTCGGCCAGCGCCTGGTACGCGTACTTGGGGTTGTAGTTGTAGTCGAACAGCAGCGGGTTCGCACCCTGTCTCCACGAGTTCTTGTCCGACACTCCCCAAACAGTGACACCCACGCACTTGGGAACCTTGTTGCAACCGCCAACGGCATTGATGTAATCGGTCGACGCAGCACCGGCAATGTCCAGCTCAGTCAGAGCGACCTCAGTGACGGCAGCCGACGCCAGCTGCGCCAGGGCGCCGTAGACGTTGGCGCCACCGCCAGCGCTAAGGTGAGACTGCGAGCCTGATAACTGTTAGTAGACTATTCTTTTATATATTTACACAAGAGTCCAGAAATGTACAAAACTTACCAATGCCGTCAATGGGAATGCCCTGGGAAATCCACTTGTCGACATACGACTTCATTCCCGTCACCTTGGGGTAGCCCTGGCGGTCCAGGTTGTAGTCGTTGATGTACAGCTTGGCGCTGGGGTCCGCCGCGCGCGCGGCTCTGAAGGCAATGCCGACGTAGCTCTCGCCGAGCACGTTGTAAAAGTGCGACTGGCGCAGCGTGCCGTCCTCGTTGAAGATCTCATTGACCACGTCCCAGGCGCGGATCTGGCCCTTGTAGCGCGTCATGACGGTCTTGATGTGCGTCTCCATGACGCTCTGCAGCTGCGCCTTGTTGGTAATGGCCGTCACCCACGCCGGCAGCTGCGAGTGCCACACCAGCGTGTGGCCGCGGATCGACTTGCCGTTGCTGCGCGCAAAGTTGACCAGCTGGTCGGAGCCGCTGAAGGAGAATACGCCCTGCGACGGCTCGGTGGCATCCCACTTCATGCTGTTCTCAGGCGTCAGCTGGCCAAAGTTGGCCTTGATAATGGCCACGTTCTCCGAAATCGACAGAGTGTTGGGGTCGCCAATGGTGCCAAAGTACAGCTTGCCTCTCTTGTTCTTGTACAGAGCGTCCAGGCTGACGGATGCGGGCGTGCGGCGGTCCAGCTCGTCATCGTACGGGATGCGCTCCGTGATGTTGACACGGCGGGCGGCAAGATCCGCGATTTCAGCGTCAGTCATTTCAGCCTGCGGAATGGCAGCAGCCAGAACAGCCACGGGGGCCAGCAGAAGAGTAGCAACGGAGAACTTCATTGTTGATAGTTTATAGGGTTATGTGTGTAAGTAAGTAGGGTTGTGAAAGCACGTGATCTGGCTAGCAGTTCTATTTAGGGAAAAAGTAAGTTGAAAAAAAAGAGTGAACAAGAGAAGCTGATCTAGCAGACGTTGAAAAAAAAATGATAAGATAGTTGAAAGAAGGAAAATGAACGAAAACCTGTGATACTGACTGGAGTTGGTAGAAGGAAGATCAAAACCAGAACTCCAGAAGGCCGGGCAAGACGGCGTATTTATTTCCAAACGAGTCCAAAGTTGTATTTCGTACTGACTCTTTGCAGAGGGTACCCTTTAATCTCTCGCAAAGCTCAAGCAAGAGTCGGAGTCTTGCTTTCTTGGTTCATCTGTCGGAGCTAAGTCTCCAAAAGAGAACGCCCCCCTCCCCCTCCTTTTTTTTTCTTTTTTTTT
>CM069898.1:3127933-3140218 GCA_036034705.1 Thielaviopsis punctulata | reverse complement strand
AAAAAAAAACCGAGAGAGTGCACGCCAGACCAAAGACTCTTAAGCTAAAGTGCTATAAGACAAAAGTAAAGCAGAGTAAAGTGATGTAAAAGGAATAAAGCAGAGTGATGTGAAGCCGAGATAAGGTACAAGCAACACGTCGGCGTTGGCCCAACAGCGCCAGCATAACGCCATGGACTCAATGGCTTGAGAGTAGAGATGCAGCCATCATGATATCAACATACACTGCTCGGCCAAAGAAGAAGATGAACAACAACAACAAGAAGAAGAAGAAGAACACAGTACATGACGGGCTGTTGTAATCGCGCACACCACACCGTAGAGAAGAGCGCCGGCAGGAAACGACGGGTTTGATATGGCATGCAGACAGATGGCTTGTAGATCAACCGGCGACTTAGAGAGACGCAAAACAGCACATAAGACGACGCTTGAAGAGGTGCAGAAGGCTTTATAGATGGAGGGGAAAGCGATGAATACAGAGACCAGGTAAAGACTTGGTATGGGAGAGAGCAGAACAGAGCAGAGCAGACGGTCACAACAAGAAACAATGGCAGACTTACCTCAACAAGCATTTTGGATAAAGTGACCCTTAGGATTGATCCGGCCCGAAAAAAACAAAAGACGGAGAGATTTGGAAGAAGAAACTGCTGCCACTTGAAAGACAGAAGCAACAAATGGATGGGCAAAGTGTAGAGAGAAACGTGGAGTTGGCTTGTGGAAAAGAAAGAGACTTATACAACAGGTAGCTAGTTGACTGACTGAGGCGCGAAAAGAAGAAGAAGTAGGGAGAGAAAGAAGAAGTAGGAGAGAAACGGGTGAATGAATTAGTTGCCTTTGGACAGAAGACAAACAAGAAGAAAAGAGGGAGGAAAAAAAAAAATAAGGCCTTGATGAAAATTCACGGGGGGGATGAAAACGAGTAAAAGCCGCGTTTGAATTTTTTTTTTTTTTTTTTCTCTTATGGGAGAGGAGAGGGGGGAAGGGAAGCGGGTTTATTCTGGATTTATGGGTAGAGAGACAAATGGGATGACGAAGAGCCTTTTTGACTTTTTGTTCCTGAGGGGGAAAAATAAAGAGAGAATATGTACACATGTACAGATACGTACAAGTATAAAAAAAACACGGCTTTTTGGAAAACAGGCTGTTGTTTTTCGTGGACTCCTTGGATATAGGTAGAAATGAAAAGAAGGGCACAGATTGAAGAAGGCCTGCCTGAACAGCCAATACGTAGATGTACGAAGAGACCCCAAGAAGAGAACAATCCTCGGACTCAAGTTTTCGTTTCTGTTCGTTTCTAGGTCGCCATCTCCTGGCCGGATACTCACTCACCCACGCTCACCAGCTTTGTATGTGCCACATGTAGAGGTTAGATGTGCCTTTGTATTTCTTCGTCAGCCTGGTCTGTGGTTGTGTTTTTTGCTCTGTTAGCCTTGTTTTTTTTTTCCCTTTCCCTCTCTCTCCCTTTCTCTCTTGAAGAGGCAAGAGCTCCCACAAGCCCTTCTTGGTTCAAGACACTTGTGATGGTATGTTGTGCCTCTACGTAATGCCTGTACATACTATACTGTATTTGAACTTTGCTAACATTGTCACTAATCCAAATAAAATAAATCGTCACATGGAAATACATATGTATGACCTAACATACATAGCACTATTTACTACTAGTAGGCTTTGGCTGTCATTGTAGCTTCATCCAAAGACACACGGGGAGGCAGAAAAATGCTTCCATCTCATCCTTACTTGTCCTTCTTCCCCCTTCTACCACTAACGAATGCCACTCCAGCTTTAGCAACAACCAAACTGCCTGAGCTCTAAGAAGCAACAAATCCCCAAGAAGCTATCACGGTAGAATACGTCTTGCTCTTCTACCCTTTGTCTCTCTCTTCTACTCCAATCATCTCTGCGAGTCTCATACGGAAAGCGGGGGTATATCAAATACATAAACCAAACTTGCTTGAACAAGTCATCACGTTCTCTCTCTCTCTCTCTCTCTCTCTCTCTCTCTCTCTCTTTCTTTCTTTCTTTCTTTCTTTCTTTCTTTCTTTCTTTCTTTCTTTCTTTCCTCATCCTCCTCGTTCTCCTCTATCTTCTTCGTCTTCTTCTTCTTGCTGTTGATCCATGTTTCTTGTCCTTGAATATTTTTTCTTCATCATTGTATGATTTCGTTTTCAGTGGTTTGTGCAAAACAGTAATAAAAAAAAAAGGGGGAATAAAACAAAAGAAATAAAGAGAGCAAAAACTTTAAGCTTCGGCCTTGAAAGCCTCCTCGTTCTTGGTCTGGGCATCGATAAAAGCATCCTTGAAAAGGTTGGCGTCTAGTGCAAGGAGGGATTAGAGTTAGTTTGCTTTACGTGTAAAAGAAACATGAAATGTAATAACAATTGACTTGTTTCGGCTGGGATAAAAAAGAATAATAAACTTACTCTCCGAGTTGGCAAAGCGAATGGCCAGAGTAGCAGCCTCGGGCTCGCCCTCGCTAATGTCAGCAGCAACATTCCACACCCAGCTACGGTCGGAGCCAACGTTGGGCGACAGCTTCATCTCGGGCGTGACTTGGTTGTTTTTGTTAGCACAGATTGCTTGGTAAAAGAAGAAAAAGACTTACTGTAGTGGTTCGCGCAGACCTTGAGGGTCTTGTCACGGCGCATCACCAGACGAATCTTGCCCGTCTCCTTGTGCTTCAGCAGACGCACATCACCAGTGCCACGCTCCTTCCACTCCGACGTCTCCTTGAAGAAGCGGAACAGCTTGGCGCGCATCTTGAACAGATGCTCCTCCGACTCCTCGTTGGTCTTGACCTCGACCTTCTCCGTCAGCTTAATGACAGGCTCAAAGTGCACGTCCTCCGACTCGGGGGCTTCGTCCTCGTCGGCGCCCTCCTTGGCAGCAGCGGCAGCCTCGCGCTGCGCCTTGGCGCTGCCCGACGTGTCGCCGCGGTCTTCGTCCTCCTTCTTCTCCTTCTTGGCACCGCCGCCAAACATGGAGAAGACTGCCGAAGAGGTAACGGGCTTGTTGGCCTATATAAAAAAAAAGTTCAAAAATTTGTTAGTTGGTGGTGTCAGACATGTGATTGTGGATGGTGGGGGTTGGGTTAGAGGGGGGTTTTTCTTTTTTGTAGCAGGCTATCATGGCCACTTGACTGTGAAAGCACGAGGTAACAAAAAAAAGCATGCTTTTTGTTTATTCAAAGTATGCAATTTGCAGAGTGCAAATAGTCTGTTGTGCGTTGGGGTAGAGGGTGGACAGCTGCTCGTCACGGCGGTTATCTCTCGTCATCGGCGGGGTCCGTTGCGCTTATTGTCGTGTGTATCGTCATCTTGCGGAACGCTGACAAGGCTGCGGCAAAGACGTTAAACACATCTCCGCATGTCCATTTAGCTTGAGAAAGTGCATTTAAATCTCATCAGACATGGACGTGATCCGGTTAGTTGGCCACAAAGAGTCCCCCATGAGTGGCAGATACCCGCGTTTTCCCCTCCCCAAAAACGCAGGTAGACTCAGAGCAGCGTCCATCGATCACGAGTGTGACGAGTGCAGGACAACCGAGCCCCGGCATAGCAATGATCTCTTGATGACACAGGGCAGGAAAACCGAAAATAGATTAAGAAAAAAAAAAGAAAAAGAAAAAACAAGCTCCAGAATCGGATTTCTTTTTGTTTCGTACCTCAACCTTGGTGGCCTCGGGCTTAGTCTCGGGAGCGTCAGTGGAAGACATTTTGATTCTATTTGAAAAGTGTGAAAAGAAGAAAATCTGGTTGAAGGGAAAAGGTGAAAGTGGGAAAAAAGGGAAAAAAAAAAAAAATGGGAAGTTGTGATGGCGTGGTGATTTGTTAATTGTGGGTTTTTTTGGTGTTGAGTAAAAAAATAATTGGCTGCTAACCCAGAACCCCTCTAAAGAAGCAAGAGGAAGAAGGAAGGCATCAATCAGCCTTCGCTTGGTACAGGAACTCAACTTTGTAAGCGCAACTGCCTGCAACCTACGAGGTTATATCGTTTGTTGCATAAACCCTTTTATCTACAGCTTGCTTCTTTCAAAGTTCCAAGTTCGTTTTTTAGTATGTATGTATGTACTGCGTATGTACTTGTGAATGCTTGTATGTACATAAGAAGCTTCATTCAAAACTTGGTCATTGCTGGATGGTTGACTCAAGTGTTTCATAAGCTCAGTCCATTTTTTATCCTGAGTATTATCACATTATTATCATGGTTATGTCTTCGTCTCGGGTTTGCTAAACCCAACTACATTTGTATGTACATATATTGACAAGTATGTACATAACTCAGACGAGAAACAGATGGAATCATAGGATTCAATGTTCACAGGACATGGATGAGATATGTAGATGAGTTGGTTTGTTACCTTTTATCTCCCATACTGTTATTGTATTACCCCGCAGCTCCAAATCTTGATCTTTTCTATTACTCCATGTATACCATACGTATGTATGGTTGTACACTACTACAACAAGCAGCCCGCAGAAACACCTTTTTGATACCCTTACAATATATTATGTATTTATGTACATACATATGTACATACTGCGTACACGTAGAACTAGTCATCTCACTTCATTCTCAAACTGTATTTTCATTTCCTTGTCTGTCGTCGTTTAAGAAACCAAACAGAAAAAGAATGTTCTAGCTTCTAGCTTCTAATTAATGAGTTATAGTGGGGAGGGTTCAGCAGTAAAAAAACTGCCCCCCTCTTTGAGTCAAAGTTCCCGTACACACTTCACGCATACGTACTACTTAAAGCTATTATACTACAACGCTTATTTCTAAAGAACATGTGAAAAACGGCTTAGGGTTCGGGTGCACTAACCCTATTGCCAACAAGCCATCGTGAGCTTCAACCTTCTGAACACATATATGTACATCCATATGTACATAATATCATTTTACCATTCTTTAGAGCTAATGAGATTAAAGCTGCTCCGCTACACATAAGCATTACCAAAAAGGCTTGTACACAAGTCTCTACTAAAAACAACTGCATGGAAAAAAAGCCTCACCTGAAGATATAACAACGCGATAAGTGAATGCCTAGAAAGAACAAAGAACATCAGAGAAAATCGCAACACAGATGCAAGTACATAATATGTATGAAAAACATCTCAGTTAGAGATAAAGTTGAGCAAATGTTCAGGCAAGCAAACAATACAAGGATATTAAGTGTAAATGGGAAACAGACGAAATCCTATGTAGAGTACATACCATATTTAGCTTGGTGTAATAAGTACAACTTATATCAACAACAAGCAGACAACTTCCTCTGTACTACTACATACTATGTCAACAACAACAAAAAACAAAAACCCCCATCCAATACCATCAAATCCTCGCAACCAGCTGGGCCACCCGCTGCTTGACATACTTCTCCGCCCGCGACGCATACACCTTACTGTCCTCCTCGCGGCCCGTGACATGCAGCCACCATACCTTCGCGCGCAACTGCGTTCGCAGATACCCCAGCTGCAGCCGTGCTGCCGCCGCCTGCGCCGTCTGCGCCACCGCGTGCAAGTCCTGCTCGACGTTCGGCACCACAAAGTCCACGACATCCCCGAGTAGCGCCTCGACTCTGTCGACGGCCTGGTTCAGCGGCTGCAGCGAGTCGGCGAGCAGCGTCTTGGCCGTGTGCGAGATGGTGACGGGCGCAGGGGCCTTGTGTATGAAAGCGTCTAGTTTCTGGGCTACCGTGTCAGACCACCATTTACGCGGCGGCACATTCTCAATGGCCGGCGCAATGTACGGGGCCCAGATGCGCTGCAAGTTAAAGTTGCGCAGCGGGGACGCACTGGATGAGGGAACGGGCGTGGCAGTTTCAGTTACATAAACATAGCGGACAGAAGTGTGGTAGTTGACTACGGTGGTAGTAGCAGTAGTCATGGACACGGGAACAACCGAGGATACCGCTGCCGAGCGCGGAAATGGAACTTGACCGTCCATGTAGAAAATGGCAGCCGGGACCACCGTAACAAGGGAGAGAGCCATCACAATGGTCATGGCATCACGAAGATAGTTGCCCACCACGGAAACCGGCTTGCGGAAGGTCAGCAGTGCAAAGGAATCATACAGTGCTATCTTGACACAATCCAGCAGATGAACATGCATGGTGCTGCCTTTATCACTCTTGCCATCAACTTCTGACCGATCCCACATGACGGACATGTTGGGCGTAGAGGGTTTGTCGAGCGCATCCTCCATGTAGTCAATCGATGGGCTTCGGCTTCCCATGTCAGGCTTTTGGCCACTGACAAAGCCGCTTTCAAAGACGCTCTGGCGCGGGGTATCCTCATCAATCAATACGACATGAGAGCTTCTGGGCGTCTGATGAGTACGGTCTTCATCATCACTAAGATCAGCCTCCTCATCAGAAGCATCTGACTCTATAATTACAGGGGGCGAGTCATGCCTGGCAGCAGCGAAGCGGGCAGCATCGGCAGCCACATTTACGTAGTCAATGGCGGCGCGCGAGGGCGGCGGAGCCACATTGTAATCGTCATCGTCCTCAATCAAATCGGTTGTCGAGCGGCAGGCCATGCGGCGGCGGATATCGGTGGCCAAGTCGATCTGGGCTTGAGACGGCACGACTTCTCGCTCGTAGTCGGCCTCGGAGCCTTCCGAAGCGGCGATGCTACGCACATCGTCGACAAAGCCGTCATCGTCTCCCTGCGAAGCCGTGCCAAGCGACAGGGTGGGAGTCAGGCCATCCTGGCTGGAAGTATCCGTGTTACTAACCAGTTCATAGGTAGACTCCGCCAGCAAGTCAGGGTCTTCCTCGGTTGTAAAGGTAGATGGCACCATGACGGTAGGCGACGTAGTCCCACTAGTGCTAGCAGGGACCATGATGTTGTGTTTTCCGCTAGAAAGCCAACTAGCCAGGCGGTCGTTTCCCTGGGGTTTTGGTATGCGAAAGGAAAAGTCCAAAGGCGGCGATTCAGAGTCGTCAGCAGGCGGAGGGCTGTAGGTTAACTGGGTGGGTGAAACGGCCGGAGATGACGGCGGGGACTTGTGAGTGGCTGTAGGTGATTGGGGGCCCTGCAGAATGCTGGGTTGTTCCTTGGTTGGAGTGGTTTGCTCTGCCATATACACAAGTGCAATACACGATTGGGCTTCAGAGCAAGAATGCGTCTGAAGCTCGTTGATCTGGGTGGGGAAAAGCAGAAAGGTGAACCACTTTGTGTGTTTGTTGTTGTTGTTGTTGTTGTTGTTGTTGTTGTTGTTGTTGTTGTTGTTGTTGTTGTTGTTATTGTTGTTGTTGTTGTTATTGTTGTTGTTGTTGTTGTTGTTAGAAGGAGATATATGTATGTACAGAGAGTGGGTTTAACGCAAGAGCGGCAGATATGTGGGGTGTCGTGAATAGCTGTGGATAAGAGAACAAAGAGCTTGGATATCTTGACTGTATACGTATGTATGTAGAGTTTCAGTCTCAGTATGAAAGGAGGAGGAGGAGGAGGAGGAGGAGGAGGAGAAGAAGAAGAAGAAGAGCGAACTGAAAGAAAGAAGAAAATGAAATGAGAGGAGAGGAGAGAAAAAGAACAGAGATAAAAGAGCCAGAGCGAGGTATCGATTGATTGATTGATTGATCGATTGTGAAGTGTATACTCCGTATGTACGCAGTATGTGGATGATTACCAAAGAGAGGAGATGAGAGGATAAGGAAGTTTTTTAATTGGCACCTAGTTACTAAACGTTGAGGGGACAAAGCAGGCGGAAGAGCCTAGAATAGTTATTGACAGTCTCTTTGCAAACAAGAGGGTGTGCAATATGCAGATATCAGGTACTTCTTACACATCCGTACCATGTGTATGACGATAACTATGCCAGAGTAGACTGTACAAAAGGTACCTGCCTACATACATATGTACAAGCCCATGGTATCAAGAAGACAGTAGCGAGTGTACGAATACATCTGGATATACATATGTACACACACAAATGCAATACCGATGAGGGCAATAAGAGGCACGACCTTGGAAAATCAACGGTGGCGAGAAGCCAACAAAAAACACTCATCTTTAAACCAAACCTGTTTCGAGTTCTGCAGGTCTATGTGCAACAAAAACAAAACCAGAACTGATTCTGTGCATATACATACATATATGTACATCTGATTTTGGAATCTTACGAGGTACAAAAGCATATGTACCTAGTATAAGTACTACGTACATAAACTGTGTACCTACATATGTACATACGTACGGAGCATTTGGTTGCATGTGGCCGGTAAAAGAGGTATAAATAAGAGCCCCAATTCCCAACTCCAAGAAGACCAACTATACAGGCGCTGTAATGTTTCGAGTTTGAGACACAAGAGATCAATAAAGGGTATACTTGTTCCCGGTTTGATTTCAAAGCTATACAAGTACACGTATGTATGTATGTATGTATGTATGTATGTATGTATGTAGCAACTGATAACTTGTTATCGCTCCTCGTCCCCCAATGCTTGTCACGGGATGCAACATTGACACTGGGTGCGGGGCGGAATTGGAACCCACTATGTACATACACTACGTACTTACATCTCACCCACATACATGCATACATACATGCATACATGAATACATACACACATACATACATACATACATACAAACGTATACTACGTTTTTGCCTCTTTCTTATTCCATAATATACACCATTTAAAGACAGGAATATAAAAAGAATAACTGCTTTGTGTCTGGCCCGCATATGCTCCGTACATGCAAATACTCGTATGTGCAATGTAATGTACATACTACGTACAGAGTATACACGTGTAAACACAGCTTATGCCCCCACTTGCACCCCCGGTACCGCCTGCACAGGCTCCTCTCCCTCCTCTCCCGCCCCGCCCTCTCCATCCGCCCGATTCGACAGCGGCTTTGCCGGGTCATACCCCACCTCCTTGATAATCCCCAGACCCTTTGTCCGGCCCTCGCGGAACAATAGTGGCGCGCCTACTGTAATATACTCTGGTCGCTGGACAAAGCGGAACGCCACCAGTGCCCGGTCGCCGGTGCGGATGAAGGGGCGGTCGAGGTCGATGATGGCACAAGTCTGGCAGACAGGACCAATATGTAGCATTGCCTGGTAGCGTAGCTTGATGGTAGTGGAGTGGAAGAGAATCAGCACTGTACGCAACGCTTTGTTAGCCTCTGAAAAGTAGAAAAAGAAAAACAAAAAAAAAAAAAAAAGAAAAAAGAAATACCCTCAGCTACAAACTCCCGATACACTGGCGGCGACAACCCCGTCTCTGGTCGCGGAAGCACCACCATTCCCTTGCGGAGCAAATCGCTGCGCACCTTTCTCAGTGCAAACGACGCCGACTGCCCGGCCGACGCCGCCACCACGCCGATGCGCTTGCGCTCAATCGACCGCACAATGGTCGGCGTAAACTGGCCCAGCGCATTCGGCCCAATCAAAACACTATCGCCCGTGTGGACCACGCCCGCTTTGACAATGCCCGAGACCACGGTGCCCGTAAACGGCACCGAAAAAATGTCGTTGACGTGGAACTCAAAGGGCGCTTCGCTGTCATAGTTGCCGTGGTGCGGTAGAATGTTGAGAAAGGTGCGCACAAGATCGAGATTCAGACCCGTCACATTGGACACCTGGAAGATTGGGCAGATGCGCTCGCTGACAAACTGCGTGGCCGTGTTGACGCAGTCTTCGTACGTCTTGACAAAGATGGGCAGCTTGCGTGCCCCGGGACTCTTGAGGATCTTGGTCAGTGACTTGAGCGTCTGCTCCAAGATGTTTGGCGGGCAAATATCAATCTTGGTAATCACCACCATGATGGGGATTGAGAGAGCCAGCGCTATGCCCAGATGTTCCTTGCTCATTCCAATCAGGCCATTGTTGGCCGCCACCATAAGCAGACAGTAGTCTGGCTTGGACGACAGCAGCCCAAACACGGTTGTCTTGAGGTAGCGCTCGTGGCCTGCTAGATCCGAAAACGATATCACCTTGGCGCTACGCTTGCCAATCTCCTCCCACGACAGCTTGCGTCCCGTGTCCGACATCACCACCTTTCCGGCCATGTCGAAGCCAAGAATCTCCATCCCGACGGAGCTGGTGCGTCCGCTCTCAACCTCGTGCTTGTGCCGGAACAAGTTGACGCGCGCACTGCCTCGACCGTCGTCCAAGTCCCCCTTGACGAGCACGCCCAGCAACGAGCTCTTGCCTGCATCGACATTGCCGACTACTGCAAAGCGCGTCTCAATGACTTCCTCGACAGTCTGTGGATTGCGCCGTACCAAGACCTTTCCGCTACAATCGCTTCCAAGCGCATTCTTTGTCGACTCGGCCTCGACATCTCCGCCCACGTGCTTTGTTAGTAACAACTGACACTGCGCATGCGCCTGTTCAGCTGCGGCGCATAGCCGCGCATATGCCTCTTTCCACTGGTCCAGCGACAGACCCATGGAGACATTGTCGCTTTCAAAGCCTACATCGAAAATTGTTTCGCCGCCGCCCTCGTCAATACGCTCTGTTAGTAGCGCGGCGAGGCGGGCTACCGCATCTTCCTCGTTGCCATCTGTATTGAGCAAGAGGTCCTTTAATGCAACGCGCGGTGCCGAGTCGTCCAGATCCAATTGCGCAAAGAGATCGTCGAGCTCATCGTGGTGCTCTTCGATAGTGGCAGTGGTAGCGGCAGCAGCTGTTGTCGGTACTGATGATTCGGCATTGGGGCCGGTGGACTCGGCGACAGCACCGGCGGATTCGGTGGCGGACTTGTGTTTCTTGATGGCAAGCTTGCGCTGTTGCTGTTCGACATATTCGGCAAAGTCGCTAAGAGCCTAACGGGGAACGAGAACAAAAAACAAAAAACGGAGACGGTTAGTTTGCTGAGCTTCGAGTATGTATGTATAAGCGGGATACTTTTCTAGGGTGGGTATATGTGTTGTGTGTGTATTATGTAACAAGAAAACAGGGCGCCCGGATTAGGCAAGGGCCGATATGGAATTGGAAATGAATGAAGTGGGACAAACTGACTGCTTCTCCGCGCCGCTTCTCGTACGGCAATGCCTGAAGTTTGTTCATAGTGTTTTCGGATGGCGGTTTGGATATGTGTAGTGCTGGCTAATCTGCACAAGTGTATAGGTATTGAAAAGATAGATATGAATCAAGTGATGTCGATAGGTAAACAGATATGGAAATCGCAGTAAAAGCGATCAAAGAGCAAAAGAAGAATTGGATAGTAATGATGCTGAAAAGAGCTGATTGCAGCTGTGGAAGATGATGGAATTGAAGGAAAAGCTGGAATTGGGATGATTGAGAATTCAAATATGTAGAAGCGGAAAAGCAATATGTATGTATGTACGCAGTATTAGAAACCAGCAATGCAATGCAATGTACAAGTACCAATACATCATACATCAACACAGCTTCCTTCTCCGTATGCTGAATATGTACCAGTACTGTGCTATACAGTACGACGTCCACCAAAGTACTCTGTACATAAAAGTACTTATGTAAGTCCCTGTTTTATACGAGATACTTGCCTTTCTTGTACAGGGGGAACAATGTGACCAGATTTCATTCTTACAAGTACATACGCAGTATATTGATTCACATATTCAGAACAAGCACTTGTTTTGTTTTTGCCCACCTCATTCATCTTGATCACGTTCATCCCCCCAATGGGATCTATGTAATCTCGCTTTTCACTGCTACACTTTCGCATTCCTGATATGTATGACTCTATGCCGAACGCATACATATGTATACTACAGCACAGTACCTGTTTCTTGTTTCACCCCTGTTAAAAGAAAAGCTTACAACCTCCCCAATCACTATCTCAATCTGGTCTTTTTACGCCATTGACTCACCTCCACCTTCCCCCCATATCTGACTTCTTTCCCGCCTCTCCCATCCACATGATCTAAAGCCTTTCTTTTCATCAACCGCCCGCCACACTGATCTCCAAAAAAAAGCCAAAATTTTGCCAATATATACACTTTTAACACTGCTCTTTTATGAGATCTGGGCGGCCCTAATGGCGTAGTGGTGCAACGCCTGGTGGCTTTTCGAGTTTGGCTAGCTCGAGAGGTCGTCGGTTCGAATCCGGCTTGGGTCGCACTTTTCCTCTTGGAGCTGGTTTTTAATTATGGGTTTGGCGACCCCACAGTTAGTAACCAGCATCAAGTGGTGCAATCTCAGCCTGCGGTTGAGATGGTGCTAACTATAAGGTAGGTATCGGGGCTACCGAACTTATAGTTGATACCAGCTTCAACAGGAGGTGCGAGGTACTAGAGGTGTGGAATTTGGACTGGTGGATGGCGTCGTCAAGATGTTCTA
>CM069898.1:3104969-3127833 GCA_036034705.1 Thielaviopsis punctulata | reverse complement strand
TATGGGGGCCCAAACCCATAGTAAAGTACCAGCTCCAAGAGGAAAAGTGCGACCCAAGCCGGATTCGAACCGACGACATCTCGAGTTAGCCAAACTCGAAAAGCCACCAGGCGCTGCACCACTGCGCCATTGGGGCACCAAACTCGCCGGACTCGAAAAATGAGGGCGGACCACTTCATAGAGTATAAATAAATAAACAAACAAACAAACAAACAAACAACATGAGATCTGGGCGGTTGGTTTAGGGGTATAACGTTTGCTTCGCATCTCCTGCGAACTTGCGAAAGGTCACGGGTTCGATTCCCGTACTGTCCAACATTTTTGCCAAATGCAATTAATATCGTCATTTTTGCTTCTTTTTTTCCTTGGTATAAAAACCCTAACCCTAACTGTCTCGGAGGCGATATGGTATCATTATACTTTGTTGGATGGGAACGTATGCATGGTTTTGTGACTACGAGTAGACAGGATAATAAAGACTCAATCAATCGACTCAATCGATAATAAAGACTCAAATTAAACCAAAAACCTTTGTAGCATAAATACTCAAATCAACCTTGTGCTGGGCACGTTGTGGTGTCGTTACACTTTGTTGAATGGGAACATATGCATGGTTTTGCTTTTGATGGGGTACCGTACGTACCATCACTCTGTTTATATATACATATATCAGTTTAGAAAAGTTATCGTATGTAGCATGAAGCTACACGTAGACGGGATTATAAAGACTCTCACATAAACCAAAGTACCACATGTCTTGTATCGTCCATGCCATATCCTTCCATAACCCAAAATATCCATCCTGTGTATATCGTTCTCTCTTTATACATGACTTTTAACAGCTAATCCTTTCCCGCCATTGTAATATCTCCAGTGTGTTATATAATCTCTTTTCCCTCTGCCTCTATAGTAGTGTAAAATCAAGCAGCCTCCGCACTCTGCTTTGCCGCCTTCTCCTCCTCCATAGCCAGCTTGATCCATGGGTGCTGGAGGACCTGGTCGATAGTGTAACGCTCCTCAACATTGCGGTCCAGCATGCGGCGGACCAGATCGATGCTGTCTTCGCTGATAATGTACGGTACGCGCAGGTCGTGGTCGATGATTTCGTCAATCGTGTAAAATGGGTTTTCCTTGTAGATGATTGTGTAGAGCAGAATGCCCAGCGCCCAGACGTCTTGTTCTTTGCCGTTGTAAGATTTTCCAGCGAGGACTTCGGGGGCAGCGTAATCTATGGGCGTGTTAGTTATCCGTGCCGTGTACTAGACAAACTAAAAAAAAAAAACTTCATCCCAACTTACCAATGGTGCCAACAAACACGTTAAACGGGCCGCTCTTGATGTACGCAGCACTTCCAAAGTCAATCAGCTTAATCACGCCCTTGCCATCAAGAATGACATTCTCATCCTTGATGTCCCGATGCACAACCTTGGCCACATTGTGAAGATGGTCAACGGCACGGGCAACCTGCAGAAAGATACTGCGGCACTCGGCTTCAGCCATGTCGTTTGCCCGCAGCTCAATGTAGTCAAAGAGATCCATGCCCGGCATGCCATGAGGAACCATTTCAATGTAGTAGTTGACATTGTCCTCAAAGAAGCACTCCATCTCCACAATGTTGGGGTGCATGTATTCGGGTCGGCGTAGGTACGACATTACGTGAATCTCCAGAGGTACAGTACCAAGTCGACGATCGCGAGTCCATGTATCAACCAGAATACGCCGCTTAGTCACGTACTTGAGCACCACCTTGCGGCCCGTAGCGTTATGGCGTGCTAGTTTGACCTGGCCGTAGGCACCCTGTCCCATTTCCTCGAGAATCGTGTAGTCGTCAATGGTAGCCTTGGCTCGGGTGCCGGGCTTATGCTGTGGTGCCGACGGTGTCGTAGCGGGCGAGGTCGGAGTGGCCGTGCTGACTGGCGTCTTGTTTTGTTCAGCAATCTTGGGCGTCGAGCTAACCTTGGGCGTTTTATGGACCGCAGCAGCCGGCTTCAGAGCCGTAGGGGTTTGCGGGGGCGACTTTGTCTTTTCGTCCAAAGAAAACGGAGTAACCGAGCCCGAGATCTTCTTCTTGACAGGCGTCTTAACCTCCTTTGGTTCCTTGGCATCATCCGAGTCCGAGTGCATATCAACAGGACTCCGGGACTCGACCTGGCCAGGTGACGGCTGATGCAGTGGAGACATTGTGGCAGCAAGAGGTGGTGTGCCCTGTTCATGTACTGACTGGCTGCAGTGAAGGTGGCGCGAATAAGTAACCCAGAGGGCGTACACCGTCTCGATTTGGTGCTGAGACTCGGCAGCAGCCTGCATAGCGTTGTGATCATCTTCGTCGACTTCGGCAACGCTGCTGCCACGAATATCGCCTGGTTGGTTGTCGCTCTGAATCACACGCATCTGGACGTCGACCTTGAGTTCCGAGCCATCGCGATGCTTGGCAGAAATTCCAATCGGATAGAGGAACGCATCAGAGGCATCGGGCTGGTGCTCACGCAGAGCCAAAAGCGCTGCAGCTTTTCGGAAGCTGGTCTCTGGAATTACCATGCCCGGCGTCAAGTCAACGCCATCTTCCTCTTGCAGAATCTTGAGCAGCTTGTCAAAGTTGGTGATGATGGATGTAATTGCTTTTCCATCAGCACGTTCCCAGCCAAACAACGATCCGCAGAAAACAGAGTTTGTGCTTTTGATGGTCAGCTTGTCAGGCGTCAAGACAATGATACCAGCCATGTGAGGGAAACTCGACACACGAAGTTCCAGCGATCCACGAACCTGCTCAACACTACACGGAATGTTGACCTTGGCCGAAAATGGACAGGTGTAGAAGCGACGGCGGGCGATTTGGGCGTAATCAATCGGACCCTCGCGAGGGTCGATACCCTGTCGAGGGATGCGAGGAATAAGAATGTTGGCATCAATATCACTCTTGATCTTTTCCTTGCCCCAGATGACCTGGCACGCTCCCGTAACCCTTTCCACTGTTCCATCAGGACTAAGCGTAATCAGGGCAGAGTCCTCGTGGATCTCTTCAACTACCCAAATCAGGCCAACCCGCTTTTCCTTGACCCAGATACTGGCAGATCCCGTGGTACCATTGCGCTTTTGAATCGGCACAACATCGCCACACAAGAGAACACCGCGCGACTGGCTGCTGCGGTGGTGAGAAGCAGTGCGGGTTTTGGGCGGGTTCGGGTCGCCATTGTGCACGGTTTGGGCTCTGCGAGAAGGCTTGGCGCTGACGGGAGATCTGGGATTTGAACTGCCGAGGAAACGGGGCGACATGCCGGCCTGTGAACCAATAAGTGCCGAGGCTGCAGCTGCCGCGGCTGAAGCGTTGGGTCTGCTGGGTTCGTCTTTTTCAGCCCCGGCAGGGTCGAGATATCTCAGCTTCTTCTCCAGCCACGCCCGGCGCTCCTCTTGCACCACTTCAAGAATGCCAATTTTGCGAATCTCCGTCTTGGTGACACCAAATAAGAGACAAGCCAAGTCGTTGGCTGACAGAATGGTCCACGGAGGCTTGGCCTCGGTAGTAAAGATAGCCTGAGCCGCAGGGACCCATCTGGCTCCAAGTCCATGTGTGCCCGACATTGACCTTGCGGGGAATCCCGCGACAACAGGCGACGGGTTATCATGGAGGGTTGCCTCGGCTTTGGCGCCAGCAACGACGCCGCCAAAGTTGTATTCGGCAGCAATGACCTTTTCAGGCACTGCGCTAGGAGAGGTTTCGGTCATGGTACGCTTCAAGGTGCCGGGGCGCGCCTTGAGATCAAGAGCCTTGGGTGTCGCTTTGGTGAGAAGGGGCGAAACAGGCTTGTCCAACGACTGGACGTAGACTTCGTCATCCTCAGGGATGGTCTGAGAAGTCAAGGTCGGGGCGACTTCGGTAGGCGTTAATCTCTCGGGGCTGGCAGTGCGAGGGCCGAAGCCACGATCAAAGAAGCACGTGCTTGGGGCATCGCGCAAATCAGCCATGCTAGCAGAAGCATGGATGCCAGCAGTGTCTGAATCGTCGGTCGGCATCCATCTGTGGCTGCGGTGGGCTGTTTGGCGGCTCTCGTCGGTCTGAGCAAAGGAAAAGGAGTGAAGCGATTCCGAGGGAAAGCGAGAGAGGTCTTCGATGAAAAGTGGTGAGGTGGGGCCGGCAGCGGCAGTAGACATCATGGAAGGGCTGGGTAACGAAATGTGCATAGACGAAGATCGTAAGCCAGCGACAGATGGGCTTCTTGAAGACGGGGCCGAGGGATGCGCATGTGATCGAAAGGGTTGTTGTTGTTGCCGGATGCGGCGCAAAGAGGATAGACCGAGATGGTCATGTTCGATTAAGATGTTGGATCTACAAGACATGGAGGTTAACGCAAGATGCAGATGGCGGGGTACTTGGGAGTTTTACCTGGTGCCGGCTTCAAGCTCGGACGAAACGTCTAGTGAGTATCTCGATCGTGAGCGGTCAGCAGGCGGGTCGGCCGAGGAAGCGTTTGAGATGATGCTGAGGAGATTTCCGGTGCTGCGGTTCTTTTGAAGGGGAGAGCTGTGAGTGAGCGATAAACGGCCGCGTTGATCATCGGAACGGTCATTTTGCGAGGAAGAGTTTGATTGTTTTTGTGGTTGTGGTTGTTGTTGTTGTTGTTGGTGTGACTGTGGCTGTTGTTGTTTTTGTTGCGGTGTTTGAATGTGGTGGCCGTCTGCGGTCATTGTGACGAAAAGACCTCGTCGCTTGGATGGATTGTAGGTAGGGTTTGCTTGCAAGTTCAGTGCAGTCTATTGGTGGATTTAATAGAAAGATGACTGTATATATATACGTGTGCGTATATAACAGAGATGTCAATATATCGTGTGCATGAAGTGGTTACTGAAGCGGGCTGATTACGACAAAGTGTAGATGTTTGTTATGTGTGGAGGGGAGAAAATTAAGCAGGGTAGAAAAGACGAAGCGGGCAGCGCAAAGCAGAGAAAAGAAGGGCAGGTAGAGCAGATAGTGATGGATGTGCCAGGATGGTGTACAAGTAGATGCAGATGAAGCCACAAAACGGCAGTGTAACAAGGAGCAAGCAGGTTGGGAGGGAAGACTACTGGAAATCAATCAATCACATGATGCTGGGACCAAGTTGTTCGTGGTATGTACATACATAATTCAGTTCAAGACTCAAGACACTTTGGGTATAACAGAAATGGAACACTCACAGTAAGGTTGATTGGAGAGACACTAAAACTTGTACTTTTCTTGTATGGATTGGCTTGCTTGTTTGGCTGCTTGCGCTGACGAGTTCAAGTCAATGGGCTCGCTCGCCTTGTTTGGAAATGCGACAGTGTTAAAGTCAAGGCCAGCCAGACAAGACAGGGGGTGGGTGTTGTTTGACAAAAGGACCGCCGCTTTTCTGCTCGCAGTAAAGATGGACAAGCCCAGTCGATGACGCTTTCTTTCCTGGGAGTCTCTTGAAGTGGCTGTTTGCGGGATTCCAAAAGCGGTGACGAGCAGGTCAATGAGGCGGCAAGCAAGCAAGCAAGGGCAGC
This sequence comes from Thielaviopsis punctulata, assembly GCA_036034705.1. Taxonomy (NCBI): domain Eukaryota; kingdom Fungi; phylum Ascomycota; class Sordariomycetes; order Microascales; family Ceratocystidaceae; genus Thielaviopsis; species Thielaviopsis punctulata. Next base: position 3,122,331 of record CM069898.1, on the reverse strand, counting down.
AAGAGACAAAAACAAGGCAATTGAGAATGGGATTGGATTGTGCTTGGATTGAGATGGAGGAGGTCGATTGAAAGGCCGCAAGCGGAGATGAGATGGATGAAGAGAGAGATTGATCAAGATCAGATCAATGAAGAGATCATATCAGATCAGATCAAGAAAGAGAGAAAGTGAAAAGGCAAAGAAAAAAAATCGAGTTGCGCGGGAGGAGAAAGAGACAGAATTTGCTTGTCAAACAGAGACAAGAGGAACCCGAAATGGTGAGAAACAAAGGAAGAAAATGAAAAATACACCCGCCAGCCTAATGAGGGGTTTCAGAGAGATCAAAGGTGGGAATTGTTCTTTCCTTCTATTTGGTTCTATTGTATGTATATGTAAGTTACAAGATCGACAGAGTTTTCAAGATGGGAATGACTGAGATTTATATACTCATGCATAAGAGTTCTAGCGTGAGATTTTTTTTTTTTTTCGACTGTAAGACATTGGAGATTTAGCTTTATTGTATGAATCAAACAAGGGCTAACAAAGAGCTTGTTTCGAGGCCTGTGTAAAAAGATCGGTGACGTGCTATGTACGCAGTATGTATGTATGTATGTATATACCGCTAACAGCATGAGGTCAAGGCAAAGAAAGGTGGAAACACAGATGCACACAGTGATGCGCTCAGGCAACAAAAAAAAAAAAACTGTTTAGTGGGCTTCAGTAAACAGTTGAGAGGTTGATGATGGTGGATTGCATGCAACCCAATACATATGTACAAGTACATATACGGAGATTGACAGTGTTTGTTTTTTTTTTCTTCCAAGAAAAGACTGATTGTCTTCATGAACTGTATAAAACCAACAGCTGAATTCCGAATTCATGACTCTTCTACGTCTCATGATATTACATACTATACTATGTACATAATACATACATACCATATGTATGTATACATCCTGACTGGCACTATTAACTCCACAAACCCACTTAAATGTGTCAAATCTCAGTCCATCAACCTCCACTTAGTGCCCTCCATTAAACCCCATTGAACCATCAAACTCATTAACCCATTAACCCACAACCATCAAGCCCACAATAAACCCCCATCAACACTCATGACTCCCCCAAATAGACCTGTCAAGAGTCACAAACATTTATACATACTTCCTATTTTCCTACCATCGCTAAGCATACATCAACTCAGGGTTCGCCCGGAAATTACACTGGCACTTGCATTCCGGCACCGGACACTCACTCATGCGCGCAAACCACTGTCGCGCATGATCCAGATGCAACACATGTTCGCACCGTAGACAGAAACTCGGAAACCTCGCTGCCGCCCGCACCGCAGGATCCGCCGACGTCTCGGGCCGATCCGACCGCGCCATCCCCACAATCTCCAAGCACACCACGCACCGCGGTAGCGTGCGCCCGCACTGCGGACAGCTGATGCCCGCTGCAATCTGCGCCTGCGCCAGCGGATTCGATATCGGTCCCGGCCCGCCCCCCGCCTTCTTGATGCTCGCCTGCCCCAGCCCAGTGGAGCCCCCCGTGCCGGGCGGCGACGACGTCCCGCTGGCGTGCGCCGGCGATGCTAGCGGCGCGGAAATCGACCCGCTTTGCAGACTCAGACTGCTGAGGCCCCGCGACATGGCGCCCGTGCCCGTGCCTGTGCCCGTGCCCGTACCCGTGCCCGTGCTGGCGCTAGTGCTGGCGTAGCTGCGGGTGTGGCTGCCGACACCGTGCTCCAGACCCGACTGTGCATCGCAAAAGACACAGCGCAGCGCAATCTGCCGCGCAGGCGGCTTTAGTCCCGGCCGGCTTGATGCATCGCGCTTGCTCAGCTTGGTGCTCTCTACATCGTACTTTGTGCGCTGCAAAAAGGCCTTGTGGCGCTGGAGATAGGCGCGGTAGGCTGTTCGCCAGGCGTGTGCGCGAAAGTCGTCGACGTAGCGAGGCGCAAAAATGGCACACACCAGCGTCGCCGTCTGGTAGTCGCCAAATTTGGCAACGTAGCGCGCGAGAATGTCCACCATCTTGACCGTCAGACCCGTGAGGACAATGCCTTCCAAGTCGCCGGATTCCGTGGCAGACGCAACCTCCATCTCCAGCCAATGCGTGAGTTCCGAGTCCTTCAAGTTGCGCACCGCAACATATGTGCGATCAGCCAGCGGCAGACTCTTTTGGTTGGTGATGCTGCGCCAGTCGCCCGTGGCAATCAGCGACATAATCATCCACAGGTACGGATCCGTCTTGTTGGCCACTGTTTCGTCGAGGTCGAGCTGCGTCTTGCTTGCGCTGCGCTCCTCGCGGCCCATGAGCTGCAGGGCCAGCGAGACAAAGAGCAGATCGGGGTGCTTGTTACTGGCATGCTTGAGAATGTCCACAGCCTGCTGCGTGTTTCCCCGAAACAGCGCGCGAGCAGCGGCCCGCGTAAATACCATGGTCGGGAACTCGGAGAGAATCTGGTTGTGAGGTTCGTTTTCGTTGCCGTCAAAAGCTTCTTCGCCCCAGGTGCAGATAGACAGACACAGTTGCCGGTGGTTCGGATACCGCGTTTCAATGCCGTCGTATCGCGGGAGACGCCGCTTCTTGCACAAAACTCCAATGTGCTTTTCCCATACACTACGGTCGACGCCGGCTGACCCGCCAATGGGGATTCTGGTTGAGGGCTTCAGGCCTGTATTTTTTAGTTAGTGGCTCGTCTGACAGGACAGACTATTGGAGGACATACCCAAATCATTGTTCCAAATAGCGTGGACTCCCATATAACTTAGATCTAGTGGGTGGATGCCCATATCCGTGTCTCGTGCCGCCACCTCGGCATCTGTTCAGTCAGCATATTTTACATATATATACCATCTCATTTCAATCTTACCTGCAATCCACCTCCACATGTTGCGTAACCACATATCATCTGCCACCACCTGAGCATTATGATTTGCGTCAAACAGATACTTTTCCTTTGCCCGTAACAAAAACGTGTGATTAATGACCTCGTGTGCTGCCGTCGGTAGGCCTTTGCATCGCATCAAAACGGTCAAAAGCTCCTCGTGCAGTTCCCGGAACGAAGTGGCTCCGTTGCTGCGGTTCTTGGCCTTGTCCTTGTCCTTTTCCTGCTGAGACGACGTCTTTGTCGAACTGTTTTCCTTGGCAAAAGCACGGAGAGCTGTGAGCTTGTCAGCTACACACGTAGCCTCCCAGAATGCCTTGGGGAGTTCCTTTCCCACTGCGTCGACATCGACCACATATGTGTTGGATACCTGACTAGAGTCCATTGCCTGCTTGATGACTGATGGAATATCGGCTTTTTGAGCGCCAAAGATGGGAATGTCAGAGAGAGCATAATCAGCCAGCAACGGCCCCAACATGGCTTGAACCTGCGACGGCTCAAAGCGCATAATGTCCAGATATGGCTGTTTCTGTTCCAGCCCACGGTGCGGGGCTTGCCACGGCACCATCTTGTACAAGTGATCAGCTGCGTTTGACGGCTGTTCCAGGATGTCAAACTTGCCGTTTGCCCGCAGCGCCATCATGCGCGGCCGCAGCACGGAACTCTGCAACGAAACCCAGTCAAACGACACAATGCGCTCATTCTTGCGGCCAGAGCCAAGCTGCGAAACATCCATGTCATGGGACTTGGACACCTCTAGCAGTTGGGCAGACTTGGGGTACTTGTCGACATCATCATATGTATCCCGCTCCTTGTTGGTCTGCAGCACCTTGAGCTGCCCTGTTCTCGACAGAATGCCCAGCATGCCACGTCGGTCGCGGCAGAAGCGGAGCGAACGAATGTCTGAATGCACACTATCGTTGATGGAAGACTCATGATCTACGTCGACAATGCGATCGACCTTGAGGGCTGCGCCATACGGTATGATTTTGTCGTTAACAGCATCATTATATGTGATGGACTGTACAGCTTGGTTGGCCGCTCGGCGGTCCCAGATCATGACTCCAGGCTGATCCAAGGCTGATGAGGCAAAGTAATTCTGGTCACAGTGGTCAATTGCCAGGTTGTTGTTGCACTTGGTCGGAAACGTCGTTACTGACTTTCCAGCTGTCATATGTTAGCACACTCCGTGGGTTATATGGACAGAAGAGAACATACCTCGTAAATCATGAATACGTAACCCTTGACCCTTGATTCCAATCACAAGAGTGTCTGGCTGGTCTTCAAAGAATCGTATACTGGAAACAGATACACTGGACTCTAGTTTGATTGCCGACTCCACAAACGCCGAATGGTCCTTTTGAAACCCCGTAGTCCGCACGTCCAGCCGGGCCAAATGACTCAAATCCCAGATGTGTAAACATTGGTCCATTCTCACTCTCTCCAAGCCTACTGCCAGTTTGCAGTGCAGATTAAAAGCCACTGCCTGACACACGCGAGTCATCTTGACGCCCAGCTCCACATAATCATTCGACCCGTCGTCCAGTCGTAATAAGTTAACCACGCCAGCCGCCGTTCCCACAGCCAGTAAACCAGGAGACGTATGCGACCAGTCGTAGGTGGTTAGTGGCGGAATGTCCTCGTATTTGGACACAGGCTCATAGTCAAAAGCTCCATGTTGAGCGCGGCCAGTCGGCTTGTAGACTTGAACCACGCGATGTTGCAAGCTGATGTGCATAAAGCTTTCATGCAAAGGGTGCGGACACCATTTGACAAGACCGGAATCGGTGCGGTCGGCCATTTTGATTGTGTAAGTGATTAATAGGCGGTACCGTGAAGTTAAGTAGTACACTGAGTTGTAGTAGTTTATAGTGTAAGCTACAGTGGGTTATCTATAGCCCTTGTATCACATAACCCAAGCCCAAGAGAGTTTGTAAAGGAAACCAAGAGTGCTATTCAACCAAGCATTGATGATGTAGTAGGGGACTTGAATAGAGCAAAGATACAATTAAATCAAACTGTGACAACCGTGAAGAAACTCATTGATTCATCAGGTGAAGTTCAAGCTTAGAGGTTGCCGGATTAGAAGTGGAACCCTTGGCCAGCTGCAATCGGTGAGGCATCAGCCGAGATTCTACCGCTTATCTTATACCGAACCATCGCCCCGCTAAAATTTTGAGCAAGTGAAATGCGCATGCGACAAACTTCAAATTCTGTTTATGCCAACTGTTGCCGCATGATATCTTTTTGTTTTTGCCTTTTCTTTTTCTTTTTTTTTTTTCTCTGTGGGGTTACTTGTCTTGATACCCATCTGCTGTTGGTTTCACCTCCAAATCTATTTCCTCTCCTGGCATCTAAAAATCCAAAATCATACACATCTGCCACAATGGATGCTGAGCACACGGCGCCTGCGCGCAAATGGAAGGGCAAGACGCACAAAGCCAAGGAGGGCACGCTCAACGGCATGAAGAAGCGCCTACGCACAATCGAGCGCAAGCTCAAGCGCACCACCGAAATGCCGGCCACCATCAAGAATGACCTGCAGCGGGAAATGGGTTCTCTCAAGGCGAGCATTGCGAGCATCGAGAACAAACGCAAGCGTAGCAATATGATTAAAAAGTACCACATGGTGCGCTTCTTTGGTACGCTCTTTTTTTATTGCTTTCCAAGCTTTTTGTTTGGGGGGAAATGTTACTAATACAAACATACAAACGAACAGAGCGCCAAAAAGCTACGCGCAAGCTCAAGCAAGCCCGCAAAGCCCTCGCCGAGTCCCCTGACGATGAAAAGATCAAGCGCGAGATATACACGTACGAAGTCGACCTGGAATACACCCAATACTTTCCCTTCCTGGAGCGTTACATTAGTCTGTACGCCAAAAAGGGCGAGGACGAGAAGACGGCCGGCGTGCCTGTGGGCCACGAGCCGGTTCCCGAGGTGCCGGGCCTGTTGAGACCGCCACAGTGGCGGGTGGTTGCGCAGGCGATGAAAATGGGGCGTGTGGCGCTGGAGAGGCTGCGGGATCGGGCGTCGGAGGATGTGGATCCGTTGAAGGAGGCCGAGTACAGCGTGGAGGAGAAGAAGAGTAAGAAGGACAAGAAGGACAAGAAGAACAGAAAGCAAAAGAAGGAAGAAGAAGAGGCGGTACAGGAAAAGGAGAACGACAGTGACAGTGACGGCGGGTTCTTTGAGTAGGTTCCCGGGTGGCTTAGATGAGCGTGTGATGTAGACAACGGGCCTCTTGTTTCGGCTTTTGTCAGCAGACGCCCACAAGGCAGACTTTTTGTTGGTCCTTTTCTTTTTCTCCATTTTCTACCTCATTGCATTTACCGGAGTTTGGTATTTCTTATTATACATGATTTATTTTTTAGTTTGGGAGAGGACAATGTTCCATAACAGAATTCACAAACAACAGCAAACAAACAAACAAACAAAGCCATTTGCGAACACAACGCCTTGGCAAAAGGCACTTCTCAAGATGTGATTCGCATCTCTTACTGAGAAATGCGTGTTTAGCGACTAATATTGATACAGAGAGAGAAAGACAATACATATGTAAGAAACAGGATGGATGAAGTGTGACCTGGTGTAAGAGCGCGACTAGCAGTATGTACTTGTAGTAGATGCTAATCAAGCAAGGCTCTGAAGCTTACAAGGATCGAGGATCCCCACTTACATTTGCCCCTCTATGTATATTTCTTTCTTTTTTCTCTTTTTTAATCACGCCTTGATTCAATTCAATTTCTCTTCCTTGATACATACAACCGAGCTAAATTGGTCCATTGACGGGCCGTTTGCTTTTCGCGCCTCGCTATTTATTTCAGCATTCATCGCCTGCTATTCTTGTCTCCAAGTCCCTCTTGATCTAATCTCTTTTTACTGACCTCTATTCCTCAAGAATTTTCCTCAGAAAGCTACTTACTATGAACCCTTACGGCAACAAAGCTATCCCATGGGCCAAGGTAGTGCAGTGGGCACAATCGCATAATCTCAATGGTGATTCCTTTGACTCTCTTGGGCCTATAGAACAACAAATCGTTGCACTGCTACCGCAAGCTTTTCAGGAATTACAGGCGTCCAGTCCGGCAGCTACAGAGCCCAGCATTGGCGACAAGAATTGGGTAGGCATACTTCAAGGTTTGTCTCTCTCTCTCTCTCTCCCCCATACAATGCTAACGTTACTCAATCCTGTTTTTACAATGCACAACAACCCATACCAGCTCAACTGACATTTAACCAACTCCCATAGAGGCCATCGTAAAATCTTACAAGCAGCCGCTCATCTTTTCCGAGACTGAGCAGAAATTACATCACGGGAAAAAGAACGGCGAGCTGCTCAAGTGGCACGTGTCTGTCACGTTGTTTGATGCGACAACTTTTCCCAATGTTGACTATGGCTATGTTGACGGCCAGCCCTACTATTTTAACAAGAAAAAGGTACGGCACTATACGACCAAGTTGTTTTGGCGCCAAGTTGTATACACATGTACGATGTACTTAGTAGTATAAATATTTGTGTAACAAGCCTTCTGCGCACTGATTCTAACAAGCACATTGTTTCCAGGACGCAAAGCAGTATGCCTGTCTCAACGCTCTCCGGTACATTTTCGACAAAAACCTGATGATGCTCAGCTCCCGCGTCAAGGAAAGCATCTACTACATTACCAAGGCGCTGCCACAAGCCTCGCCCGCTCCTTCTGCGCCCTCCGCGTCTGCCCCGACACCCAAACACTCCATTTCCTCATTCTCCCCCCACTCCGGTCCCTCCCGAACCCCCGCCCAGCAGCCACCGCCCGCACCTGCGTCCATCCGCACTCCCACTCCACAGCCCTCGCCGCCGCTGCAGCCCGCACCCCAGCCTGTCATTATGCAAAAACGCGTGATTATGAGCGATGCAGGTGAGGCCTCTCTGCCGCCTAAGAAAAAGGCATTTCATCATCATGCCATCTCCAACGTCGACGTGGAGGAATCCGAGCGCTCCCTGCCCGCCGTCCGTCGCACACACCCCGCCGACAAATACGAGGAGGCGCACGACTTGCAGGAACGCACGCGCCGCGTAGCTGAGCTCTGCGCGTCGCTCAAGATGGACGTGCCGCGGTTCGTGGCGACGACGACGGATAAGGGCAAGGTCCATGCAAAGCTCATTATGCCAAAGGGCTGCACCGTGCGCTTTGAGACGGATTTTTCCGTCGTGGACAAGTACGACCGAAAGGCAGCGGAGCAGGAGTTGTGGGACAAGTTTGTGGAGGAAGCTGAAAGGGTGGCGCAGCGGTTTATAGTGAATATGTGATTTCGCAGCCTTTTGTTTCTGAAGGGGGCTTTGCTTTTGCATATTGATTTACCTCTATCTCTATAAACTATCATGTTTTTCTATGTTTGATTCCTTTTTTTTTTTTTTCTGAATACAACTTTTTGTTATGTCTTCCCAAGAGCTCGACTACCGCCGTCCGCCTTTGCCGTGGTTCTTCCCCCTAGGAGCCCTAATCTGCAAATCTGTCGGCAACTCTGCCACAACCTCTCCATTCTCCATCAACACTCCGACGCCAGCCTTGACGCCTTCGGCTCTGCGGAAATACCGCAGCGGGACCAAGCCATCCTGATCGCCCTCAGTCAAAACTACACCATTACTGCTCATCCACCACTTCATGGCGCCATCGCGCAGCGCGGCCTCGGCGTCAATCTCGATTAGAATCTCGGCGTCCTTGCGCATCCCGCTGACCACACCGTCGTCCGTGCCGGGAACCCCCGTGGCGCAGTGCACGTGGTTGCGCGTCATGCGCTTCAACCCGCCGGCCGCGACAATCGCACGCCAAAAAGCAAAATACGTACCGTGCAGCACGCGCGGCGGCAGCGTGGCCGGCGTGATTTCAGTGAGCAGGGCGCTAGACTCGAGCGCAATGCTATGGCCTTGGTTGGCGCGGATGAGCCAGTGTGTGGCGTCGGAGGAGTTATCGGCGGCGGCGTGCGGGTTGGTGGCCGGGTTGGGTTTCATGGTGAAGCGCTGCTTGGCGTTGTCGCGCGTGCAGTCCTTGACGTCTTGGACGGTGGTTTTTTCCGATTTGAGCGGGGGCCAGGCCAGCTGTTGAGAGGGGAGGGGTGTGTTAGTAGAGATGGACTTTTTTATAAGAAAAAAAAAAAAACAGAAATGTATAGAACGCACCACCTTGTCCAGCTCGGCAAACCCTTCAGCGTCCAAAGTGATCCCCGCACTGGTGGCTTTGTGCCTGAGCAGCTTGGAAAGGGCCATGGATACCCGTACTTCACGGGGCATGGGACCGCTGCCTTTTCCTCCTCTGCCTCTGCGGCCACTTCCGCCACCGGAACGGTCGTTTTGCGGGGTCCGCTCTGGGACAGAGGCCGAGGTGGTTTCAGTCGGAGCGCTGGATGAGTCGGCCATTTTATAGTAGATATTCAAAAGAGAGTTGTACTGTTGGCGTTAGAGATTTTAAAAGACAGAAAATAGCAATTACAAGTTTGGCGGCGATGACAGAGTTTATAAGACGTAAATAGATCTGTTCATTATCACGGGCTTCTCTTTTCTGTATGAGTAACCGAAAACCCTGTCTGACATAACCACCCTATCATTGCGCAAAGTACCTCATGTTTTTGGTCCTTTGTTTTCCTGCTGAAAAAAGCGGGTTCCTGACTAGGGTTACACTCGTGATTTGTACTGGTACATAACATACTACATGTTGTTGATCTATCGTTTATAGTTCCTTGGTTCTCTCATCATCTTATGCGTTTATCTTGGGTTTATCTGGTTTGGTTTTTGTGTACCAATCTTTGCTGTCAATGGGCTAATTCTCCTTCCCTCAACTGGGTTGTTATTCTCTCAAAACTAAATGAAAACCACACTTTCTTATTTCTGACGTGTTTCATACTCCACGCGGACACCCAAACTTTTGTTCTGAAGAGATGAATGACGTCTTCATTCCTCGGCTAACAGATGATATGTATCAATGTTCTCTTGTCGTGTTAAAACCCTCTTCCTTGTGTTGATTTTCAAGTTTCCTCCTCCAAAAAAAGCACCAAGATTTCTCTCAGCTTCAGGGCAAGATTAGATAGACACAACTGTCTGTGTTGTACATAAGCTCCAAGCATCACATTGACATCGGGATCGACTCAGCTCAGATGCTGTGCTTTGACAGCTTTGAGGTCCCTAGTTGTCTGCTGCAACGCTCCAAAGCCCTGATTGTACGTTGTTTGATAGAAGGCGCGTGCTTGAATACGTACATAATAGATACACATACATATAAATCTGTACTATGTACTATATACATAGATACTTTGGTTATAGTGATGCCAAAATTATCTCTTCTATTGTGCATATGCAAAGACTTCTTTTCATAGAACAGCCGGGCAGGGCAGTTCTAGCTCACTTCGGGATTTTGTTTCTAAATAGAGCATGACCTTGTCTTTGCAGCTTGATCCCTGGTCGATATGCAAGTCTAAGTGAAGACTGAAGTACGCGCTATTTTGCTGTATGCACTCTACGCGTTGCTTGGTAACCAAACATGCATTAAAACATTCCAGTCTCAAACAGAGGAGCTAATACATGCTCATTTATTACGACTTGTTTACGACTTGTGGAGTTGCAAGACAACAAGTTGCATCCCGGCCGGCCCCTATCGGGTTACTTTTACTAGATTAACACGCAAGGTTTTGCGGATTGCACAACAGGGATGCAAGAATCATGTATGTATTTGATGGTATAGATGAATTGGGAAAGAGAATTTGGGGGGCTCATCCTTCAGACTGACATATAATTTGCGTCAAAGCAGTATTGTGCATAACAAGTGTACATAGTATATGTATGTAAAGTTGCCCGCTGCAATCTGCATATCAGACCCAGGGTCAAATTGAAGGGTAGGATGGGGTCAGCCAATTACGAAATAAAATTGTGCATTGACGAGGTCATTTATGGTTGCAATTTGTTGTGTGATGGATGGGCCGGTGACTAGATTTTGCATGCAACATAAACTTGTGTATGTACCATACATACTTGTATGGTATTTGATGAGCCTGACAGTGTTACTACATGCTTGTAGTATGTACATACATACAACGTTGAACCCTTCATTTTCTCTCTTTGCAACTGATTTGAAGGGCACTAATGAGGGAATAAGAGAAGAGAAAAGATGGAATTCAGGCTTGCAGACCGCAAACGCGGTTGTCAAAAGAGACAAGTCAAACGAAACAAAGTAAGACACAACACAGCTTGGACATATGCAGACTTTGGAATATTGGAAGTTTGTGACAATCTCGTTCGCCTCATGGAAAGAAAGAAGTAGGCACTGCAGATCTGCCTTGTAAAAACTGCTTCTCGTTTGTTCTGTTCAACTTCCAAACAAGGGTGCAAATCATATGTATGTATGTACATACAAATAGTTATAGTGATTATACAAGTCCGTACAAACGGACAAGATACCTGCATATCCATATGGCTCGGCGTATGTACATATATACCGACATGTTACAACACCAGCAAACTTACTTGTATGTATGTACGTATGTACATATGTATACCATGTACGTAGCAAGTACTTGTATTCTGTTTTCTTTCCATATTACGCAGCTGTTCCAACTGAAACCGCTCTTGCAATCAGGAATTAAGGGTCTTTTTAGTCCAGCAAGTAACAAAAAGTGACAACTGACAGCTGGTTCATCATACATACGCAGTACTAGTATGTACCATACAAACACACACACACCTTGACAAACGTAGTAAATACATGTATACTTGTGTTCTTTGTCAGTGGATATGCTACACCGCAAGATAACTGCGTATGATACCTGGTACATCTCTTGCTTTCTAGATCAGCAACGTCTCTCGTAATTCTGACTGACCTAACGCCACATGGTGTAGTTGTGGAAAAGCAAGAAAAGAAAGACAAAAAGCCACCTATGTATCTGTATTTTCAAATAATTGCCGTCTACTTTGATGAGATACATTCCGCCTACACCGAAGAAAAGAGAGAAAACGTTGAATTGTCAGGGTGTCCAACCCTGGGTTTGGGGGGAAGTACGTGGTATTTTTTTTCTTCTAACGGTGCGACGATGTCAAAAATATGGATTTTTTTTTTTGGCAGGGGGAAGCGCTATCATGAAACAAGATGTATAGCTATGTAATTACATATGTATGTACATATGTACATACTTGTTATCAGCAACGACACTCAACAACCTGTGCCATTCGCGATCGACCATTCTCCGGAGCAAAAGCAAAAGGACCATGGGGTAAATAGACGATACAGAGACGCGTTTGATATCCGGAAGCAAAGAGGAGAGGGGGTCAACCCAACCAGCCCTACCAGTTAGCCAGTCCTGTTGCCGTTGTGCTCTGGTGATTTCGAAGTTGTCTGATGGAGTTGAAAGTTCCTGCCCGCCAACAAGAACAGCAGAGAGGCTGCCAAATCCTCCTCACATCTCTCCGTCTTTTGCTGTGATTGTCTTTTCCTTTTCATTTCCTGTCTTGTGTTGGTTTCTTTTCATTTCATTTCTCTCTTCCTTTTCTTCTTGGGCGCTATAACGAAGTGAAGTGAGAGGCGTAAATCATTGAAGCCGTTTGTTTGCCACCGAGTTTCGCTCTGTGGGTTACATATGTACCTCCACCCCCAATATTTTGTTCCTTCTTGTGCTAGTCTTTCACAAAAACATTACCCTTTAATAATTCTTTTTTTTTTTTCTTCCTTTTACATAATTCTTTTTTAATCCCTCCTCGGTGAATCTCTATCAGCCTGTCGCAAGCTTCTTCTTTATTTTATCTTCTTCCACGCCTTTAATTCTTCTCCCTCTTCTTCTGCTTGTTGACTTTCTGCCCCCCCCCCAGCCCCTTTGGACCAACGATCGTCGGCTTGTTCCAAACTTTACTCCATCGAACCTTTACCTAATCCAACCACATACTACCTACAAAATCCCCGTTTTGCGCATAGTCAAAGCTCTAGCTGCTCTGTAAGAATCTTTGTCTTGATGATTTCTCTACGCCTATTGTCCCCAATCATCGTTCTCTTCGCCCCTCTCGAACTTCGCTGTGCGCTTTTCTCAACACAACTCTGAACCGAACAAACACCTCGACTCGAAATCGCAATACCCCAAGTCCTACGCCGAAGAAAACCGCCCTGTCTCTTTTCGACTTGCGCTTCCATTTATCTTAATCCTTAACTATTCCTGACACTGTTTCTCAGTTGTTGCCTTCTTGCCTTTGCCGTTGCGCTTTCTTTTGCCATCGTGGCGCCGTCATTTTCTACGCCTCCCTTTGGCTCTAAAACATCTGCTGCCACGAGCCTTTGCTTCTAGTGTGAATCGCTTCCAACCTTTTTATCCCATAATCTTTAATCTTTTTGCCCGCCAATCAACACGCTCCAAACCGAAACAGGACTTTTGAGTTCTTACTCTTTGCGCTGTGCTGATACTATCTGTAAGTATCTGTTGCTAGAAATCTCCCCTGACAATTGACGTTGTGTTGTTTTGTTTTGTTTACGGCTAGTGGCTTTTTTTTTTTTTGGCCCCCGAATCTCTTTTTGGCCGCCTGTTGCCCTATTTACGGTCAAAATCAAAGACAGCTACATACATATACATACATACGTAGTGCCATTGTCAAAAACTCGAAGTCTTTGTATTGTCAAACACCAATGGGCCTAGAGGTGGCACTACATACTCTATACTCATCATACAAAACCAAAGCTTGTGAAAAACAAAAGGCTCCCCAGACTAACACGGTAAAATATCAGTGCCACAGTACATACTCGCAACAAAGCGTCATAGAACGCACAGTCGACATTTGCCCCCTCCTCGATCCCCCCCTCCCAAAAAAAAAAAAGCCTACAATACTCAAAGAGTGTGCATTGGATTCTCTGTCTGATCGCTCGGATCACCCTCTCACAAGCCGATTCAACCAATCATCCTACCAACCAGCACGAACTTACCACCCCCAAGAAACTGATAATCGGTTATCCGTCCGCCCACAAAATCCAGCAGAACAAAAAAATATATACCATACACACAAAGCGCCGACTGTCTGAAACATTTTGCACCAACCTCGACGTCACAGCCAATTTATCTCTGCTTTGACAATATATCAATAGTTGTAGTCGCAACAAGACTTGGCTAGCATATTTCAACTCAGCCCGACAAACGCGCAAACCCACCCCGCTGGGGATATACCAAAGTCAGCCAGCCACATGGCTTGCACTGGGACACTGCTATCGCCACTACAACAGCTTTCGCAATCGCTTAAATCGTTGTCGGAGCAAGACCTTTCTACCGTGAATCTTTTTCGTAGTCATTCTGGCCTCGACGGCAGCTCGCATTCTTCACCTACACAATACGCCACCCCGCCTTTTGTCGCCACTGCCGCCATGGACCTCAGTAATAAGCCCCACGCGCCTCCCTCTGCGTCATCATCATCAATCCGCCACCCACATAAGAAGTCAAAATCTCAAGGTTCTCCACGCCTGCCCATGCTCAACGGCAACAGCAGCAGTGGGAATCTTGCCCCAAAGCGCAACTCGATGCATGCATCCGTTAGTAGCGTGGCTCTGGGCAGTAGCGTTTCCAATGCCTCACAAAGCCATGCAGCTAGAGCTTCATATGCTTCTGTGGTTAAGACCCCGGTTTCTACTACTTCGTCTGGTTTTTGGCCTCCGCCGTCGTCACCAAAATCGTTTGCCGCGTCCAACACGTCCACGTCTATCACACAAAGCTCGGCAGTTTTCTCATCATCCTTCTTCTCGGCATCAACATCGCACTTGGACGAAGATCTCACCAGCCAAGTTGCTTCTGCAACGTCATCATCATCAAGAATCCCTTTTATGAAAGCTCAACAGCAGGAGCCACAGTCAACACAAACACTTCACGCCCTGGATCTTGATCGGTCACATTCCACAAGTCTTCATGCACACCGCCAGAGCCATAATTCGTCTAAGCTTCCTACTTTCCGCATTGCTGATTTCAATGGAGGCAAGCCGCCATTAGTTCCGCTCCCTTCGCTTTTGGCAAGCACACCGACTGCTTCCCCTGCGCCACAGGCACCGGCTGTATCCCTACCGCCATCAACAGCTGTGACTAGGTCTTCTGCTGCTAAGAGCGTCAAGAATCACCGCCGCGGCAAGTCTGAAAACACTCCACCTAAGCCTCCGGTATTGCTCAAGTCTTCTACTGCGCCGGTCGGAGTAACGACGGTGGAAGCCAGAGCGTCGCCTGTAATTATGTCGGCAGCGTCTGCTTCTGCTTCATCGCCCAGTCTTCCGCTGTCACCGACATTTAACTCAACTCTCCAAAAGCGCCCATCGATTATTAAGAGATCTAGAGACAGAGACAGTCTTCCGAGCTCAGGGCTCTCGCAGACTTATTATCCGCCCCTGTCGCAATCGCAATCGCAATCCCAGTCTCAGTCTCAGTCTCAGGGTCAAGGTCAGGGTCAGGGCCAGGATCAGACGCAATCGCCGCTATCCAAGACCCAGGCTCAATTGCCAGAGGGGACTGCGACTGAAGAGAGACGAACAACAAAATTGCACGCTCAAAAGAAACCCGCGACTCAGTCACGGCCAGGATCATCGCAAAACTCTCGTATACGATCTTCGACGGCGGTAACTGACGGGCCTAAGCAGCCAACACCGATTTTGGTGGTGTCAAAACGGCCGGCTTCTTTTCCCACGTCTCCGCGGGCTCAGCAAGTGACTTTTGTGGAACCTCCGACAGACGAAACACCGGTGGTTACGATTGCCAAGGGCGCAAACCCCAAAAGTTTTGTTCCGTCTAGCACAAGCAGCTCTGGGGCGAAGGCCCCACCTATTTCTAATTCCAATAGGTCTCAGCGTGCACAGGCTATTGTAGAAGCAGCCAGTTTCAGCTCTAGTGCCAATGCCAGTGTCGGTGCCACTAATGCCAGTGCTAATGCCAGTAGTGGGAGCGCTAATTCCAGCAACAGCACTAACACCAACAGCGGCGCCAACATCAGCATCAGCATCAGCGATAGTGGTAGTGGTAGTGGTAGTGGTAATGCTAATGCTAATGCTAATGCCAGTGCCAATGCCAGTACCAGTACCAGTACCAGTACCAGTACCAGCACCAGCACCAGCACAACTAATCCCGCTAGCACAAAAGCGGAACAGGCCTCTGCTCCCTCAAAGTCTGATGGTGCATCTACCAGAGAAAGACTTGTACACCTGCAAAAATCCAACACTTTGGACGAAAAGCGAATTTCTCTTTCTCGCCCACCGGCTTCCCTCAAGACCAGATCGTCTAGCCCATCGGATTTGAGTTTTACTGGAACCAGTTCCGGAGTTCGCGTCCCTCCAATTCGTACTTTTCGCTCTTCTGTTGCTCGCCGCAGCTTTCCCATTGATTCTGCGACAGCTGCTAGTCTTTCGCAGTCTGCCGCAAAAATCGACGACGAGCCACTCGAGACGACCGACGCGACTACTGGCCTCACAGCCCGGCAACGAGCCCGGCAACAGCGTGACGAAGACGGCAACGCGGACGCCAACCCCCAGATTCCGCAAATCATGGCGCCGGTTCAACAATCGTCGCGATACGACGACGAGTTTGCAGACGTCGGTGCCGATCCCGAAGATACCTGCGATGTGTTTTTGAAGATTGCACGCGAGGAAAATGGCCGGACGTCAAGTGCGACTACTGCACGTGATGAAGCAGGTTTCTTTTCCGACGATAACCAGCCGCGCAACCAAGCTGTGAGTACATACATAATTTCTTTTTTGTCTTTTTTCACCTTTTTCTGTCACATTTTTTCTTCTTTTTCTTTTCTTCTCTTCACATGTACGTTCGCCCGCATCCATTGAAAGAATTTCATTGGTGGAGGGCCGGTTAGCTATGTATGTATATATGTATGTATGTACCAGTACATATGTATATGCAGCTGTTTAGTGATGGCTGTCTATCTTGCTGTGCCATCTATTTCTCTGTTCTACATATTTGTTTAATCTCCCCGTTCTACATGTTTAATGCACCCATCCATCTACCGTTGCTTGCGTGCATAGAGCCTACACGAATATTTCTTTTGTCTGCACAAGACCATCAATCAGCACAAGGTTTTTTTTTTTTTTTTTTGCTGCAAACAGACAGAGTCTAGCCCCATCCCACGAGCTACCACAGCTTTAGCTTTTGGAGCTAGCCAAAGCGAGAAGCAGATCAAGGCAACAGAGCGCAAGAAGCCTTTTTTTTTTTTTTTTTTTTTGAGTGGGCTTGAATGAGCCTTGCTTGATTGGCATGCACTGTTATCGCCTCTTGTTGTCCATCCTATCCTATCCTCCTTATCCTCTCCCCCCTCTTTGGCTATGGTTGTATCCGGCGACGACGACGGCCAGACCAGAGCAAAAAAAGGAAGGAAACAATGCATTTCTTTTTGTCCACGCTGGCTTGCGGTAACGAACTCCTCTGATCATTTGTCAATGTGACTTTGATTTGGAGCAAAGCACATTCTACCAATCTTTTGCTTGTTTGCACGCAAGTTCCTTTTTTTTTTTTTTTTTT
>CM069898.1:3080895-3104950 GCA_036034705.1 Thielaviopsis punctulata | reverse complement strand
AAAAAAAAAAAAAAAACAAATAAGCAAAAGGCGGTAGGGCAGAAATGCATCAAAGACAATATTGAGGGAAGAGAGAGAGCGAGAGAGAGCGAGAAGCACAGGAAGGGGAGCGAATTCCGCAGGAACAACAAGCACGAGCATATTTTTCAAGGAAGAAGTCTGTTCAGCAAGAAGTCTCGTACCTTTGAGTGTACCTGAAGCAGAGCAGCAGAAAAGAGCAGCTAGCTACGCTAAGCTAGAACTGGTCGCGGCCAGGGGTTCCTCAGTGACAAGACAAGGAATAAACGGGATGCACTGCACACGAGCGCGACTGAGAGAGAGAAAAAAAATGAACAGACAAAATTAATAACGGCTAGGGGACGAACATAGTGTTGATCTCGGTGTGGTGAAACACGCTTTGGGATTAACATTAGCGTCCGACGTGCTATTATCATGTATGTATTGTACTGTACTGTACTATACTACTCAGTTCAGTTCAGTTCAGTCAAGCCAGTCAGTCAGTCAGTCAGTCAGTGTTCAAGCCAGCCAGCCAGCCAGGCTCTTTTTCATATCAACATCTATTTCCTGGTACCCATCGTCTTTTCATTTCATTTCGTCCTGCCTGCCGTTCTCTTAATTCCTACTATACCCTTTTTGATCAGCCTCTTTTACCTCTTTTGCTCGCGGCCTCCCTTCTTACACGCAACCCGTCATTTGTCTCTTAATTCCCTTTTTGCCTTCTTTGCTATTTTTTTTTTTTAATTCTTGGTTGATGTCTTGGCCACTTGATTAGTTTCACCTTTCCGTCTTCTTCTCCTGCTTTTTATTTCTTTTTTATTTCTTTTAATCTTTTACTTTTCCTTCTTATTATTCTTCTCTGGCACATTTCCAACTTAATTCCTGCTTTATTCCCGTTTCTTCATCGCTCTCACTTTTCATTCCCTTGCAATTCTCCGCTGGTGCTTGCTTTTGGCGACATTTGCTGCTTCTTCCTGCATTCTTTCTTCTTTTGCACTACATACATACTATACTACTATACCACTAAATACACACACAACCCGAGCCATATACCGCAACGATGGCTGAGTCTGCTCACCATCGCCCGTTCCAACACCCCTGGCTAACGTCGCCCTCCCAGAACCGCGTCGGCCGCTCTGCTCACCGCCGTCCTCTGTCCTCCGTTATTCCCTCGCATGCCACGCCTACTTCTCCAACTCGTGTGACTCGTCGCTTGTCCGACCAGCAAGAAACCTCGCGCTCGCGTGTTCGCGGCGGCGACGATGCCCACTCAACTGCCGGCCCGCCTCGCACTCTCAACTACCGCAGTCTCGCCCGCGATCTTTCTTCAGCTGCCAGCGCCGTTGGTGTTGACGATGCCGTCCGTCGCGCCCCCGTCGCACGATCCCACACTTCGGCTGGCTCTCGCTCGCTTGTCCTCCAGGACTCTGCTCCTTCCGATGCCCCCCAACACACCAGCAGGCGCAAGCCCTCGATTTCCGACGGCATTTCGATTGTCACCTCTTCTCGCTCTGGAAACCTCAAGTCCGGCACTACCTACCATCCCAGAGCCTACCACTCCTCGCCCCTGGCCTCGCGCAACACCTCGGACCAGATTATTCTCACTTCCCAGACTATTCAGCAACAATCCCATGGACAACACGAAAGCCAGGCCCAAGAGGGCACCGACTCGACCACGTCTACCGGCCCTCCTGGCACCGTTTGGGACGAACTGGACGACCTCAAATCGCGCATTCACCGCCTCGAGTTGACTGGCAAGCTTCCCAACTCATCTAGCTCTGCCATGTCTCGCGTTTCCGACGACAGACCGCCTACTGCCCACACTGCTGCTACTACCAACTCTGGGTCGTCGCCCAAGAGACCCACTACTACGGGTGTCTTGAGCGCCACTGGCTCCCACAACGCCGACAACGTCAGCACTACTTCGTCTCAAAAAGAAGCCCCTTCACTGCTTCACGCTGCTTTGGCCCAGGCCAAGGCTAGTGTGGGTTCCGAAGTCTACCGCGCTTTGGAGCTGGCTGCCAATGACGCTCTAGGACTCACCATGATGATGGGCACTGTTGGCCAGCCGGGCCCCATCTCCAGCGGTGCTAGCGCCATTGGCTACGGTGGCTCGTCCACCATTACTGATCGCCAGCTCCGTCGCCGCGCCGAGGGTGTTATTAGGGGCCTGACTGAGCTTTGCCTTGCTCTTTCTACCGATTCGAACCCGCGTACATCGAGCAATCCTGCGCCTCTGGTTGTCGAGCAGGCTCAAGAGCCGCCCATGTCTCCGACATCTGGCAAGACATTTGCCTCGATTCTCCAGCGCAGACAAAACGTCGTCGTGGAGCAAAACACTCCAACGCCGTCCAGCCCGCGTGCAATTTCCAAGTTCGAGGAGCGCAGAAACAAGCTTCTCAACTCTCCTTCTCTAACCGTTAGCCCGCGATACACCGCGACGTCGCCCTCTGGGCAACCGTTGTCTGCGCCCGAGGCGCAGCCACCCATGACTGCCGGACGCAAGTCGTCGATGCTGCTTGCTCGCCGCCGCACCGCCAACGACGAAGTCGACGAGTCTTCTGGTCGCAAGACTTCGATGCTGAGAACGCGTAGAGGCGGTGGCGACGAGGGCGACGAGGGCTCTGGTCGCAGAACGTCGATGCTCCTCCGCGGCCGACGCACCAACACGGGCGTGACCTCGGACGACGATGAGCCGCGTCTGCGCGCGCCCTCCCGTGCCATTGCCGAAGTCGTGCCTCACCGCCCGGGAACGCGCAGCGGCGGAGACTATGCTGCGGCGCTGCAATCGGGCGACAGCAACGGAGCCGGCGCTGCCGCTGGCCCACGCCGGCGCATGGCGTCTGCTCTGGCGTCTCGTCTGGGCGGTGTTCCTCCGCAGGCTGGAGTTCCCACGCCCAGACGGTTCCTGGAGCGGCAGGCGGCCGAGCGCGAGAGCGGCCTGTCGGTGATTGAAAAAGTGCAGTCTGAGGAGAAACTGCAGAGACCAATGTCGTTGGGCCAGGCGATGCTTGGACGCACGCCGAGTTTGAACCGGCGGGCGGCAAACCGGGAGCGTTGAAAAAAAGCATGTGCGGCGGGCGTGAAGGTGTGGGTTCTTTCTTTTTTTGCAATTTTGATTTCTCTTTTTGAGCGTGCGCGTTTTTCATTCATTCTTTTATCTCACTCACTCACTCACTCACTTCCTCTCACTTACTTACTCTCACTTACTCACTCACTTACTCTCACTTACTTACTCTCACTCACTTACTCTCCCTTTTCTTTACAACATTAGATTCTGTTTTGGCTTTGGATTTTGTTTTTCCCCTTTATCGGTATGGCTGGGTTGGCTACTTTTCTTTTTACGATTTGTTTTCTTCTATCTCTCTCTCCCTCCTTTTCTCCTTTTCCTGTGGCGGCTTTGGTACACAAGAAAACGGAGAAGAAAAGAACAGAGAAGAATCACAGAATGGGCATACAGAAATACGATTTGCTGCCGCGTTTATTTGCATTGCTTGAGCTGTTCTTCTTGGGTTTCCTTGATTCTTCTTGAAAGAAGAGGTTTTTTTTGTCTTGGTTGAGTTTTGTTCTATAGTGACCTTTGCTTTTTCTGTTCTCTCTCTAGGTCTGTCTGTTTTGTTGCATACCCTCGTTCTCTTTTCTATTAGTTCCATCTTCTTTGTCATGATATCCTTCCTGTATTACTACATCTATCTCTTTCTCTCTCTCTCTTTTAGTCTTCTTTGTCTTTTGCCTCTGATGGGGTCTATTTATCTCTTGAGCTTTCTGGTACTAAAATTTATTCATTTTCAAAAAAACTAGCCGTTATCAGATGTTAAATGGTGGCTTCTCAGGAAAGCATTCAAGGCGGCCATGAGTTGCCGAGTTTAAAGTTGTATGGTATGCAGGTGAGATGTATGTACATATGTACATATGTACAGATCGAGCAGTTGAAGGCTGGATAACCTTTCTGCAGACATGGGGTTTGTGCATATAGCAACTTGGCTGCATATAACACAAGTTGGCGGTGTTTTACCGTCTATTGTTGGGGTGAATTGCTAAATATAACTACGTGGGGGTTTCAAGTAAGTAAAAGAATTATAAAAGAAGATCGAGAAGCGTAATTTCAGAAGAAAACAAAAGGGCTCTACATACAAGTACTACGCATATATAGACATAGTACATAGATTACATGTATGTGTATGCTTATTAGTAAGAGATACCAAAGCTGACGTCGATTCTGGAAAATAAAAACAAATATGCGTACGTAATTGAAACGCGTCAGACGCGGTTTGACAAGCACAAGGCTGAAGTTCAAAAACGCCCCATGATTGGCTGGAAGCTGGCAGGGGTGTGCGAAAGGCTGACAATGCTGTTTTTGAGTACAACGCTCTGAATTCTTACACCTCTGAACAGCACACAAGACCTTATTCTTGGTGTCAAGACCGCACCGAAAAAAAACACCAAAATGGTCCGGCCAAGCCGCAGTCGTAACGCTGCTCCCGCCGCTAAACCCGCACCGGCATCCGCTCCTGATGTCGCCGACGACACGATTCGCGACCCGACTTACGCGCCCACGGGCTCCTCCGACATCGACGACCTGGACAACGACGAGCTCGAGTGGGACTGGATCTACGACACCGAAGACACCGAGGGCAAGATTAAGAAACGGCGGCGGCCGTCCAACCACATCATTGGCGCGCGGCTCGGCCAGTTTGAGTGCTGGCTGGGCGACATTGTGCTGCTGCGTGCGGACGGCCTGAGCGAGGCGTGGGCCGCGATCATCAGCGATTTCACCCTCGATGAGAATGGCGAGAAGGCTGCCATCTTTGTGTGGTTCACGGGCGGGCGGGAGATTCGGAACAGCGAGCGCAAGCGGCATGATTACTTGCCAGTGAGTTTCTTTTTCTCAAGTATCAAGTAGAAACAAAAACACCTGACACAAAGACATCAACATCCAGAACGAGCTCTACATCACCACCGCCTCAGACATCAACCCCCTCGGATCCATCTCCGGAAAGGCAAACATCATGTCGGAAGCCTCCTTCCGCAAAGCCTTTCCCGGCGGCAAAGTGCCGCGCAACTCGCCACACTTTGGCAAGACCTTCATCTGCAAGCGCGCCTGCAACATGCGCACCACCACGTACACGGAAGAATTCGTCTGGGAAAACATGTACCGCGGCTATCGCGACTTGCAGGCCCTGTTGCAGTTCATCACAGACAACACCAAGCTGTCGCGCAAGGGTCCAGATGCGGCGGCGGCACCCGCTGCTTCAACCTCAGCAGCAACGGAAACTGTAGATGGAGAGCCGCCGGCAAAGAAACGCGCGCCATCAACGCCGAGAGCGCGAAGAATTAATGCCACGGCAACAACGCCAGGCGGGTCTCCGCAAAAGAGGTAGGCTTGTTCTTATTCCCGCACCTTCAAACCCCTAAAGTGCCGCGCAACCCTAAGATCCTTCCCGCCCACCAGCTCAGCTAACAAAGACGCGTGCAACATGTAGAAGCGCCAAAAAGGCCCTCGAATTCACACCTCTCGCCACCCGCGTCATCCCCCCCGAATCCATCCACTCCTCGCCCTTCAAACAAGCCCGCTCGCAGCTGCACGTCGCCGCCGTCCCGCTGACGCTGCCATGCCGCGAAGCCGAGTTCGCCGAAGTCTACTTCCACCTGGAAAAAGCCATTGCCAACGGCGCCAGCAACTGCATCTACATTAGCGGCACCCCGGGAACCGGCAAGACGGCCACCGTGCGCGAAGTCATTGCGCGGCTGGAAGACAGCGTGCTCAACGACGAGCTCGACGACTTCATTTTTGTCGAGATCAACGGCATGAAAATCACCGACCCGCACCAGGCCTACGCTCTGCTCTGGGAGGCGCTCAAGGGCGAGCGCGTATCGCCCGCACAGGCGCTCGACCTGCTGGAGCGCGAGTTTAGCGCCCCAAATCCGCGCCGCGTGCCGTGCGTCGTGCTCATGGACGAGCTGGACCAGCTGGTGACCAAGAACCAGGGCGTCATGTATAACTTTTTCAACTGGCCGGCACTGCGGCATTCGCGACTGATTGTGTTGGCCGTGGCGAATACAATGGACTTGCCAGAGCGGACGCTGAGCAACAAGATTAGCAGTCGTCTAGGTATTTTTTTTTTTCATCTCTCTCTGTCTTTTTCCTTAATAAGACTAACCATAAAAGGCCTCACTCGTATCCCTTTCCCCGGGTACAACCACGAACAACTCATGAAAATTATCCAGTCCCGTCTGGAAGGCGTCCCCGGAAACATTGTCGAGTCTGACGCCATCCAATTCGCCAGTCGCAAAGTCGCCGCTGTATCCGGCGACGCCCGCCGCGCCCTCGACATTTGCCGGCGCGCCGTTGAAATCGCCGAGCTTTCATCCACCTCGGCCCCACCAACCCCGTCCCGCACCAACGCCGCCTCTGCCGCGGCCCCTCCTGCCCGCGTCACCATCCAGACCATCCGCCAGGCCATCAACGAGGCCACATCCAACCCCGTGCAACAAGCGCTGCGCGCGCTGCCGCTGGCGCCCAAGCTCGTGCTGGCCGCGCTGCTGCTCCGGCTGCGGCGCGCCGGCATCGGCGAGGTTTCCGTCGGCGACGTCCTCGCTGAGCTGGCGGCGCTGCTGCGCACGTCGGCGGGGCCTCGCGCTGAGGACTTTGTCGCCAGCCTGCTCGGGCCTGTCGGCATGCGCACTATTTCGGTAGTGGGGTCGGCGGCGCTGGCGCCCACGGCGATGATGGGGTTCCACGAGGCGGCGGTGGGATTGGAGGCGGCGGGCGTGGTGGGGCTGGAGGCGCACAAGGTGGAGAGGCCGACGAAGATGAGGTTGGCGATTTCGGATGACGAAATTGCCCTGGCGTTTCACGATGACCCCGAGATTAAAGAGCTGGGCATTTCCTTGTAGAGTATCATGACTTGACATGAACATAGTATGTGTATATGGCTTCTTTTTGTTATTGGAAACAGAAGTAAATAAAGACCAGCGACGCCTCCAACGCCAACCAAGAATCAAACCCGGGCAAAGTACATAAAAACAATAAATCCAACCATTAAAACCGTCTTCTTGCCAGCGTCGGGGTCCACTGAATGGGGTGTGTTTCAGGCGTTGCCTCGGAATCCTGCTTCCATACTTTTACTACAAGTTGTTAGTTTCTCCTTCTCGGGGATGGTCGCTATGGATAAAAAAAAAGGACTCACTTGTCTTATCGGCCTCGCCGGTAATCAACCGCATGCCCGACCGGTCAAACGTCGATGCCATAATCCCGGCTTCGGCGTCAAGAGAGCCCGGTTGCGCTGTCGTGTCCAAGCTTTGGTAGCGATATCCGGTCTTCCAGTCCCAGAAGCTCATTGATCCGTTGTCGGCTGTTGCTTTCAGTTAGCGCTTTGTCTCTCTCTCTCTCTCTCTCTCTCTCTCTCTCTCTCTCTAGAAAATAAAAACAAAACTCACCGCCTGAAAACATGACATTCTCCTCGTTTACCGCCAGCGTATTCACAATCGCATTGTGTCCCTCAAAGTTCTGCATAAACGCCCCCTCTGGACACTTCCACTGCTTGATGCTGCCCGCGCTGCCCGAGGCAAACGTGAACTCGCGCGGGTGCAGCGCCAGCGCCCGCACGCCCTTTTTATGGTGCGTCAGCACCCCCATCGTTTTGCCCGCCGCCAGGTCCCACAGCCGTACGGTGGCATCCAGCGACGCCGATATCACCTGCGGATCCGAGTCCTGGCACTTGACGTCTGACACGGTGCCCGTGTGGCCCGCCAGCACATGGATGTTGCTGCGCGTGCGCATGTCCCAAACGCGCGCCACGCCGTCGCGGCCGCCCGTCACGAGCACGTCCAGAGTCGGGTGCAGCGCCAGCGTGTACACCCCGCTCAGGTGGCCGTGGTAGTGCCGGATGACCTTGTTGGTCTCCAGGTCCCAGCACTTGACCATCTTGTCCTCGCCGCACGAAAACAGGTATGGATGACGCGCCGACACAGCGAGGCCGCGCACCGTGGAGATGTGGCCCGTCAGCGTCACCTTGAGCCCGCCCGTGGCCACGTCCCAGATCTTGATTGTGCGGTCACCCGCGCCGCTGGCAAACCACTTGTTGCCCGGCTCCACCGCCAGACTGCGCACCCAGCCCAGATGGCCCGAGATGACGCGCATCAGCTTCCACGGCGCGTGCCAGTCGGGCGTCGGCACCGTCATGGCCGCCGCGCGGCTCAGGCTGGTCGTGTTCACGTTCTGCGGCTCCTGGCCGCCGCCCGCAGCAACGCCCTTGTGGTCGCTGAGCACCAGGGCGCCCGAGGTCGGCGCCGCTTCGAGGAGCTTGGCGCCCCCGCCGGCCGCGGCGCGGGCCGCGCGCGCGCCAATCTTGCGCTTGCCAGCGGGAGCGGGCTGTTTGGCAGCCAGGGCGGGCGGGAGCGTCTGCACGGCGGCATATTCATCACGGAAGCGGACGGCGTCGGCAGCGGAATCGGCAGCGGTGGCAGCGGCAGAGTCGAGTTTTGGGCGCTTGGAGGCGGAGTCTGCGTGGGTGTTTTTGGTGTCGGTGTCCGCGCCAAGACGGTCGTAAAAGGTGCGGCATGTCTTGGTGTTGGCGGCGACGAGGCTGGCCAGGTTCGGGCCAGCTGTTGATGACGAGACCTCCATTGTTGTGCCGTGATGTATTATGAGTTGAGCAAACGGAAGCTGTTGAAGTAAGGAAACAAAAATGTCTAGATATGGAGAAGGCTGAGTATTACGCTTTAGAGAAGAAAAAACCCAGAAAAAAATGTGGCCAATCATGGTGGGCAAATGCTTACACGGTGCGACAGAATAGGCACTGTACTAGCCTTGCGTAACCCTTGTCACTTACACCATTTTCAGGGTTAACCTGATATTCACAGTTATGTATCTTTATACAGAAACGAATCCAAACTATTCAAACAAAATTCATACCGGTAATTTTTACTCCCCCCACGGCTCAAGCACTAGCTTACAACCCCAAATCCTCATCCTCCTCATTGGCCAGTAGTGTGGCATAGTCGTCCACCGACGCAAACATTGGCAGCGCCTTGAACTCCTTTCTGCTCATTCTGCCATTCTTCTTGCCGTTGGCGCTCTGCAGCTCTGGCTCTCCCTCGTCTTCCTCGTCGTCACCGCTCATGTCGTCGTCTTCGTCGGCGAAAATATCCTCGCCGTCAGAGCCTGCACCCATGTCCGAGTCCGAGTCCAGGTTGAGCGCCACGCCCTCGCCAGTCTCCCAGCCGCCCGTCGCCACGCCCTCTGCCTCTCCGGCGTCTTCGCCGGCGTCTTGCTCGTCGTCCGAGTCGCTGTAGCCTTCCATGCCGAGATCCGACTCATCATCCTCATCGTTCTCGCCTGCACCATCCGCGCCCGAGATGAGTGCCTGGAAGACCTCGTCGTTGTCGTCGTCCTCCAGGTCGCCGCCCTTGCTCTTCCGGCCGGCCTGGCCGGCCTTGCCAATCTGGTTAAAGTATTCGTGGAAGAAAACGTCCTCGGCAGACACGTCCTCCGGCTTCTTGTTCCAAAAGGCTGCGCTGTTGACCACGTCGGCACTGCCGCCCGCGCTCTTGCTGCGCAGCCACATGTCCTTGAGGTCGTTCTTGACCTGTAGCGGCTGCATAATGGACTGGCCGTGCGAGCCGTCCTTTTCCTTGGGGTTCTTGTAGACAAACTTGTCGAGGAAGCGAATTAGGCTGTGGCTTTCGAGGTCGGGCTTCTGCGGGAGGTCTTTGCCGGCCAGGAGGCTGGCGGCATAGACAGAAACTGACGGGTGGTAGTGGGTTATAAGGGGGATCTGTTTTTTTTGTTTGTTAGCATGCCTCCTTTCTTCTTCACTCTTCACTCTTGATCTCCTTGAACTCAGCAAAAAAAAAAGGGAAAAAAAAACAACTTACCACTTCCCACAGACACGTCCGGTGCGCATTGCTAAACTCAGGGTTCCGCTTCCGCCCGTCATACGCATCCTTAATCTCCTCGCCCTCGTCCGGCATATCCTCCGGCTCATTCAACAGCGTCGACAGATCCGGCATTGTCTTGCGCAGCTGCAGCAGCACATACAGCAACCCAATGATAAACGGCGGCTGATGCACGCTCGTAATCTGCACCATGCGCTTCGCAAACGCCTTGACGCGCCGCACATCCACATCCGACTTGAGCGCGCGCAGCAGCAGATTCAGGTACATGGCCTGCTTGGACGACGTGGTCAGCCGCGGGTCCAGCAGCGACTCGTACAGCGTGCGGTAGAAGCGGTCCAGCATGATGGAGCGCTTGGTCGACAGCGTCTGGATCAGCGTCAGCGCCTGGATGCTGGTGTTGAAGTTGGACGAGTGCGCCACACGGAACAGCGTGTCCAGGTGGTCGTCCAGCATCGTCGACGTCTCGCTGGTGAAGGGTACTGCACGGTTGATGCCAGTGAGGATGGCTGACACCAGCTTCTCCGAGGAGTCGCCAGCCTGCACCGTCGCCGGCTTGGCCTTGGGCCCACGCTTGCGCTTATCCTTGCTCTCATCGCCGGCCTTGGTGACCTCATCCGTCATTGGAAGGCCCAGATCGCCGCTCTTCAGCAGGATCGTGAACTGGTCAAAGTAGATCTTGATCAGCGCCTCGGCCACGTCGGCCTCCTTGGTGCTCAGAATGGTCTGGTTGAGAGTGTTGACGCCATAGTAACGCGCACGGATCGTCTGGCCAGGACGCAAGAGAACCTCTTGCTCGACCGTCTTGACAATTATGGGCTTCATGCCCGGGTGCGATGTCTGCAGCTGCAGCATTAGATACGACGTGCGCGACGCCACCTTGCGGTCTCTGTCGCCCAGCTTGTTGACCAGCAGCTTGAGCAGGTTGGCCTCCTGCTCGGGCTTTTCCTTGAGCAGGTTGTAGATAAAGTCAATGGAGCGCGAGCGCGAGTAGTCGACCTCGTCTGTTGCCCACGTCTCCAGCAGCTGGATCACGCGGAAATACGCCTCCTTGAGCCACTCCTCGTACGCCCAGTAAATCAGATGCTGCGGCGTCAGCCCAGCCGGCAGTGGCTGGTCGGCGCTCCACTTGGTCACCTTGGCGGCCTGCAGCGCGCCAATCAGCGCCGGCTGCATGCGGAACTGACGCAGGCGGCGGTTGGCTGGCAGCACGAGACCGGGACCAAGCAAATCGACAACGGCATTGAGCGCAATGATGGCCTGGCTGCGGCTCTTCTTGGCGGCCAAACTGATCAGAGCATCGAATGGCCGCGATGTGTGCAGCGGCGACTCTTGGATGGCCAGAGTCAGGGCGGACACCTTGTCGCTCATGGTACCAGAGGCCATGATGGTAGACAGGAACTTATGCGATGACGAGGACAGAATGGTGGTCGAGTAAAGGGCAGAGTCGGCCTCGAGCAGGTTCTTGGCGTGGTCCTTGAGCACCTGCACAACAGTCATGTACTTTGTCGTGTCGTCGGAGACGGGATCGGGAAGCGGCGCGAGTTCGGTAGCGTGCCAGTCGGCGCGGGGTTCAAAAGTCTGGAAAGAAACAAGAAAAAGCAAAATGTATTAGTTACAAGAGTGGGCTGAGGCAGGGTGAGAGATTCGGGGACGGCCCACCATTTTGCTCTTTTTCGAGTCAAAGTTCTTCTTTTCCGCCTGCGCCGCCTCGTTGGCCTTGGCAATCTCGACCTTTTTCTGCTCGGCGGCCTTGGCCTCTTCGGCAGCCTTTTTCTTTTCCTCTTTTCTGCGCTCCTTTTCCTCGCGCTTCTTTTGCTTCTTTTCCTTTTGTTCTTGTTCCTTTTGCTCCTTTTTGAGGTCGGCCTTTTCCTTTTGGTTGTCCTTGTCATCCTTGGCCTTTTGCTCCTTGGCCTTTTGCTCCTTGGCCTTCTTCTCCTTGGGCTTTTCCTGCTTCTTCTTCTCCTCCTCCTGCTCCTCGTCGGCATCAACGTCCGGCACCGGCGCATCAATGCCCAGGCCAGCAGCAAACTTCTTCAAGTCACTCATCAAATCACCACTGGCCTTGCCGCCGTCGAACTCGCCCTCAGACTCCGACTCCACGCCCATCACAAGATCCAAGTCGGCGTCATCGCCGCCCAGTGCCTTGATCTCCTCCAGCAGCGCCTCTTTAGAATCGACCGAGCCCTTTTTGAGCGACCGCGTGTTGTCGGAAGCGCCAGACTGCGGCTCTCTCCGGCGCTTGGAGGCAGAGCTGTCGTTGCTGTGGTCGCTCTTGCGCTTGTTGGGCCGCTGGGCCGCCTGGAACTTGCCCATTGTAAGGTGGCGGCTGGTTTAGTTGGTGATGCTTTTGGCCGTCTCGGGCGTTTGTGTTTTGGAGGTGTTGTATGTTGTTTTGTTTGGCTTCGAGGTCGGTCGTTTTTGGCGGCTTCTGGCGTTGAAGGAAGTTCAGATGAAGATGAGTCTTGTTCCTGGCTGCTGAAGAGGTTCTAAGACCGAGGCAGATAATGAGTCTGGAAAATCAAAAACCAGAAAACTCTCAATTTTCAGCAACAAGAAAAATCGCGATACTATAAAACCAAAAAAAAATCAACTTTTACTTTTTTCTCTATTGGAAATTTTGCTAGTGGGGCCAACTGATTAGCTGATTGCACTCCCAGTGGGGTGGTTCTAGCTCCAGTCACGTGATGTCGTGAAACAAATGCTCCCAACGTCCAGCTTTGAACTTGCGTCAAGTCAACCCACACTGCAATCTTTGGATATCTTGTTCTTTTTGGCCCAACTATCCAGTCGCCAGGACAGAACCCAAAATGACGCCCGGCCGTCTTCTCAGCGTCCGCCAAGCTGTGGCTTTGATGCCGCACTCTATTCTAGTGCGGCCGCAAACCAGAACACACTCTATTGTGAGTGTCAACAACCAAGCCCACAGCAACAATGCGAATTTCCTTCTAACGTTCGTAGTCGCGCTTTGCTGTAAGAAACAAGCTGTCGAATTTCTGGGTGCCAACGGGCGGCATTACAGAGGCTGCTGGTGATAGTAAGAGAGTTTTCGTTGTTGCAAGTTATCTGCTGTGCTCGTTGGTCTGACTATAACCCTAGCTTCGGGTCATGTCCAGCTGCTCAAGGCCGGATTTTTGCGCCAGGTGAGTTTATCTGGCCTGTGGTATAGAGTGAGGCTAATCAGGCGTAGTCGAATGTTGGCATGTTCCATATGCTGCCACTTGGTCTGAGAGTCCAGAAAAAGATTGAGGCCTTGCTAGACTACTACATGCAGTCTGTCGGTAAGTGGCATGTCCATCGTGCCTCGGACTACTGCTAAAAACTACAATAGGTGGAACTCGCCTTGGAATGTCCGCCATTTCTTCCAAGGATCTATGGGTTAAGAGTGGCCGGTATGAAGCCATGGCTCCCGAAGTATGTCGTCTATCATCTACTTCTCTACAGCTTACTAACAGCCATAGGTCCTCCAATTACAAGACAGAAAAGGCGCTCCGTATCTTCTCGGCCCTACTCACGAAGAGGAAATCACCAACCTAGTCGCCAAAAATGTCAATTCCTACAAAGACCTCCCTCTGCGTCTCTACCAAATCAGTAAGCTGTCCTACTACTCCTCAACCCTAAGTCCCCGCCTCTAACCCTCTCCCAAGCCAACAAATACCGCGACGAATTGCGCCCACGCAACGGGCTTTTGCGCGGCCGCGAATTTGTCATGAAGGACATGTACTCCTTTGACATTGACACCGCCTCTGCCCTTAAAACCTACGAGGAAGTGCGCGCCGCATATATCGCCTTCTTCTCGCACCTCAAACTGCCCTTTCTCGTGGCCGACGCGAGCACCGGCGACATGGGCGGCAGCCTCAGCCACGAATTCCACGTTGCAAGCACTCTCGGCGAAGATACTGTCGTGCAGTGCTCGGCCTGCGAGTACACGGCCAACGATGAGCTGGCCGAGACACGTCTGCCGGCGCTGCAGGACGTGGTGTCGTATGACCCTGCGCAGGTGCGCGTGTGGCACGGCATTTCAAAGGATCGGAAGACCCTGGTGAATGCTTGGTATCTGCAGCCTGAGGGCGCGGATGCTGCGGTCTCGGTGAATCTCCATGCTGTCAAGGCCCTGGTGCCTGGTCTGGATACTGGTATTGAAAACGCCGTGCCGTTCTGGACACAGGCTCTGACGGCAGACTCCACGGAGCCGCTCACCATCATCAACATTGCCGACTTCCGCCTCGGCACCTCCTTTGCCGCCCCCGCCAACCCCCTCCCCCCCAACCTCGCCCCTTCTGTTCCTTACACCACCACCGCCATACCCTCCACCACAGCCCCAAACCTCCTCCGCATCCATTCCGGCGACGCCTGCCCGCGCTGCCCCTCTGGCATTCTGCGCCTCCACAAGACCCTCGAACTCGGCCACACCTTCCACCTGGGCACGCGCTACTCTGAGCCTCTCAATGCCCGTGTCAACCTGCCCGCCAGCCTTTCACCCACGGGCGCTGCCGCCTTCCACGTGCCGCTGCAAATGGGCTGTTTTGGCATCGGCGTGACGCGCATCATCGGAGCCGTCGCCGAGACCATGACGGATGCGCGCGGCCTGCGCTGGCCCGCGGCTATTGCCCCGTTTGAAGTCGCCGTGGTGGCCGACAAGACGCTCGTGGCCGAGGGCATCGACGTGTACGATGCTCTGGCGCGCGCGCCTGGAGAGGCGCGTCCGCCACTGGATGTCGTCCTGGATGACCGCGCAGTATCTATTCCGTGGAAGCTCAAGGATGCCGATTTGGTCGGTTATCCCGTGTTGGTTGTCCTGGGCAAGGCCTTCCGGGAGCGGGGACAGTGCGAGATACAGTGTCGCACTCTGGGCGTCAAGGAGGATATAAATGTCGACAAAGTGTACGAATACGTGCTTGGACTGTTGGAGAAGCTGTAATTTATATTTCCGTTAGGAGAAAAAACTGTACAATATATCTTGTTTCTGCCACTTTGCATTTGAATAGACTCTTGGTCTACCTGCTCAAACTTGTTATGTTCGTAGTGTTTCCTGTGTAGCACAGTGCGTAACCCCATCCCTATACACGGTCCCTAGAAGGGCCACTTATTACTGACAAACCCCACGTTTTTTTTTTCAGCACCAAAAACAGCACAAACAACACCATAACCGCCTAAAAGCAGCAGTTATCGTGAGTCGCTCTCAGCAGCGACCATTCATTTCAGAGTTCTCCTTTTTTTGTTTCTTTGTTTCCTCTCATCTCCCTTTTTATCTTTCTCAATCCCCTTATCACCATGTCTTCCACTCCCGCCAAAGGACAGGGCGGTAGGTCTCTCTCTCCACACTTCTCCCTCCTGTTTTAGTCCATCACTCAACAACAGCTACAAAACCTTCTCCTTTATCCATGCTAACCACCCCTCTTTAGTCAGCATTGACTCCCTGGACATCCAGCAACTAGCAATGCTCAAGAAGCAAATCACTGAAGATCTGGAGCATCTGTCAGCCTCGTTCACCTCGCTCAACGCTGCTCACGCCAAGTTCAAGGAGAGTTTGCGCTGTGTGCAGGCTCGTGCCAATGCTCCTGAAGGTTTGATCCCTTTTTTCTTTTACATCTTTTCTTCATAAACTAACATTGGACTTAGAAGCTGAGGGCGCCCTCGTTCCTCTCACCACTTCTCTCTACGTGCGCGGCACTCTGACCGACAAGAAGCGCGTGCTCATTGACATTGGCACGGGTTTCTTGGTGGAAAAAGTAGATATTCTCTTTCTTTCTCTCTCACACTCTCTCACTCTCTCACTCTCCCCCCCTTCTTCAATCACACTTCTAACCCTCTTCTCAGAGCCTCCCAGATGCCATCAAGTATTACGAGGCCAAGACTACAGGCCTCACCAAGAGCCTGCAAGAGCTCGAGGGTGTAATAACGTCAAAGACCCTCAATGTCCAGGCCGTTGAAGAAAGTAAGTCTTCTCCCTCTGAGTTTGCTCCCTCATCCATCATCATGTTAACCTTCTTTGTAGCACTTCGCCAGAAAATGATGGCTGCTCAGGCCGCTCAAAGCACTGCCCAGACTGCCTAAATCTAGGCATTGTCATAATACACCTCAAAACCAGATACCATTTCCCTCTTGTTCAAAACCCCATGTCAAAATGCCTCAATGAGTCCTATTCATACAAAATCTATCAAAGCCACCGCCTAAGCTTCCGCTAAAACCTTTTGCACCTGTCTCGCCACCTCAAATAGCTCTGAAACCACTACTTCAGGTGCCTCATCAGCCCTTGAATACAGCTCGTGGTTATAGGCATCGTGTCCTCGACCAAGTTCATCCCAAAAGTTGTATGCGACACAAACAGTTGTCTCAGCCTCTATACTGCCCGACGTACCAAAGCCCTTCCACGACTCTCTCAATACCAGCTCATTGTAATACAGCTGGCTGCACTCAAACCTAGAGACTGTAACAATGTCTTCTGTGACTATAGATTTGATGCAAGAACCGTCTCCTGTCCCGAATGTGCGAATCAACATCCTCCTCCCACATTCAGTCTCCATGTACAAATTGGCCTCCGTCTTAACCAGAGTACGATATTGCATCTCTTGCGTTCGACCACTGGCTTGGATATCTTGCTCCCAAAAGCCGCGCAATGCTGGGTACAATCGGTGGTAGCATGAACGAGGCCCATTGAATGCCAGTAATTTCACCCGATATCAAGCAAACTCAAAACACTCACGCTTTTTCAAAGGTCGCATGCACCATATTGCTCTTGCCCTCAAGAAGGGACTGGAAGCCAGCAAGCTTTAGCTGGGTTCCAGGAGGACAATTGGGAAAGCTCATGAACCCAATGTTGAGCATCATGCGAGAAGCCAACAAGCATCTGTGCTTGTAAATATTCTGCTTAATCATGTTGATAAGCTTTCCAGTCAGTGCACCGAAGAGATCTTCCTTAATCCCAGTCTCCGGAAGGCATCGTCTTGGACAGATTAGACCAGTATTCCCGACCTTTCCGGAACTCAAGCTTCTGGGAGCTCGGAAATGATTTCGCTAGAGGGTAGCACTCAATCTCAGTGGGCTGGCCGCGCTTGATGGAGTCCAATGCGTTGTGGTACCTCACGATTGTAGAGGCGCTCTCGCGGAGGTACCACTTGTTGAGTGGTCTCACTGTAAAATCCCCAGCTATATCAGGGTTTGGAGAAACAGTGCACTCATCGCCCAACTGTTTGTACTCCTAACGGCAGTCTGGGCGGAAGGCCTCATTTTGGAGCCAGGAAGGGACTACAACAAACGCCTTGGAACCAAGTTAGTCAGAAGTCGAGCCAAGGGAGCAGTTAAGTAGATCTTACCCTGCGGGCTTCGTCTTCAAGCATTTCAAGCAAGACTCCTTGTCGAAATTCCCGGAGGATATCAGAGTAAGCCTCGCCGGGCTTAGGCTCAGGAGGCAGACGGGCCCAACCACCTCTAGCCATTTTGAATTCAGAGACTTTCGAATCTGAGGTATAGGGCCAGTATTATGAAAGGCTTTGAGAATATTTTGCATTGTTACCGTTGGTTATGGTGGCTTAGTTTCAAGTTCAACTCACAATGTCAGTTGATAGTATGTTTTGTTGTTTTGTGTGCTAGGCAAGAAAAGAAAATAGACCATCGAAGTGCGAAAGCCAGACGGTATTTATAGCCTAAGAATCAGGCAGTGAAATCATAAACGAAATATGGCGGTTATAGTTTAGAGAAAGTTCAAATCAAAATAGCATGCCTGCCATTTTCAAGGTCCAATATAGATAAATGGGCAAGTGTGTTTGCTGCCTGTTGCTGCGATGTAGTAGTTCGATGCTTCCCAGCACACACTGGAGAACACGCCATTTCACGGGAATACAAAGTTTCCAGGGGTAAGCTTATTGTCATGGAAAGTACTGGAGCCTGATATTCATATACCAGTACTGGTGTTTCTACCTTGAATACGACGCTGGCAGCCGGAATGCTCAAGCTCCGGAGCTACACCGACTTGTCGCACTTGCCTTTCAACGTCGGGAGTGAGAATGCCAGGTAACAAGTCATGTCAACCCCACATTATACGGCAAAAATCTCCATATATTAGCTTAAGAACCCAATGCGATACTTCTGTCATCATCTACACCAACATCATATGTACAATTGGATTAAATGCTCAGTGATATACCTGGCAATTGACGCATGAGATACTTCGTCGTTGCTTCTTTACCATCTACCCGGACGGACATGTATGTATGTACCTTGTAGCTCAAAGTCCTATTGACAGTTGTCTCAGTCGTGAAGGTGGATTCGAATATCGAAACAAGTCACAGCCTTTTTGGAAAGAGCTTGCTCCTATCATGGAATTTTTGCGAATACGAAGTCTGTCGATGCTTGCGCTCTTTGCAAACTAGAGGGGGCTCTTGTATAAGTGTCAGCAAACCGGTTTCATAAAAATGCAAAAACGCATACCGCACACCGCTTTCTGCTACAACCTTCTTTTGTATACTTTCGTGATCCATTTACGGTATTGCGTTGTTTTAACCCTAGTTAAGGTGGTTTCACAAGCGCAACAGGGTTAGTAGCCCCGGTTTTACTTCAATGGAATCCTGGGCCAAGGTCCATTTTGGCATTTCGCTAACAACTACCTAAAATCAATGTGCAGCCTTGCGTCACGGAACGGACTTGGAGCGGACATTTATTACACAGCGCCAACTGGGCGACAGCGTTTGTTTTGATTTGTTTTGCTTTGTATGGTATAGTTCCTCTATTGACTCTGCATACTCTTTAGTATCTGGCTTTCTCCCCCTTTTTTTCCTTTTTTCTTCCTTGTACTTTCAAAAACCCTTTTAATCATGGCAACTCGGAGCGCGCAGGCGTTTAGGACGACTTTCCGGCCAAGTATCGCCAAGTCCGTACCCCGGACCCAGCCGATGGGTCTGCGCTGGGGTTCTGCTAGTAAGTCCAATAAGTTAAAATAAGTCAGTTTTGATGCTGACATGTGAAAAAGACCCTGCGGGTCAGAGCAAACGCAACCCCAAGGCCGTCTTCATTTTCCGGTTGCTCGGCTTTGGTTTCTACACTACATTTGCCGTTGGCTTTGGAGCGCTGTTAACCATGGCAACCACTATGCCGGCGTCTCTCATGGGCCTCAGCTTCTATACGGACAAGGAAAGCCTTTTGCGCCACAAGCCCGCCGATGAGGCTGCGCTAGAAATTGAGAAGCGGTTGGACCAGATTGAACTGGTCAAAAAGCTGCGTGCCGATCCGGATGCTACAGAGCTTCGCCCGCATTCCCAGTTGCCCGACAAAGTGCGGGAGCAGAATTTGACGGCCAAGTCGCTCCAAGGTCCCGCGTTGATTCCGACTGTGCCTGTGACGTTCCGCAGCAAGGGCGGCATGGAGACGACGACGATTGTCTACCTGGGCCACGATTTGTGCGGCCATCCCGGAATCATCCACGGCGGCCTGCTAGCGACCATCATGGACGAGCAGGCTGGCTTCTGCTGCATTCCCAAGATGCAACACCGCATGGCGGTTACGGCGTATTTGAACGTCAACTACCGCAGCCCGGCCAAGGCAAACAACTTCTTTGTCGTCAAAACCAAGCTTGAACGCTTGGATGGCCGCAAGGCGTTTGTGAAGACGGCGATTGAGACGCTTCCGGCCGACGGAAGCCAAGGAACGGTTGTGGCTGATGCGGATGCTCTGTTCATCCAGCCAAAGTGGGCCAAGGTAAGTTGCGATTAATCTGAGAATGAGTAAAGCAACGAGACTAATAAAATCTGCAGTTTATGCCTCGGTTTCTGGACTAAGTCTGTCTGATGTGTGATAACAGGAGCTACCTTTAAGGGGTATAGCCCATTGCGTAGTACTACAATAGTCGTTTGATTTCGAGAGGTGGTAATCCTCTACAAGACCAAGCCACACAGACAAATATGCATATATGTACATATCAAGCACACATCATACGCTTTACAAATACATGCAGTTTAGTGTATACTGTAACAACAGTATATAGAGCCATTAAGTTGTGGTCATAGGTCCCTTGATTTAAGTGAAATTCCCCGCAGTCCGGCCCGTGCCGTAGCCGAGAGTGTTTTGTTCTGTCATTTGTACGGAGGAAAATAGTATGTACTACACGAATGCGTTGGTCAGACAAAAACGCAGCTTACAAATAAGAGGCGAAGAAGCGAGTACATACTCCGTACATAGTTGATGTATTATATGTATGTATATACTATATGGATTTGACGACATCGGAACGCCACAACCCAATTTGAGAGGCTTGACTAGAAAATCGGCGTGTTTATCAATAAGAAAACTGCAGGGGAAAAATAAAGGAAGGCCAGCCCCGCCAAGTCCCTCAGCACGCCATCGTCTTAGTCTGCGGTATTTGCTGCGGGCTACATACATACATACATACATACATACATACATACATAAATATGTTAGTATGTATGGGACGAGCTTCTCTTTGCTGACGGATAAATTTTACGCATAACAACCTGTGATAAAAAGGCAGCTGAGATTCTTTCTTTCTTTCTTTCTTCTTCTTCTTCTTCTTCTTCTCCCTCTTCTTCTTCTTTTCCTTTCCCGTGAACCCTAAAAATAACCTCATCAGACCAGACACAAAACACACAATGGCTACGTGAGTTTGTTTACTTCCCCACCTTTCATCCAGCAACACGGCCGCTATAAAACGTCCTGTAATTTACGGAGGACCTGCCCAAAGACCAAACAAAAAAAAAAAAAACAGCCCCCCCCAACTAACACAGGCCCTTAGCAACATCACCTGGCACCCCTCTCTCAAGCGTGATGAGCGCGAGACTCTGCGCAAGCAAAAGGGCTTCACCATCTGGTTCACCGGCCTGTCAGCCTCTGGCAAGTCCACTGTAGCCACCGCTCTGGAGCAGCATTTGCTGCACCTCGGCCTGTCGGCCTACCGTCTGGACGGCGACAATGTGCGCTTCGGCCTCAACAAGGACCTGGGCTTCAGCGAAAAGGACCGTAACGAAAACATCCGCCGCATCGGCGAGGTCGCCAAGCTGTTTGCTGACGCGGCCACCATTGCCATTACCTCCTTCATCTCGCCGTACCGCGCGGACCGCGACTCGGCCCGCGCCATGCACGAGACCGCCCAGTCCGGCGACGCTGCCCTGCCTTTTATCGAGGTCTTTGTCCAGGTGCCTCTGGAGGTTGCCGAGCAGCGCGATCCTAAGGGTCTCTACAAGAAGGCCCGCGCCGGCGAAATCAAGGAATTCACCGGCATCTCGGCCCCGTACGAGGAGCCGCTCAAGCCCGAAATCACCATCCGCACTGACCTCAAGTCTGTCGAGGAGTGCGTGGCGGACATTGTTACTGCCCTGCGCGAGCGCCAGCTGATTCCCGAGGCGTAAATGCCGCCAGAATCAGCTGAGCGGACGGGTGGTTGAAAATCATGGCACTCTCTTTGACCGTCTATCAATTAATGCTACCAGTGCTTTTATTTTGTTTTGTTTCTTTGTTTTAAGCTATTACATATGTACTAAACACCTTCCTGTCTACTTGCAAGAATCGTCCAACTACGGTGGCCCCAAAAGTAAGGGTCTTGTGGCGTCCGGAAGTCCGAGATTGACAGGACGGACTTTAGAGCTACATAGAAATCAAGAGAGAATAGAAATCCCCCCCAAAAAAATCAGAGAATCCGGGCTTTGTGAAAACCTCGTGTATGCATCTACAAGACAACTACGACACGTGAAAACGCACCATCTACAAGTTTGTTTAACAAGCAAACGAACGAACAAGAAATGCATATCGATAAGTCTCTAACGACATGATATAGGGAGTATAACATGGTGGGGGTGGTTGAATGCAGAAAGGCAATAGACGAAGAAAAAAGAGAAAGAAAAGCAAAGAACGATACATGGGCATTTAAAACAGCAAAAGAAGACAGAATCGCTCACGCCACTCTCAAGGGAAATCAAACTCGTAGTACACATACGCCGTGTACTCGGCATCACCAGAGCTGAAGCCAGCCGCTGCCATGTCTGTCGTCAACTGTGAGTCGTCCTTGGTTGCCTTGCCCTTCTTGTCTCTGGACATGGCGTTGCCCGCCAGATACGAGTACTTTTCGTCGAGGACTGTGCGCAGCTTCTTGGTGCCCTTGGCGGCCTTGGTCTACGCGGGTTGGTTGGTTAGCATGGACGAAAGCGGTGATGGAACGGCATTGATGGGGCCATTGTTGAAAGCCGTGGGAAAGGGGAAGGGGGGGAGGAAAAAAGAGTACAAAGTGCCAAATAAACAAACTCACCTTGACAATGGCCGAAACATAGTCCAGTGGCAGACCATAACGCAAAACAGCCTCGACAAACACGCGCAGCGTCATCACATGCATCCAAACCATGACGCTCTCGCTCCAGCCAGAGCGGCCCATGCGCAGCGCCTCACCCCGCACCTTCTTCTCTTCGCGGGTGACACGGTCCAGTTCCTTCTGCTCGGTCTCACGACCGCCATCCACGTACTTGTATGTGCGCGGCGTCCACTTTTGCTCGCGGCACTTGTGCAGAAACTCGACGCCGTGCTTCTTGAAGGCAACGACAGCAAACAGAGTGAACTCGTCGTCCTCGGCTACTTGCGTCGACGAACGGGGGACAACCATGGGCGCCAGCGTCTCGTATGTGCTGAGGAACTCTTTCTTGGAGTTGATTGGCACGGCAATCAGGTGTGTCTCGAGGTATTCAGAGTCGTGGACGAGCAGGGCTGGGTCGACAATGGGGGCCAGGGACTTGGTGGACAGGTTGCCGCTATAAGCCCACTGTTAGTTGACTTGACGCATCATTGGAGGTTGTCTTTACGCATATTTTGGGGTTTGTGGTGGCTTACGTCTGTCGTCTTTGCAGAGCGGCAAGATTAGTCTTTACCGAGTTGTACTGCTGGAACTTGGTCTTGATATCGTTGTCGGTAATAGCAAGTTCCTAAAGTCACCAAGTCAGCATTACAATCGCAATTGCTACTTGTTGAAAAGAGCCGTACCTTTTGCAGCATGTCGACCAGCTCGCTAATCGGCTTGTCCGCCCGGTAGCGGGCCTTGTTCCAGG
Source organism: Thielaviopsis punctulata (assembly GCA_036034705.1). NCBI lineage: Eukaryota > Fungi > Ascomycota > Sordariomycetes > Microascales > Ceratocystidaceae > Thielaviopsis > Thielaviopsis punctulata. Next base: position 3,082,019 of record CM069898.1, on the reverse strand, counting down.
AAAAAGAGCTGATATAGTGGTCGGTGGGCTCTAATGGCATCATCATGTTAGCGTGCGCGCAAGGGCACTGACGGATAGTAAAGACATACTGTCGTTGATGGTCTTTTGCTGGGCAATTTTGTCCTCATCGCCGTCCAGGATGGTCTTTAGAGAGTCTGCGACCTTGGCAGCGACAGACTGGCAGGCTGCATCGAGCTTGGCGAGCTCATCGGCTTGCTGGACGAGGGCATCCAGAGTTCCAATCTTGAAGCTCGGCACGGGAAATGGCAGCACAGTGCCGCCATCAGCAATTGAGCCCTGCAGCAGCGACAAAGCATCCTGGCTGTCGGACGAATCAAATGCGCCGATGGGCAGCGAAAGCATTGAGTAGGTAAACATGGCGGGCGGCGTGATTGCGGGGACAAGGAAAGCAATGCGCGATATTCGATCCGACTGACTCGGTGTGTGTGTACGTAGATGTGGGTGGAGGCTTGTGAAGACGAAGCTAAGTTGAGGGTATAAGTGAATTTCTAGAGGTCTCAAGTTGGTAGAAAGTGAATTGAACTCAGGACTTGGAGCAGCGGGGAGAATAGCGAAGCTAGGGCTTCAAGAATAACTGCAAGACGGGGTTGGGATGTGGTCGCAATAGAAAGCCGACTGGAAGTGATAGCTTGACGTGTAAATCGAACTGCGCAGCAGTGTGTATATATTGGGGTCAATTTGCAGAGCAGAGCAGAACAAGCAAAACACGGACAACCAGCCAAAGGCTAATGAAAAGACGGCAATCAGGAAAAAGGGCTAAAGGTGGCGATAAAATGCATGCGCTACAACAAAGATGTGGAAATCTTGACGCTTGACAGGTGCTTGATCGGCTTGGGGAGCCCCAAGGCTGCCGATAAAGCATAGCGATAAAGAGCCCGTCGCAGGCTGGTACTTTGGCAAGATTTGCACTGTGTTTGTGAGGGGTTATATATGCTTGGGACAGTGCTCATAGTAGACATGTACAGTAGGACTTGGGCTCTAATGATGGTAGAGCAGAGGCTTGGGTACAGGCGGTCCAAGGCCCAAGCGTATTTTAGTTTATACTATGTATGTACAAACTGCGTACATACCATGTAAGGCGGCGCAAGGGCAAGGAAAAAAAA
>CM069898.1:3046531-3069603 GCA_036034705.1 Thielaviopsis punctulata | reverse complement strand
AAAAAAAAAAAAAAAGATTTACAATGTATTTACTTTTTGAACTTCTACAGAGTAGTCTTCTTCCCCCTGTGAAAGATAATCAGCCGATGATTATCCGCTCTATGAACCCGAATAATCCCACCCCACAAGCAAAACGGCGCTTCTCCGGCCGCTTTTTTTTTTTGGGTATTTTTTTGATAGTCAGCTTTGTATCCCATCTCCCCACGTTTGCCCACCCTGTCAATTATATATCGCTTTATTTTTATTTGTTGCTGGCTGGCTACGCAAAACCAAATGCCTTTCTGCGTACAGTGCACTGTGTGTTTTCACTGTAGACAACGATGACGAATATGGCAATACAAGTTTGGATGATATACCACATACTGTACTGTGTATGTACTTGTATGTATATGATACAAGCACCATGGTATAAAACTTTCCTTGGTACTGCCACCTACAACCTTCGCCTGTAGATCCGCCCTCGGATCGAACTGGCTGGCCCGCGAAGCAACATCTTCAACTACCTTATGTACGTCATGTCCATCACACCACTGGCCTCTCCTCAGCCCCATCTCAGCTTCAGCTCTGAAGCCCTCACAAACGACATGCACATCATGACTCCTGGCCACCTGTCTCTGCATTCACCTCAATTCACCAGTCGGCCGTTCTCCTCCGAACACATCCCTTTGGCGTGTTTAATACCGTCCAAGCACCACAAGAAACGTCTACAGACTTGCGCGGCTTGCATGAATGTCGTAGCCAATGATCTCATCGTAATTCTTTCAGGATTTTTTTCTTTCCCTTTCTTCCATCTGGCTAAACATGAAGGCTTTGGGCTCAGGCACAGTGACTGACTCCACATTGTAGTCACAAGATCACATGTCTCTGACTAAATCTCGTAGTAAAACATGTAGATCAAAGCCTTGCTAGGATAAAGAAGTTTTTCACCCTTGAACATCGCAGCGTCTTCCTTAGAGGGAAGGGGGGGGGGCCGACAAGATGCTTCAAACAGATCGGCAGAAAAGGCGTTGTGTGAGGCATTGTATGTTAAAAAAGAAAATATCACATTGTCACCTGAACACAACAAGTACATACATAGTGCATGCTCATGCCATCTGCATGCGGCACCAAGTATAGGTTTTCACGGCCAAGAACCTCTTGACATCAGTAATCCCGAAGAGCCTCCATTCTTGTGTCATTAGTGTACTGGTATTCTTGTTCTTTCTGGATGTCTTATAGTGTACTGGTATATGTACATACTTGAGTTCTACTCGCAGGCGAGCTTCCTTTATACTTAGGCTCTTCGAAGGGCTTGCTTAATTACATACTACTCGTACATATGTATGTATATACGTATACACATGTACATACATACATATGTACGTTGTTAACAAGTAAAATGGCCTAGTCCACTCTCTTCTGTCTGACGACGACTTTCAGGCCAGGCAAAGCACACGGCAACTGATGCCTTGTTGCATCCAATGACACTCCTAGATCCTTTCTTCTCACGGCTATGTGCTGCTTCATTACTTTGTATGTTTATCCTGCCGGATCTTTCTCGTCTCTTCTCCTCACGGCCCCCTTCTCTTTCCTGCCTGACCCTAACGATCCCATGACTGAATCAGGCCCCTTCATCAAGCCCAATCTACATACAAACAGGCAACGTGACTTTTACGTATCATCTTAGTACTACATACATATGTAAATGTACCAGTACATGTACTACTACCTAATGCCATTGCTTTCTCACTTCCTTCCCATATTGACTTACCATAGGAACTTCATCCTTCCTCGGCTTTTTCTCCCTTTTCTTACCGGAAATCAATGGGTTTTGGTGCAAAACTCTGGTTTCTGTCATCGAAAAAATACACACACGCACACATATGTACACACAAATGAGTGCATGGTTCCACAAAAGTGGGAATATTACCGTATTCGTTCGGAGATTGTCGTGCTTGGGAAAACAAAAACGAAGCCCGCTCCAGCACTTTGCCATAGGAAAATTTGGAGAAAACCTCTTGACAAACAGCAAATATTGTTCGGAGGACTTTCCACCTATGGGGATTCAGAATGGGGGGTTTTTGTTCGTCTGTTGGAGAAGTGGATGAAGAAATTTCAAAGTGTCAACGCGAACCCGAGAATCCATCAATGGAAGGGTGGTTTCGGACGGTTATGGTATTTATCCCACGTGATGCTGATCACAAGGGTTGACTGCACTCAGACCCTGTGTCACGTACTTTGTGCTCGTGTAAGGGTTTAGTTGTAGCTGATGAGCTGACGACAGCGTTGATAGATCAGCATGGCATCACATGCTGAAGTATACGGCCGTTGCCATCGTTAGAGCAGCTGAGAACTCGCAGTCACCGACACCATGAATGCTGCACGTAGGTCTTAGGAGGGACAAGTAGCATGTACGACATCCAATATAACAAGTGCGTACTTGGGTTTGTGCACGTCATGAACCTCCAAGCCTTTGAAATACATGTCTACGCCAGCCCTCTAACTTTGGCAGTCCCTCTTTTTTCTTTAATTGGGCCTAGGAAAGCATTGTGCAACGTCACAACTTGAACAACGACATAATACTTGCACCAGCGTGTGACGAGTTGCTATTTTTTACTATAGCAAAAGACAGCATTTAGAAGAGGGCGCGTTCCTCGTTGCAGCTGAAGAAACAGTAACAATAACAAAATGAAAAAAAAAAAATTGGTGCTTTGTAAGAGTGACTGGAATTCTCTTTGATTGAACTGATTCATTGTTCATCATGCCCTATCAGTACCGACATCGTATGTACGTACGTGATTTTAAGGTTGTTTGATGGAGAAAAAAAAAATGAAGCTGTTTTGTCGTCAATTAGTTTCAATGTCGTTATTTGTTTCAATGCGAGGAGCTGCAGAACAGAACAGAAAAAGCCTTCCTTTGTCACTTGGAGGGAACAAGTTTGTCATGAATCATGGCGGCTGGTGATTGACCAGCCAAGGAGACTAAGCCCTTTTTTGCTCCTTTCGCCAAACCCCGCTATGTACTTTGGGTATCTGGAACGTAGGAAGAATGAGAAAAGCCGATTTGTTTATGTATGTACATACTGTTGTGTTCACAAGTATCTCTAAGGTATACCAGTAAAAAGAAAAGTTGTGCACTTCTAAAAATAGCAACACAAGTTCAGAGTAAGACAAAGAACGACCAACTCCAAATTGACTTGGATTCCAGAGTTTTAAGCTGACTTGGAAATAAAAATAAAAAAAAAATAAAAATAAAAATAAAAATAAAAAAAAATAAAGAGAGATACACTCCAGCTACAGTATACTGTAGAGCTGTACGATGTGGCAAAGTTTGGTTTCTTGTGCTTTTTCTTACGTGTATACTGTATTGGCTCATGCAGTTTTTTTTATTATATCTGTTCAGAGAGACAAGCATAAACGTACTGCAGGTCAAACTTGCCATTTTGTCTTTGGCGCATGTCAACCCTGCCTTTGGACCCTGTTTTGATGTACAGGAGAGGCATTAAAACTCAACGCTTTACGTTTAGAGAGAGAGAGAGAAAGAGGGAAGAAGCCCAGGACAGGTCAGGTCAGGCCAGGAGATAGGACGGCTCGGCAACATGATAATTATGATGAATGAAAAAAAAAAAATAAAAAGAAACAGGAGCAACGAAAGTCTTCGGGAAGAATCAAGACAGACATTCTAGCTGCCAAGTCATAGTGATAGCTTGCCACTGGCAATATGAGTCCTTGGAATGGATGACGATGACGATGGCGTATTTTGGCGGGTGTCCAATGGGTTTATATTGTGTGTGTATGTATGTATAAAGGTAGGAATTAGGAATGTGCCCCGATTCAGTGAGATTCAGCCGAGTACGAGTCCTTTGTTGCATTGAGTCTTTGTGAGTGAGCTGTGTATGCAGTAAGTACATAAGTTGTGTCTTGAGGAAATAAGGGCCTATTGGCATGAACTTTATAGACAGCGGAGTGAAGCAAATAAGAAGCCAAGGCAAAAAGGAAAAGGAAGAGAGGGACGGAGAAAAAAAAAAAAAAAGGTGTGTGTGGAACTTGCAAGACCAAGTACTACGTACATACACTGGTCCAAAGTTTGCTGCTGCTTCTATTTTTGGTGCTTTCTCTTAAGTTGTTGGCTGTTGCAGAAAGAGAACGAATAAGATTCACTCAAGTTATCTGCATTCTAAGTGTGCAACTGCAACTTTTAAAAGACAGGTTCTTGCTTCGCTTTGTCCGGCTCACCGCTATATATATGTATACGTACTAGATATATGTATGTACATCTGTACCTCTTTCCCAAACAAAGTAAGAAAATCTACGAGATTCTGTGCACTTCTTTGAATGCCAAACAAGAAAGAACAAAGAAAAGATTTTCAAGCTGGTGATACACTTCCTCAATACTACTACATACATACATACATACATACTACATACAACTACATATTGTACAATACATACCACCATCATGCATCCTTCAATTCTCCTTCCATAAACATCCAAAGTCCTCTCTTTGATATGTACACTGACTCTGACATTTCTTTCCCGCTTTGTTTTTGATAAAAGAGCCGTCTCATTCATCTTTAAAACAAAGGGGGGGGTCAAGAAGTTTGACTTTGTTTCTTGTGCCTCTTCTTCGCTCATTTGATTCAACATTCTTCTCTCCTTGCTAAATCGATGCATTAAGATTCTGGGTGCCTGATTTTGATTTGATTTGCATAATTCCCTTTTATTTTCGTCTTCTCTTTGCTTTTTTAGCCTGCATTAATTAATGCTTCATTTCTTTTTCTTCGGCTTCTCTTTGTTATTACATATTGCCCCCCATTGTCTGGCTGTCCCTATCAAACGCAGCCCTTTCATTTCCTTCTGCTTGTTTATAATTTCTGCAACCTTGATTCCACAGTTTTGTTCTCTTCGATACATGTTCCGTTAGCTTCATCTACAAGGCTCTCTTTCTTGCTACATACCAGACATACTACTTATACTTTTGCCAGAGGACTCCCAAAGCTGCTGTACCATACAAATACAAATAAGCGGACGTGCCCTGTCAGCCCTGGCTTCCTCAGCTTCGCTTGTGCTTTTCGACTCTTCGTGGAATCTTTCAACTCTCCACAACACTGCCTCCGAGAACCAGCAAGCCTGACCTGCTTCTCTTGGCTTTGTTTGACCAGAGCAAAGAACAACTTTGTGGCGTGACCCTTCAGCAGTTACGTCAAGAAAGGCGGCAATAAAATCCCCCCCCCCCCCCCCCCCCCAAAACAAGGAAACGGCAAACAACCTCATATCGTACATATCTTTTTCTCTTGCACCAATCCTCCCTAGCAAGCTCTAACTCGACCAGAAAGGAGCAGACGCTACCTTACATTACTACTACAGTACAAACATCAAGCCAACCAAGGAGCCACGGGTTTCAGACTTGTAAGCGCCTAGCCAAGCCTTGGATTTCCTTCTGCCCTTCTTTCTTCCTCTTTGCTCAGAATCCATCATTACCAACTTGGTTCTTGTTTTCTTCTTCTCTTGTTAAGCCCAGTCATTTCCGTCAGGGGTGACGTTCCTAGCTTGCCCTGGTCTTGCTTGGTCTTAGTCTAGTTCTCTGCAAGCAAATAAGAACCTTGAAAAAGAAAGATCAGCATTATCTTGACTCTTTTTCTTTTCTTTTCCCTGGCTTTTTCGTTTTCTTTTTTTTTTGGCTTCTTTTTCTTTTTGTTTAAAAGCCTTGTCCTACCAATCTTGTCTAGAGAGAGCCTCCTTCTTTGTCTATCCACTGTCTGCCAGTCCTTTTTGTTAACCCTGGAAACTTTTGAATACCGACAGCTTGATTACCCGTTATTCGACGACTATTACCCCGAGATCGCACCAAAAACAACGACAACGACAAAGAAGAAAGCAAAGTTCAAGACACCAAAAAAATAAACCATGGCCACCTCTACCTCGTCCCGCTCTGCCGAATGGAACGCCCACCTTGGCCTTGACACCGAGGACATCATTGTAGTTCCCGGTGCATCCAGTCTGGCCAATTCTCCCTGCTCTCCACAGAGCATTGCCATGGCCCGCTTTGAGTTCGAGACGGGCCATGGAAGCAGCGACGGCACCAAGATTCTAATGGTCGAGTGGGAGTCGAACGAAACTGGCCAGTGCAGCAGCACTTGGAGCATTGACTGGGACGGCAAGACCTCCAACTTCCCAGCCTGGGACAAGCACGCCGAGCCTGGCCTGTTGCGCGTATACATCCTTCTTCCGCCCGGCGCCTCGATCCCCCCCGTTGTTACGATCACGCGCATGGCTGACACGCCCAAGACTTCTACCGCACCCACCGCCACCAAGTCGACCACGGTAGCATCCTCGGTTCCCGGCATTCCCTCCATGATCACTCCCGTCAGCGCCACAGAGCCCACCAAACTCAAGACCGCGCCCACTGCTGCAGAATTGGTGCGCTTCACGGCCAAGCCGCTGCCGGCCATTTTCTCTGCTGGCCTGGGCAACACGGCACTCGAGACTGGCAAGCGCGGCGTGCTGCATACAATTTGGGCAAAGCTGCGTCTGGCTGTTCTCGAGGCAGAAATCGACGAGGAACGCCGCATCAACGATGAAAGTGTAGGCCTGGAAATGGCCATGCAGGAACACCGCTGGCTGGCTTCGCACTTTGGCCTGCCGCAAATGTACGACGACGATGCGCTTGCGCAGTTTAGCTCCGAGAAGCAGCAGCAACAGCAGCAACAACAACAACAGCAACAGCAGCAGCAGTCACAAAAACAGGCGCCAAGCTCCCCGTCATCACCCAAGGCGGGAAACAACCGGTTAACAAAGAAGCTCAAGGGCTTGAAGCTGGCAACGTCACCTGCAGATCTCGCGACGCCCCCTTCATGTATGTCTTCTTGTCAACACACAGTTATTCGTGGATGAAACTAACTGGAATGCAGTGAGATCAACTATTATGCAGGGCCGCGCTATGTCCCCTGCCACCACAGTCAATGTCGGCGGCGCAGCATCGCTCGACTCGATATTGAACGGCATGGCAGTGACGGGCGAACCTGATGGAGTAGAAGACGAACTGTTTGCGCTGCCGATGAGTCCACGTAGTCCGGAGATGAAGCGGAGTCCGTTTAGCATGCTTGCTTGATTTTCTTTCTTAAGTTTCGTATTTTTGACTTTGTGTTGGCGTTTTGCTTTGTCTTCTTTTTTATATAATTTTTGCTGCCTTGCTCATCATGATAATTCCCCCTTTATCTACTTTTTGTATAACAAAAAACAATGAAATATTCAAGTCGTTACTACATGCCCGTATTTGAAAATTGAACAACTCCAAAACGCCAAACTACGTATACCGTCAAACCTCCCCACCCCCGCCAACTCGAAATCATCGCCACCCACCCACTCTGCCCTCATCCCACCGGTCTTTTTGCTCTTTCCGCCGCCAATACACCACTCGCGCCTCCTTATACCTCTTGATCCACTCAGCCGTCTCCCTCTCCTCGCCCTCGGCCCCGCCCAGTGCCGGCCGGCCCTCGACAAAGCTCTCCTCCAGGGCCTCGCAGACGGCGCGCTGCTCCGCAACACCGTGGGCCAGCCGCTGATACAGGGCGGCGGGCATGTGCGGCGCCAGCGCGGCGTCGGCCTCGCGCTGGCGCTGCGACCACGCGCGCTCGAGATGCTTCGCCGCGAGCAGCTGCGCGTTGGCCGCGGCGCGGTCCCGCGCCAGTCGCTCCTCCAGCGTGCTCAGGCCGCGGGCCAGCGCGGCGTTGGACGCGAGCAGCGAGAGCAGCGCGCTGCGGCGCGCGTGCAGCGCCGCTGGCGCGGTGGCCGCAGCGTCGGTGAGCGCGGCGAGGAGCGCGGGCGAGTGCAGCATGGCGGAAAGGTCTTTGGTCCTGTGGTTGCAAACGCGCCGTGTTGTTAGCGTCGGGGGTCGTCGCCTAGATAGATAGATGACAACAAAGAAAAACAGAGGGGGCGTACGATTTGTTCTGCACCATGTCGGGCAGCCACTGCGCGCCGGGGTCGGCGGCGGCCTGCGACGAGCCGTCCATCTCGGATGGCAGCGAGGGTGTGGCGTCGCCGCCGGGGATGGCCGGCACGGCGGGCTGGGAATTGGAGATTGCGGACGGGCTGGTTATGACGGATGGAGATCCGTGGCGCGAAGGCTCATGGGATCCCGGCTTGGGAGGGAGGACGGGAGGTGGGCTGCTCATGTTTTTTTCTTTTTTTCCAATATACTTTTCAAGTGAATAAAGTTAAGATGGATTGGGTTGTTCCAAGTTGATGCTCTTTAAAAGCTTCAACCTTGGGCGCCAGCCAAGCTTTGGCTTGTCAATATTGAACTTGGAGGGGCATTGCACGTGACAAAAATACGTAACGTTGTATAGGGTTACCAAGGGTTAATCACTAATACGCAACTCAACAACCTATGTATGTATGTATGTACTTCCTCCCTCCCTTTGATAAAGCTCACACCGACCACAAATCCCGCGACCAGCCCGACTCGCGCAGCCGCTTTGATGCCGGGCCCGTCTTTTTCTCTTTCGTTGACACGGCCAGCGCCTTGCTACACGCGGTGAACGCCTGCACCAGCTCCGTCATGCGGCCGGCAGTGACAAAGGCGTCTGCCACGTCGGAGCGGCCGTCGGCAATGACGGCTGCCAGGTCCAGGCTCTCCAGCAGGTAGTCCTTGCCAAGGTGCGAGCTGGCAAAGTGCAGGGTGGTGACCCAGGCCAGCACGGTTTCGGGGAGGAAGAGGGCGCGGATGATTTCCAGGTCTTTGTCGTTTTCTGTTGGTTGGTTGGGCGTGGCGTTAGTATGGCAGGTAAGACAAACAGTTGGATAAGGAGGCAAAAGAAACTTACCCTCAATGGACTTGAGCAGCCAGCCGTTGATAACAGGCTCAATCGACTCGCGGCATTGCTTGACGTTCTTAGCGACCTCGGTCCACAAGTCATGCGTTGGTTGTTGTTTCCTACAACGGCTTTTTGTTAGTTTACAACCTGTGTTGACTGGGATCCACACGCCAACTCCTAAACTTACTCTTCAATGATCCACCGCAGCGAATTCACCGTCTCAATGTAATCCAGGCTCTTGACCAGCGCGGCCAAGTCGCGGAAATTGCGCGCATCTGTGGTTGTCTTTTTGAGTAGGGTGAAATCGGGATCCTCGCCGAGATGCGCAGCCCAGAACTCGGTGTCTTCGGGGTTGTAGGCGACAGTGGTGTCAATGTCGAGGTCGAATTTGGCGGCGCGGGTTTTGAAGAAGTCGTCAAAGGAGACGCTGGCGAGAAGGGCGCGAGCCGAGGCGAGATGCATGTTTTCTGTTCTTGTTAGTTTTCCTTTTCCTTCTTCTTCTTCTTCTTCCAGAGCATAATAATACATACTGAGGAAATACTTGTACACCTGGCTGGCCTTGCTCAACACCTCCGGCCAAGCCTCGTCCACCAAGAGCAGCCACTCCACAGACCGAATCAGATCCATGTGACGCTCTGGAACATCGTCCGGCGACCCCATAAAGTCAATCTTCATCGACCGGCCACTGTCCACCTGCGGCTCAGCATCCAGCATGATGTTAAAATCAGCTGCTGCCGGAAACGCCGTCTTGACCAGCGCGTCCAAGTGAAGAGCCGGCTGCATCGACACAAACTTGAGAACGTCCAGGCCCGACCGGCGGATAATGTTGAGCGCTGCCAGCCGAGACTCTGTATCGGTGATTTTGAGCAGGTGGCGTGAGAGCACCTGGTACTGACGGTCGCCGGCCAGCGTCGAGCAGTACATGGGCATTAGCTCTTCCATCTGCGCGTTGCTAATCATGTTGAGGTACGCCACCACCACATTGCCTTGCACGTCTTTGCGGGCTGAATCGCCGGTGCTGTTGTATGAAGTGTCGAGAAGCTTGTCTAGCATATTGCACACAATGTACACGTGTGAAGCCAGACGAAGGCCATGCATCTGATCGCTATCAAACACCTTGCTCGTGTCCACCTGCAGCGTGTTAAGCCCGCCCGTCAAAAGAATGTCGGCATCCGGGCCGCCGAGCGCATTGCACGCCAGCGCCAGGCCCTGGTCGACAAAATAGCTCTCCAGATCGCGTGCCAGCACTGCACCCTGCAGCACCTTGTTGGGCGTCTTGGCCTCGGCACCAGTCAGCGGGTTAGCCTCCATTGCCTTGATCAGGCGCTTCTCCAAAGTAGCCGCATCGCCATGGTACTGCACGGCGTCAAACGAGGCAAACGTCTGAGTCAGACTGGCGGCTGCCTCGGGTCCGCACATGGATAGGGCAAAGTGGTCAAACTGCGAGCGCAGCAGCGCATTATAGTTGGCGAATAGCACGTCGTCCCACGACGCACACACCTTTTCCACCGACGGGATGTCGCCGGCCAGCAGACCGTACACTGCTCTCTCATAGTCGTCCACTCCGCCGTTGCGCGCCGTTGCATAACACATGCGGCGCCACAGCGCAATAGACGCCGGTCCGTGCAACGGCTTGTCAGCATCTACGCCAGGCAGTGGCAGAGCCGACATGGACACGGCACGCCACGCCTCGGTCCGCTCGGCACACCAGTCGCGGAGAGTTTCCATGGTGCTTCCGCGCCGCAGCAACTCAAAGCAGCCGCGCCAGACGGCCCGCTCAAAGTACTCGTCCTGCGGCTGAAGCTTACGGCCCTGGCGCGTGACGGCGTCGGGGTCCAGCTGTGTGACTAGCGGCGACCCGGCGGCTGTGCGCAGGGCGTCTGTAGTGGCTGCATCGGCGGGGTCGAGCACGGTGGCGCGCGTCAGCGTGAGCAGCATCTTTTGGCGCTTGATGGCTGACCGCGTATGGATCCAGCCGTGGGCAATAATGTCGCCGCGGTCAGCCTGCTGCTGCAGCTCCTGCACAAGCTCCGAGATGTCGGGGCCCGACGACGCGGCGTTGTTTTGGAGCCACTGCAGCACGGCACGGCGCTCGACGGCAGACGGATCGCTGAGGAGGAACTCGTCCCATGCGTTCTGCCGCGTAGTGCTACCCAGACTTTGGCGGAAGGTACTGGAGCGCGTAGCCTTTCTAGACCCGGCGGGCTCCGGGTAACGCAGCGGAAGCAGGCGACGCAGCAGGTCCCAGGTCTGGGCCTCGTGTTCCCAATGCTTGTGTGAGTCGGAGCCGGCGGTGTCGACGTCCATGATTTCAGTGTCGGGCTCGGTGTCGGGCTCGCTGTGGGCCGGAGTGGAGGAACGGAGGAGCTTGGAGGCTCGGGAGTCGGATGGCCGATGCCGCGCGGCCTGGTCAGCAGCATAGGTGTAGTAACTATTGACCATGCGCAGGATGCCATCTCTCTTCTTGGCGACAGAAAGAGCCGTGCGCTGGAGGTCGAGGCATTCGTCGAGCTTGTTGGCGAAGAATTCAACTTCAGGGCCGACGGTATTTGGGGAAAAGGCAGCTACTTCCATGGTGATGGCTGCGGATGTACGTCTTTGTAGTGTAGTAGATATTTAAGTGCTGGTTTTACACTCGATTGGCGTTGCCTTGCAAGCCGATTAGCGCTGTAGACGAGCTACAAGGGTCGATGTCGTTAGGCTTAGGGTCAGCCGGTCCTCAGTCAACCCAAGGGCCAACCAGAACTATCGTCAGATAGAATGCGCCAGTTCTGAAGAGAGCAATGCGCCCAAAACAAACTCGGATTTCCCTGTGGCGTAGATGAGCTCTCTCGAGAAGGTGTCAAAGCAGAAGCAGTCGCAAAAAGAGAAAGAAGTCAGCACGAAGTCGGCAGTCAGAAAATGAATGTATGGTGTGTCCAGTCAAGTACAGAAATAAAGAATTATGTATCACGATAAGAAAAAAAAATAATGTTCTCAGCCTTGCTGCAGGGATTTGCGCTATCGCCGGATTATAAACAACAGCCTTCTTAAGCTCTTTCCTCTCTTTGGCTACAGTGCTTGTACCAGTACAAAAGAAAACGGACGGCTCTTTCCATGTTTAGTGAGCGCGCCTGACTTTGGTTTTTTTTTTACTGCACATTCGTAACAAAGCTGCGCAGTCACGTGTGTTTACACGTGTGCCCCACCTTCAACAGTCTCCCCCACTTTTAACCTTTACAGTGGAAAAAAAGTTTTCTAGGACGCCTTTAAATACGCCAGCATAGCGCCTTGTTCTTTTTTGAGATTCTCTCTCTTTTTCCTTTTTTTTCTTCTTCATGTCATCTGGCGTTCATATTAGAGTCTCGGAATAAGATACCTTCAATACTTATTCAGGTCCCACGCGGCCTCTTAGCGCGCTCAATGATAGCCTAGAAGAACCAGCGCTCCCCCTAAATTTGGTATTTTGCAATCTTTTTTAACTGCAGCCAGCTAAGGATCGAGAGTGGCACAATTCTTCACTTTGTTTTGATTTTTTTTATTCCTCCCAAGATGACATTCGGTTCATAGAAGATTTATATGTATGTTGTAGAAGAGAAGAGAAGAGAAATATCACGACTTCATGCTTTCCAGGCGCTGCCTCAGAATCTCGGGCTGCGGGCAGCTCAGTGAGGTCGCATGGTCGCCATTCTTCTGGTAAAACGCCGCACAGCATTCATACAGGGCGAGAATTGCAGCCGTGCATCTTGCCTCGTTGTAGCTGTTCTTTGTCAGGCAGTCTGCAGCACAGCTTTGTCAGCGACTACATACCAGTATACTATACATATACATATGGCACATGCTTCACTTTTGTTAGCACCAGGAGGAAGGCCTTACTCTGTATCACACACTAGAGATTTGTGGTTAGCTCATGGCTGTCTTTCGATAGGAACTCTGAGCACGACTTACAGCTTGAGGCTTGCACGGTTGTTCAGCGGCAAGACCTTGTTGTATGGTGGCCTGTACATATGTATGCATTTACCCTGTGTCAGTTATGCGTAGAATGAAATTGGAGCAAACAAGAAGTAACCATTGCATACCATCTTGACTTGTGATTCTCGAAAGGTTATAGAACAAAAGAAAAGAGGTTGAGCGGCTCAGTTTTCCACAGCTTTGTACTTTGGAGGGTTTTTTTTTTTTTTTTTTTTTTTTGGTCGCTTGACTTAGTCATCAATGTCTATCTGAAAACAGATCTCAACTAGCAGCGATCCAAAGCTTTAATGTTTTTGTCACCAAAACACAGAGCTCTTGTCGTCATACGTGTCTTAGGGTTATGCATTACCAGGGTTATTGTCTCCAAACTAAGTGGCGGCCTGATAAAAGTAGACGATTTTCCATGGAAACCTTGTGTGATTTTTTCCCCTTCTTCTCTCTGTTCTTCCTGTTCTTTTAGAAGCCCTCATCTTATTTTCTTTTTCAACTCTATCGCACCGCGAAAATCGCTTTGGGCTTTACTATTCCCGTATCATCTACTCGCCGAGTTGTCCTTTGGGTAAGCCTTGTGTTCAATTGCTTTCTTTGATACTCTCCCCCTCCTCGTTTTCGTCGTAGCAACTTCAGAGAGCAATCGAGAGAGATAAAAAGGTGACGGCTGAGCTCCTGTTTTTCCTTGCGCGGTTCTGGTTCAAATAAAGCAATGCGCCATCGTCAAACCCAAAGGATCTTGTCCTAGTTTTGTTGCTGCTCAAATGATGGCAGCCAACAAGAAACTGGATGGCTTCTCTTTATGCCCTGTGCTTCCATGACGTACTGCTGAATTTTTAACGAATCTTGCAACCGCTTTAGCCCAGGATCAAACCAAGAACAAGGGCGCTTGGATGTACATACCAAAGAGCAATACACACATACAATGCGTATACGTACATGTACATACATATGTACATACGTAGTACATATTCCTTATGCTTAGCTAACGCGCACTCCTTTCTCTCTCCTCTTAGCCTCGCCCATTCTCTTCAGCCGCCAAATCTTGATTTCCTTGGTTTGCGCACTAACTTCACCAGCAATCCGCGCCGATCGCACCCAACCCAATAACCAACCCGACCGGCCTTGACCGCTCCTCCAAATACACATCGAACCCGAGCAACCGCCAACACACACATATATAATAACAAAAAACAAAACCAAACAAAGAAAAACACACACCATTCCCGCAAAAATGGCCGAAGACGCTCCCGTTGAACACCTTAACATCAAGGTCACCGACAACAACAACGAGGTCTTTTTCAAGATCAAGCGCAGTACCAAGCTGGAGAAGCTCATGAATGCCTTTTGCGACCGCCAGGGCAAGAACGCGAGCTCTGTTCGCTTCTTGTTTGAGGGACAGCGTGTGCAGGCAACCGACACTCCTGATACGGTATTTGTTCCTTGATACATGCACTCACTTATACCACTATGGATCTGAAGCTAACTCTGCTGAAGCTCGAAATGCAGGACGGCGATACCCTCGAGGTACACCAGGAACAGACTGGTGGTGCTCAGCTTTAGGCGATCGTGGGTGGAGGGCAAAAGAAATAACCACAAACACTTCATATTTAATTAAAAAAAATCCATTGTGTATAGTCCTCTTGGGGTTGCATTGTGTGTATGTATGTATGTATGTATGTATGTATGTATGTATGTATGTATTTATGTATGTGATCAGAGTATCCAATTCACGCCAGTGAGAGACGGAGCTACTGAGTTCTGTGAACTCCATACATCTCGAGTTGAACATATGGAATCCTGGAAAAAGAGAATATTGACTAAAAATTAATGGACCTGATTATCTCTTTACTAGAGATGAAGAGCAACAAGCAAATGCCAATTATGTAGTATGTAATTAATGCAAGCAACCGACGAGGAAAAAGAAAAACAACAGCAGAGAAAATCAAACTGGGAACATGCTGCAACATGATGGGATGGGAAAATAAGCAGAAAAACGCCAATGCAATGATGTCAAGAGAAAAAGGCAAAACAAGCAACAAAGAAAAACAAAAGTAGAAAAAGAAAAAAAATCACCGCTTCAACTCCCGCATCCGGCACTGCGTACACAGCACAACCGTCCCACCTCCCCGCTCCACCGGGAATATCTGCCCATCGTCAAATCCCCCGTCACACGTCGCGCACCGGAAGCAAGTCTCATGCCACTCGCCGCCCAGCGCCTGCACATACTGTCCAATCACCGCCGCCTTGCACTTTTTGCACTTGGGCGCGCGCCGCTCCGTGCGCCGCGTCTGGCACCGCACGCACCACGCATAACCATCCTTTTCAATATGCGTCATGCCGTGCTCAAACGGGTCGCCGCACTCGGCGCAGAAAAAGTGTCCGTAGTGCCAGTGGTTGCCCAGCGCCACAATGTGCTCCCCGAGAATTGGCGTCTTGCAATGTTTGCAGCGCGGCGCAAACTGCTCGTGCCAGTCTAGGTGGCAGTAGAAGCGCAGCCGTTCGTCACCGTCGTCAATCGCCGTCTTGCCCGGCTCGTCGGGCACGTGCTGGCCCGAGTTGCGCAGCCGGATGCGCTCGAGGCGTTCGGCGCGCGCCGTTTCCGGCTCCGGACTGATTTCCAGGGCTTCTAGGTTGGTGCCGCAGGTGTAGCAGGCAAAGCATGACGGATGGAATTTCTCTCGCGATCCGGCAAGGGAAACAAACCGGCCTTCAATCGTCAGTCCGCATTCATGGCATACCGTCATGCCACGACGGACACTCCCCGGAGCAGGACTCCAGTGATGACGAGGGTGATGGGGAAGAGACCGGGTTTCACCGGCACCAGAAGGAGTCGGAAGCGGCCGGGTGGTAGTGGGCGTATTGGACGTCGAAGAAGAGCTGTCATTGCCGGAAACAACAATCGAAGGGGCAGCCGGGCTAGCAGAATCGCCGCCACCGCTCACACTGATAGACGGGACGTCTGGAACGGAAATAGAAGGGATCGAGGGAGCCTGCACAGAAATAGACGGAGCCTGCACAGAAATCGAGGGCACATTTGAATTCACGTTTGATTGGGTCTTAGACGACGAAGAGTCTCGCGACACAGCGATAGAAGGCGGCGCCATCGGAGCTCCTTTCCAAGAAGACGGCGGTACAGCTTCGGCCGGCGACTGCGGGGATGCGGCCGGCGGAGCAAACCGTCCGACTCCGCGACCCCGCGCGGAGAAGGGAGAATGTGAGGAGAATCCAGCCTTGCCACCACCACCGCTGACGGGGCTGTCGACTGGGCTGCTTGTGTGCTTGGTTGGCGAGGCCGACCGCGATCGCAGGCTTCCGGCTTGCGTGCTCGCAGTAGCGTCGGGAATCGCAGTGACGAAACTCGATGAAGACGGCGGCGAGGTCCTGCCGTTGCCTAGGCGCTTATCAGTCGATTCGTCCGGCGGCGTCCAGTTGGCATCAAAGCTTACAATAGGCCGACCAGGGTTGTCGCTGACGGCAGTGGGGGTAGGAATCTTGCGATCCTTGTTTAGGCGAATGCGTGTGGCATTGCGCACATCATCCGATCGAATTTCGACTCCGTTCTTACGTGGTACTTCGCTCTGCTCAACCACCTTTTTCGATGACGTTGAAGCCGTCGAATCCGATCGCGTGTAAATGGGATTCCGGGATTGCGTAGGTGGGTTGCGGTGAATTTCGACTCGGGACAGCGGCTCGTTTTCGCTGCGCTCGTACGGCTTGATTGGCTTGGGAAGTGGCCGGGAGTTGAGTGGCGTTGAGTTCGACGACCGCGGATCAGTGGTTGCAGCAGCAGCAGCAGCAGAAAAGGACGAAGAAGAAGAAGAAGAGGAGGAGGAAGCGACAGTAGGATGAACATCAGCAGAACCGGTAGTGGCAGCAGCAGCAGCAGCAATAGTAGTAGTAGTAGTAGTAGCAGGAGGGTTTGTGGAAGGAGGAGACGCATAAGGCACCCGTTGCGCAGGAGAATTATGCCGAGACTCGGGCTCTTCCCAAATTTGCTCACCAGAAAAGGGTCTATCAATCTCGCCACTAATGTTGCGCTTCATGCTACTGCGCCGGCGCGGCGGAGGCGCATACTTTCCCGAACTCATGCCCGAGTATGAAGAGCCAGCAGCCGCAGCCGTAGCAGTAGCAGTGGAGGAAGAACCAGCATGACCAGAGACATCTGTAGAAGAACTACAAGTCTCATCAGCACCACGAACACTGCCACTTTGACGAGAAGAGTCAATGGAGAAGCGGCTGGTACGTGAGCCAGGGTCACCGTCCGAAGAGCCTTCTGAAATAGACTGAGATCTATCGCGAGCCAAGCCACTGGGCGCAATGTCGTCGCCATAAAGACCGGCAGCGGCTGTCCGAGCGTGAGCGTAGCTGTTCTTGCGCATGTGAGGACGATAAGCATAAGGCGAGTTAGGGTTGGGAGGCGCAACGCCGTTCTGGTGCTGCCACACAAGTTCCGAAGCCTCGTTCAGGGCAGCATTATAAATACGCTCTTCCTCAGCATTCTGCGGTGGGATGGAGGCAGCAATGGAGCCATGGCCCATGGCGGCAGTAGAGTGCGTGGGCGGTGAAGAAGAAGAGGAGAAGGAAGCTTGTTTCTTTTGGGCATCACGCATATCGAGCACTTCCATGGCCTGGCGCAGCGAATGAGCCTCTTCCTTTTCCATCCATCGCGAGCCACGCTCAATATAGGTATCACTGGGCACGACCTCGGATGGCTTCAGAGGAAGCACAGGCTTGGTAGGGTAGTAGTCTTTTGCCTGGCTGCTGGTGCTGTAGCGCGAGCGGATGCTGCCGTTGAGAGTCGAGACATCTGTAGCTGCGGTTTGACGAGACTGGGCTAACGAGACTTGATCGGGGATAGTGTTACCAGACGAGGCTGAAGCTGACGAGGACGAGTCGGTGGCGAGGCCGGAGGTGGAAGATCCCACCGATGTTTGGACACGCGATCGGCGCGGATCAGCGGGGAGCTCGCGAGCGCCAGCGGGGCGTGCCTGGCGGCTGCTACGAAGATCGGCAAGATAGGCGGCTACCGAGGTTAGCAATCAGGGCACTGAAACGAGAGGAGACACAGCAGATAGAGAATCAAGGCGACATTGTATTGGTTGTTCTTTTCTCTTTGTATTTTAAGATGTGCGCGTTGATGTTGGATTTTTTTATATTTTTTTTGGGTGGAAGGTGACGGGCGAAAAAGAAAAAGAGCCATAGAAGAGAGGCCGAAGAAGGAATTGAAAGAGGCTCGAAGATAGATTGAGAAGAAATTTAAAAAAAAGAAGCGCTCATACCAAACTGATCGTCCTTCATATATGTTGGTGACGGCGGCGTCTCCTTTTGCCGGTGTTGGCTGCCGGCCTTGAACATCTTTGGCTCAAGATGGATCTTGTGTCGTATTTATGGGGAAGTTGATCGTATCGCGTTTGCAGAGCTTTCGTATTGTCGTGAACTTGTTTCCTGTCGTCGTCGTGCCCAAGAAAACTTGTGGGCAGTTTGGTGTTGGGGGAAGAGCAGGAAGAAGGGAAGAACGAAAGAAACAAGACAAGCAACGGCCGGGGGGGAGGGCCAATATAGACGAGGCAAAGGCGCAAGTGCTGTTTTTGTATTTTTTTGTTGCTTCGACTAATTTTTCTTTGGGTTCTAGTTATAATTGTATATAACATACATGTACATAGGTCTTTTTTTGTGGAGAGCTGAAGGATTCTTAGAAGAGGAATAAGAAATGAAATTAGAAGGTGCAAACTAAAAAAACAAGCCACCAGGGATTCTTTTTATGCATGTACATATGCGCATATATATGTACATATGTGTATTAGGAATGAAAATGGGAGATACATGGCTGAGATTCTGTGGCTGCCATTTCCCCCCCCCCCGTCTTGTCTCGATAGAAGTAAAGCTTTCCAGAAACTTACAGCCCCCCCAGATCGAAAACTCAGACCAGACGAAGACCAGGCCCCCCAAGACCAGGTTCCATCCGTCATTCTTACTACTACGTATACATATACGTACATATGTACAAGTATGTACTCATTCCCTTCAAACGACTTTCTAGAGGCTTCTCTGAAAACACGCACACACAAAACGACAACAGCGGTAAACATCATCTTTTTTAGTGGAGTTCAACCTACTTCCAACCAGCCTCCTCGCCTGTATGTTGTCTGAATTTGTATACTGCCTTCAACTGAAAACGGAGAACGAAAAAGCTCTCGGCCCTTGTTTACTTATGCTTAGTTGGAAGAACAAAGAAGGCGGGTAATACAAAGTGGATATTGGACGCTTCCGGCTCGGACTTGCCTTGCTCGGTTCCCTGCACATCCAAGGGAGAAGGAAAGCAAAAAAGAAGCGGGTCTGAATTTTCACAACTAATAACTTTAACTTGACTTATGTATGTATGTACATACATATTCATATACTTGTGATACTTGTAAACGACCCCTCGGACCTGCCTGCTTGCACGCTCTTTTACAAGCGCTATGTAGTACAATCAACAATCACTTCACCTACTATGTACATATCAGTACATACATACTAGAAGGTCGATTCCTTCCAGGAACCCTCAGGTACAACACAAAAGTACCGGTACATATCTATGCACATACATACTTTTCTCTAAATTCCTGAAGCTTTGATTTGTTGTCTCGGGCAACATCAGCATCATGTAAGCTGCCCTCTCTCCTTTCTCCCTCGACAGTTTTCTTTTCTTTTTTTCTTTTCCTGCTGCATCTGCACGTCGACCCTAATTGTTTGTTTGCTTCTCTCCCCAAAGCCCCGTCTAGATAGCCTGCAGATCCCATAGATGCAACCCAACTTCTTGCATATGTATGTATGTATGTATGTATGTATGTATGTATGTATGTATGTACTTACATAGCACATACCAGTACTACAAACGCCTTATCCAAATCAACCCTTCGTCAAAAAGGAAAACGAAACGCGGGAACAACTAAGCTTCTGAGCTGGCAACAGACAAGGTCTTACAAGGATTTAAGTTTTGCTATACGTACCAGTATGTAAGATGACAAGGCTGTTTTTATTCTTTCTTTTATTTTATTCTATTTTTTATGAAACCGGAAATAGAAAAGGGATGACATGGCTCACGAACACATTAACCTCATTTTTTGAGTATGTATATAGTAGTCACAAGACATGACCCATCTGTCTTCTTTCTTTTATTATAACAAAACAAAAAATGGAAATCCATTCAAGTATGTACATACAACCTCAAGTATCACAACCTAAGCTTTCCTTGTGTACCCATAGCACAGCAAGCTCAACAGTACAACGTCACATTCTCCTCCCACCCGTCCGTTAACCATCTTATCCCTTTTCCCCCTTTGCCGTGACCATTAACTCGCTGTGAAACACCCACTCAATTCCAGTCCTTGGGATGTCCAATTCCTTTTTTACCAATGAACGAGGTAAGCATAAGAATTAAGAAAAAAAAAAGATGCGGCACTCTTGCTTCTTCCTGAAGAGGAAGCTCTGGAGCTTGTAGTCCTTGTTCCCATTAATCATAAATCCTCTTTCGTCTGTTTCTTTGTTTGCCGTCTATATTTTTGGAAATGACAAATGACATGGACATGTAGAATGTGAACGACCTTGAACCTCAGTGAGTAATGTACTACGTATTCACTTGTGTATGTCTCCCTTTTAGTCTCTGTTCTTTGTTTGCATAACCTTCATTTTCTTTGCCCGCAATTATCAAATCGCCTCACTTCATTTAGCCCTTGTCTTTCCACTTGGCTTCTGGGGCCAGATTCCCCTGCTCATTCTCTCCTCAGAAAAGAAAGATTTGAACCAAGGCTGACTAGACTCTTCTTACCCCCAAGCTTGACAAGACAACAAAGGTTGTTGCTTGCTTGCATGCATAAAAGTTTAACCATGTAGACTCATCAGCCATGTCAAAAGCCCTGTATTTTTCCACTTGACCCCTTTCACTTATGGTATATCATGTGTGCTTCTTTAACTCCTAGTAAAGTAGAAGAATACCCCACGTTGTATTTTTTTATTATTTATTCTATTAAAAGTAGAAAGTAGTACATGGTACCAGATTTGGCAAGAGCTACTTTGGTACTTGGTTAGGAGATTTTGACTCCTGGGTAGGGCTTTGTTTTACGCTCTCGACACGCTGACCCTCTCCAAAGCCTAGATTCTTCAAGTCATCACGAGCCATTAGATTGCTAGGAAGAAACAAAGCACGTTAGAATGCGTACTTAAAATGCGCAGCTGCGGAGAGAGGTTGAACATTGGTAGTTGGCCAGGTTGCACAAAGTTCCTAATGATGTTTGTTGAGATGAGACAACTTACTTGTCCATGCGGCAGGCCAGATAGTCCTTTGCTAGTTGGCGGCACTCTTCATCGTTCAAACCCCGGACTCCTTTGAGGCACGTCAGATACTTTTGCATGATGGATCTGCACTCGCCTACCAGTTGTGTCAGTATTGGGTGATGAAATATTTGTTGATCTGGTAGTTTTTGATAGCTGGGAGTAGGCATCTGTGTGCATCTCGATTTATGTATCGCTCATCTAGATGCAAACTGTGAGGATGAGATTATAGAATGGTAGGCAGCGACATCAAGTGGAGATGGAACTCAATGATTTAAGCTTACCATCATGATCGAGCGGGAAGCTTCCACGCTGAGGACTTAAGGCATAATAATGTCAGTACAGTGAGCGTATATCAAAGCATCAAACGAAGCAATCATGCAACATCACATGATAGAGAGAGACTCAGCTACATACGGGGTGGGCTTAGTGGTAAGTTTACCACCGCCAGGACTTCCGAAGCTGCTCATTTAGATTGTATTTTGTGAATTGAGCAAAAGTCAAAGACGAAGCTAAATGCGACTAATAAAAGGATTCAGATAATAGAAGGTTGTACAGACGCAACTATTTTCTGAATGACGTTAAAGCCTCAACTTTATTAAAGTTTCGGTGACCACTTATTAAAGTACATACGATGGCTGCATTCTGCCCAATCAAATCTGCCGTGGCGCTGGTGATGTTAGCGCCACTCTTGAGAGCGCCACATTGTTATTGCCTTAGCTGACAGGTGCCAAATAAAATCCCCAGTTTTCCCGTTTGAGCAATGACATACTGGTATATTACATATAGTATACACTTGTAGTACAGTACATAGTACAATAACAACTGGGCATGGAAATCAAAGCTGCACTACAAGAGATCCCGCTATACATACATAAAGGTCCTATAACCGAATACATCTTGTCCCGCTCTGTTCTCGCAATCACGTGCTCTCATATGCAGGTCAAGATGTTCGCGGGGTTTGACGGACAGCACAGCATCTAGACCATGTTGGAATCTGTACGTGGATGTCATATATGTATGTACAAATGGTAGTTTTGGGCCTTGTACACCATTCTTTGGGCTCTGATATACATACATAGAATGCAGTTACAATCTCGATTACAGGAACCAAGTGGACAAAGAGCGGGGCTGATGTGTTGTGTGCATTTTTGCTACGTCGTTTTTGGCGAGTTTTCGAATACCTGTGCACTAGGAGCTGCCTGTATACGTATGTACATTTGTTTGTTTGAGGGTGATTGAACAAACGAACAGAAAAGAAGCAGTTTTATAGCTCATCAGCTCATTGGACGGACAAGGAATATGCCTCATGTGCGGGCTCCTTGAAGGGTGGGCGGAGAAGAAAAGCGAACAACCTTGTTGGGTTTAGCAAGGCCCAATGTTGATACATGTGACTGGAACATACATACATACATACATACATACTTGTACATACACATACGAAATGGCAACTTAGCGTCTATTACATGTACAAGTATAACAGGAGAGGCTGGAATTTCAAGCTTGCGTTTTCCAGTGAAAGGCGAGGGCTATCTATTGACCCTCGATATGACCCCATATTGAGTTGCAGGCTTCATCAAAGTTTCAGCCTCAGCCCAGAATACTCTTTGAAGTAGAACAACTCACAGCCTGTAAAACCGTTGTAGCACTAACGGAATGTGACAGGTGAGAAAAAGGCGATGCGCAAAACTTTGGGTTGGCCGACCCCACATTTTATACCCGTCGGTAGAACAAACTTGTCTGTTTTCTTTTGCCCCGAGAACAACCACACAAAAAGGAAAGCCCAACGTACTGTAAACCCTTATTGTCAAAATTTTATTTCCCCTGCCTAGCTTTCTCGATTCTAGGAAAGGCCGAAGATTTCAAACCTCCTTCAGCTCCGAGAAACAAAGTAGGTAATTGCCGCTAAAATCGTACAAGTACAAGTACAAAGCCCAACGCCGGCAAGGGCTCCAATTCCTTCTCGGGTTTCATTTTTAGTAAAGAATTGCCTTGTGCATTTTTTTTTTACCCGCCT
>CM069898.1:3027375-3046508 GCA_036034705.1 Thielaviopsis punctulata | reverse complement strand
TTTTTTTTTTTCCCCTCTCGAACTTTCTTGGACCCCTCGAACAGACGCTTTGGGAATAGGAAATTCCTTTGACACCTTGACTTGATTTTTATCTAGACGATCAAGGCTGGGACTTTCTCGCTTTTTTCCTGGCTTAACGACACAACCAGAAGAAAATACACCAAAAAAAAAGAAGAATCAAAGCTTCAGAATCCATCATATTCGAAGCTCTCCACGATCGATTTCCAGGCTTGAGCTGTGCCCGGTTCGCTTCTCTTCTTATTTGTACCTTGTGTATTTGCTTGATTTACCGCTTATTTTCCGGACTTGTTCGATTAAACCCTCTTCGCCATGGCTGCTCTCGGAGATGATCTTCTGGGCACGGTGAACAAGCTGCAGGATTTGGTGTTCAACACCATCGGCAGTGACTCGCTGGATCTGCCCCAAATTGTGCGTGCCTAACTTGATTTGATTCCCTTGTGGTGTTTTCCACGCCTGTTTTCCGTCCGGCTTGCCCTTATCTGCCCGCCCGGCATATGTTGATATCCAGGCTTCAGCCCCGCGATGCCATTGGCCCCGCCTAGAGCCTTGCTTGCTCTGGACATCACGCATAAAACAACAGGCTTTGCTAACCACACACACCCCTCCTCTTGCGTATAGGTTGTCGTTGGTTCCCAGTCTGCTGGCAAGTCGTCGGTGCTCGAGAACATTGTTGGCCGTGATTTCCTTCCCCGTGGTTCTGGCATCGTTACCCGTCGTCCTC
The DNA here is from genome assembly GCA_036034705.1 of Thielaviopsis punctulata. Taxonomy (NCBI): domain Eukaryota; kingdom Fungi; phylum Ascomycota; class Sordariomycetes; order Microascales; family Ceratocystidaceae; genus Thielaviopsis; species Thielaviopsis punctulata. The sequence goes on along the minus strand of CM069898.1, from coordinate 3,045,766 downwards.
TTATTCTGCAGCTCATCAATGTGCCGGATGAAGACGGCGAGGAGCAACCTGACCCGTACCGGTCGCCCTCGGCTGCCCGCCGTTCCGAATGGGCCGAGTTCCACCACATTCCCAATCGTCGCTTCAATGACTTTGGCGATGTCAAGCGCGAGATTGAGAACGAGACGTCAAGAGTAGCTGGCAACAACAAGGGCATCAACCGCCAGCCCATTAACCTCAAGATCTACTCGCCACACGTGTTGAACCTGACTCTGGTTGATCTTCCAGGTCTGACCAAGGTGCGTACTTTTATTCTTTTCAAGATCAGTATGACCCAACTTGCTAACCATGAGTTTTTACGACAGGTTCCTATCGGAGACCAGCCTACCGATATTGAAAAGCAGACCCGCAACCTCATCTCGGAGTACATCGCCAAGCCCAACAGTATTGTCCTCGCCGTTTCGCCCGCCAACGTCGACATTGTCAATTCTGAGGCTCTCAAGCTGGCCCGCCATGTCGATCCTCTGGGCCGCCGTACCATTGGTGTGCTGACCAAGGTGGATCTGATGGACCACGGCACCAACGCCCTCGACATTCTTTCGGGTCGCGTCTACCCACTCAAGCTTGGCTTCATTGGTGTTGTCAACCGTTCGCAACAGGACATTCAGGGCAACAAGCCCATGGAAGATGCTCTCAAGGCCGAGATGGAGTTCTTCAAGCACCATCCTGCCTACCGCAACATTGCTTCTCGCTGCGGTACTCACTTCCTGGCCAAGACGCTCAACACAACGCTGATGGCACACATTCGCGACCGTCTTCCCGACATCAAGGCCCGCCTCAACACCCTCATGGGCCAGACGCAGCAGGAGCTTGCCAGCTACGGCGACATGCACTTCAGCGGCAAGGAGCACCGTGGATCCCTGATTTTGCAGCAAATGACGCGCTTTGCTACGTCGTTCATCTCATCGATTGATGGTACGTCGACCGAAATTTCAACCAAGGAGCTGTGTGGTGGTGCTCGCATTTACTACATTTTCAACTCGGTGTTTGGCAGCTCTCTCGAATCAATCGACCCCACGTCCAACCTGACGGCCATGGACATTCGTACTGCCATTCGCAACTCGACTGGCCCGCGCCCCAGTCTCTTTGTTCCCGAGATGGCGTTTGACTTGCTGGTCAAGCCGCAGATCAAGATGCTCGAGGTTCCCAGCCAGCGCTGTGTTGAGCTGGTGTACGAGGAGCTTATAAAGATTTGCCACACTTGCGGCTCCACAGAGCTCTCGCGCTACCCTCGTCTGCAGGCCAAGCTGATTGAGGTGGTGTCGGACCTTTTGCGTGAGCGCCTGGGCCCTGCATCTCAGTATGTTGAGTCGCTGATTTCCATTCAGCGTGCTTACATTAATACCAATCACCCCAACTTCCTTGGTGCCTCGGCTGCCATGAGCAACGTGGTCAGCAGCAAACAGGAGCGTGAGCGCAAGCGTTTGATACAAGAAGAGCGTGAGCGTCGTGAGCGCATCCGCATGAAGGAGCTGGCCAATGGTGCTGATAACACCGGCGCCAACAATGAGGATGAAGAGGCTTCATCGTCGCTGCCTGAGAAGGGCCGTCTGAACCAGTCGTCTCTGCATAAGGTGCCGGCGTCAATGAACGGTGGTCGTGCGTCGCCTTCGGTCAACCATGTCCCTGTGGGCGGCAAGGGCAACGACTCCTTCCTCAACTACTTCTTTGGCAAGGATGGCCCTGGAAACGCCATGACTAACGCGCCCAACGCGCGCGATCAGAACCTGCCGCTCAGAGGTCTCAACAGCCCCACTGCTGTGCCTCGTCACATGAGCCACGCCTCGGAACCATCGGTGGTTAGCCAGAGCATTCGTCGGCCCGATGACCGGCTGAGCCTGCTGCACTCTCAGCCGCGCGACGATGACTTTATGCGGACTGCCCCTGACTCGCCGTTTGTAAGTTGTTTCTGTACTGTAGAAATAAATGCCGCCAAGATGTTGCTAACACCATATTCAGAGCTCGTCGGCCAATGCCGCCACCAGCCAGTCCGACGCTTCCCTGACAGACCGCGAGGCCATGGAGACGGACCTGATCCGGGCGCTTATTTCGTCATACTTCAACATTGTGCGCGAGTCGATTGCCGACCAGGTGCCCAAGGCCATTATGCACCTGCTGGTCAACCACTGCAAGGACGTGGTGCAGAACCGCCTGGTCAGCGAGCTGTACAAGGAGTCGCTCTTTGAGGAGCTGCTTTACGAGGACGACGGCGTCAAGAAGGAGCGCGAGAAGTGCGAGAAGCTGTTGGCGACGTACCGCGAGGCTGCCAAGATTATTGGCGAGGTGCTATAAGCGACTGTCACCGGGCCTTGCTTTTGTGCTTGCTTGTTTGTTTTTCTTTTCCTTTTTACTTCTGTGGTGCTTGAAAGCGGGGGAAGGGCATGAGCGGGAGTTCGTCTTTTTAGACTGGACTTTTTTTTTTCTTTTCTTTCTATTTTCTTGATGTACGCTTCATGTCCTTGTGGCTTGTCAGCCGGCCGCATTTCAGTGTGGAGCTACTTGTTGATATTTTTCTCTGACGCCTTTCTTGTCTTCTTATGACTGTTTTTTTTTCTCTTGTATTAGCTTTCTCTTTTTTTTTCATGTTTTCATATCTTTCTTCTTCTTTTCTGCTGCTAGACGCCCCTGCCATGGCTCACGATCGATTATGATTTCTTTGTTCTTCTTCTTTCTTGCTCTTTTTCGTTTTCCCATGCTGTTGGAGCTTCTGTCTTGCTTGCTCTCTCTTTCTGTGTGGGCTTTTAACTCTCCCGCAGTTCTGCACAAAGGAACCCCCGAGTCAAGACAACTGACTCTTTACAGCTGGATCCTCCCCGAGGCATCTTTCCCACTTCTTTCCTTCTGCCCAAAGCGTTTTTCTTTTCCTCTCTTTCCTCTTTCCACTCGTGTGTTCCTTTGTCCCGCTTTTTTTCTTTCTTCTTGCTCTTTGTATAGAGGTGTACTTTCCTTTTCTGTTTTGACATGAACAAAGCAACCGTGTACATTATATTATGTCTTTCTTCTTTCCTTGGGGGTTTATCAGACAAAAAAGAGATTGGGACTTTCCTTCTTTTTCTTTGGGCCCCCTATTCCTTCTCTCTTTGGAGCCTTGTTCTTTCTATGCTCGTTCTTCCGGGGAGATTCACACAAAGAGCCAACACAAAAATTCAACTCCCCCGGTCATATTCGATCTATCTATAGTTTCTTGATTTAGTCTTACTTCATTGCATTACTATAGAAGTCACCATTCTACTCTTCGTTTCTTTTCGTAGTTGTATTGATTCACTGAAAGAAATACAAGTGAAGAATATGTAATTAATACATGCGTGGATAAAGTAATTCCCCATTTGAGTTAACAGAAATACAATAAATATAGCTAGTAGTCCCTTCATATCAATACTACTATGTAGCACTAGCAGCAATACAAAGAATCAAACTTCCTCCTCGCCCCTAGACGCTTCCGTCATGTTCAGCCACGATCCTCTCCTGCGTTCTTCCGCACTCTCTCTCTCTCGGTCTGATCCAATCCACCGTCCCCCAATCTACACGCCGCTCTACCGCTTCTGAACCCATTCTAATTATGACGCCGCGCCCGAGGCGGAGACGAATTTATCCTGACCGACGGCGAGATCTCATACAAGCTGCGCTGTTTGCCACGGACCTCACGTGAAATGACGTTTTCCCAGTACATCCGTATATGCTCCATAAGAGTGCTGTTATCGAAGCGGCCCGTGTCTTCCTTGCACTTTTCAATCGCGTTTTCAATCACCTTGAGTAGCGACAGTGTCTGGCTTTCGCTGCGCGGATCGCGCAGGAACAGCTCGGCGCGCCAGAAGCGGCCGTCTTCCAAGGCGGGCGGGCGGATGCACTCCAGTGACCACGGGCGGTTCGTGTGGTATGCGGCACAGTGGGCTACAATGGCGCCCAGAGTGCGATCGCGCAGAGGCGCCTCGCACAGACGACACCGGCCATCATCCCAGTGTACAGAGTCGCGGAGGAGTTGCATGTGCGGCAGGTTAAGAACCGCGAGCACGGCGTTGGGGCCGGGGAATTGACCGACGATAATGGCAAATTCAAAGGCGGCAAAGTTGATGGCCAGGAAGTGGTCTTGGGCCTGGATGGGATGGCGTTCGACGCTGCCACTGCACAGATAGGACCACATGTGGTGCATGAGGCTGTGGAGCAGGTCGTGGTTGCAAGAGCTCCATTTGGCCGAGTATAAAGGGGTTGCGCTTTTGAACGCATCCCAGTGCTTCTGGAGAGTTGTTTCCCAATGCAGGGCTGGGATGATGGAAAACAGACGGCGGTATGTGACAAACGGGCCTTCGGATGGCATGACCTGCGAAGGAAGGGTATTGGTTGATTTGGGCTCATTGATGCGACCACAAACATCTGAGCAATGAAACCTGACGCCATGTCTCAAAACATTCTCTACGCCAAACACCAGCGCCGAGCAGGAGCCACATATAAACGGCGGACTGGGCGGGATCTGCGCGTGCCGCAGCATATTGGTGTTTGCCACCATCTAGGCGGCCTCGCCAAATGTGAGCGGCTCTGGCTGGGGCATGGAGATGCCAGATACTCCCGAGGCATTTCTCTCAGACGAATTGCATTCCGCGTCGGAGTCGCGCTTTGGTAGCGGCTTGTGTGCAATGCGGAAGATGCCGGAGAAGACGGCGTCTAGAAGCCGAAAGCGGGAGCCGAAAGTGCCGTCATCGTACTTGTGCTTTTTCTGAGTGAACTCGGGGGTTGCACAGTAAGTGTCAACAGCTTCGACGAGAAACCTCATGCGCTGGTGGCGTTGGCTGATGTATGGCAGACTGATTTGGTGGCCATTTGGCTCGATGAAGTCAGTGCTGCTCATTTTGACGTGGCAGCTTGGAAAATAAAAAGAAACAGGTGTGCCATAAATAGGGGAGTCAAAACAAAAAAGAAAGTGTCCGTACTTCCACGGGCCCTGCTGCGTATGAAGAAGATGGTGGCAATAAAAGCAGGCAAGCCCAAGACAACGCGCCTTTGATCAGACTAAGGAAAGATGGCTGAAGGGTTTCTCAGTGACTTGGGCGGTACATGGGACTAAACGTTCAAGGCTCCGGGGGTTGTCTTGTTCATGACGAGTTCTGATGTCACACAAGCATAGTAGAGTGGAACACAAGCCATACATATTAGAAGGAAACGACAAGAAACGCACCATCGAGTGAATTTATGCTTCAGGCGGTATAGGGCTAAAAAAGAATGGCCATGTATGCTTGACGGATGAAGAGCTGGAAAGCAAGAAGCCTTGACTTGAGACGGTATAGAAAGGAGAGAAACAAGACTCTCCGGGAACTAAAGAAAGAGGTCACACAAAAGCTGCAAGTGGGGCATGCATTACCAAATGCGCATGGGATCAATTGGCGCTGGGCCCACAAACTCAATTTCCAATAAGCTCGCAGCTTCCGTCTGTTCTGCCTCTCAATATGTTTCTGCGTGGAAATGGCAAATGTGGGGTTTTTTGGAGAGGAAAAAGATAGGGTATAGCATCTATGTATATACAGTAGGCCATCAAGGCCGGGATTGAGAGGAGCTGTTGGTAAAATACATGTAAATAAATAGCCAGAGAGATAGGATGCATAAGCCTATGTCGAGGGTCCTTGCTGTGACGGCGATGAGTTTGGCGCATTTGCGTCATTTGAAGAATATCCAATCGTAGTGTCTCGACGCTGCATACCAAAGATGGCGAGACTGGGGTCAACTGAGAAGGCGGAGCTGGACTGGGCATAGATGTCAAGTGCACTCTGCAAAAGTGTTAGTAATAGTAAAGAATCATGCGAAACACAAGAGAAAAAAAGACCTACCCAGTCAATTATCTCGGGATTTATCGAATTCATATCATTGAGCAGCGACGAAAACTGGTTGTTTGGATCCATCCCAAACGCCGTCGGATTCTGGTTGCCATTCAACAAAACACCATTCGGTAAACCAGCCATCGGCCCCATACCCGTGACCGGAAACTGAGCGCCGGTGTCTGCAGCCTGCATAAAACTCCCTGAAAGCCTATCCGAGTCGAAAAGATTCATTGCCGTAAACGTCGAAAGGTTTCCAGCCGCTGCAGTTGCTGAAGGCAGCGGATTTAGTTGCACATAGCCTTTGGGCTGGCTCAAAACGCTGCCGGAATCAAACGGCCCGTAGAAGCCACACATACCGCCATCATCCGAGCTCGGAGTATCCATTGTCTCATCTTCAGGGCCTATCGAGTCAGAATCTATACTGTCAATCATCACCCCCAAAACCTTGGATGCCTTGAAAGCCTCAGCGGATATCTCGGTCAAGTCAACCCAAATTTGACGGGTAGCCTGTAGAGTTTGAAACATATGCCGCTTCTGCTTCCTTGTCCAGAAACCCTGTGTCTTGCTCTTCCCGCCTTCGGACACCGATTCCTTGCTGCTTCTATCGTGGTGAAGGTCAACGGCTACTAACATGGCTGGCATCATAAAGTCTTTGGTAGCAACCGCATGAACATACCACTGGAGCGCTTGCAACTTTCCATTCGGCTTAATCGCCTTGGCAAGAGATCCCAGATGTTCGAGGTTCACAATAGCCGAGCTAATGGCCGCTTTCCGCGAGTGTGCAAAATGTGGATTTGTCCGAGCCTTGGCAGCATAGCCACGGTGAAGGAGGCAACGAATCTTGTGATACGTGACTTCAAGATTATAGCGGGGGAGGTACGAAGAAGGAGGATCATTTGGTTGAATAGAGTGCACGCGAAGGTTCTCGGGAATCTCGTTGTAAATGTGGGTTATACGTTCATCGTATCGCAAAACTTCTTCGTACAAAGGCGGGCGAGTGGCACGTGTCGTAATCTTGACAACGTTGGCAAGTTCCATGTAAAACCTGACCTTGAAAATCGGATACGCAAGAGGCGTCGGCTCATTCCACGGACGAGAAGGCGGGAGTTCTGTAGTATCGGGACCAAAATCCCCCTCGAGGAGATTTGATGGCAGTTGCGTATCGCATTGGTCATCGTCAATCATACTTGGAAGTGATGCCTGTAGGGAAAACATGACATCGGCCATGCGGACATATGCCCAAACACGACGACGCATTTCCTGGAGCATTGTTAGTAAGCATTGCGCACCAAGCATATAATGTTGGTATGTATGTACATGGATAGATACATACCGCTTGGAATGGGCTCAACGACTTGAACCATTTGGCATCTCGATGGTATCCCATGCGAAACGCGAGTCTGACAATGACCCCCATGATAATGTACATACTGGAATCACAGTCCCATCTGGTGGTGTACTCGCTGAAAATATACAGCATCATTGTTTCAACCGTGTACTCAGCTGGCGAAATGTAGTCTGATGCTACCAGACACTGGATAATGCGCAGCCGGAACTGCGCCGCAATTTCCAAAGAGTGGCCCTGCCACTCTGGCGGCTCATCGTTGGCCTTGTGGTAGCCCGTCATAGCAATGCACATGACAGCGTATATCAAGCCTACAAACATGAGCGGTGTATCGTTGGGCGATTTCCAGTGGGCATGGAGCTTTTGTTCAAATGACGGCCGATGAATAATGTTGGCAATGCCGTCAAAGGAGTTGAAATAGCGAGACACCAGTTTTAAAACCTGAGACTTTGGGGGAAGCTCAGCTTTGAGCTCTTCAGCGCTAACCTCTGGTGCGCCGCGCAAAAACACTGGCATTTCATTCATCACTTTAGGTTTTGATGCCATAACACGCGCATAGCTTTGCTCAAGTTCTTGCTTGTGTTTTGAGAAAAATGTTTTGACCTCTGAGATGTCTGCCAAAATGGCGTGCCAATGTTGCTCGCCAATGTACAGTGAGCGTCCTCGTTGGTTGTCGACCTTTAAAAGGCCCAGAGACACAGCTAGCTGTTCATCTTCATCATCGTCCTCATTTTCGTCATCATCCATGCGATTATCGGTTTCGAGTGGTGATGTTGTGGTCGATTTGCTTGTGAGTGACGGTGGGCCTCCTACGCTTGCAGTCGATGGACCCGAGCCGGGAGACGTTGTTGTGTTGACTTGAGAACCTCCGTGCATAAGCGACAATACTAGACCCTCGAGACGGTCGATTCGGTTCTGCATGTCATCGGGGGTTTGTGCCGCTGCTGGGGCTTTCTTACGGGTCAAAGGAGTCGCATAGCAGCATGACATAGGATTGGCTCCCTCTCTCTTGACGCAGTTGGCGCATGGTCGCCCACGGTCGCACTTCCTGTATATGAGGTTAGTACTATGACGCATGACTGACTGACTTACAGACAGCAAAGAGGCCTCTAGATATGCCAAGGTGCAATTCGGGTGGGGTTCTCACAATCTAAAAGACAGTGTTAGCCAATGCTATCCTTCATATGTCGAAATATGTATGTAGTACAGTTACAAGACGCGCGTGTAACTACTGATGGAGAGAGGCCATACTTCCTGGTTCTGCATGGATGACAGCTGAGGGGGATTCTGTTGCGCTTTCTGACGACTTTGAACTGCTCTTCGGGTGAGGCACCAGAAGAGCTAGAGTGTGGTGTTGGAGACATGATTGGATTTTATAAAGTGAGTCTTGTAGAACAAAGAATGAATGAATGCGGAGTTAAAGTAATGTTCTCCGTGGTTCTGCCAGATTGGCAGCTTTCTGGATTTAAACGCCGGGTGGCAAAAGATGAAGAGGGAGAGGAGATTATTCTCGACAAAAAATCTTTGATAACAATCAGAAGGCTGGTGTTGAGGTATGAGTAATGCGCCTGCGCTGAGATTGGAATATGTATGTATTCTGATTCAAAAAGGCTGCACTTTATTTTTCTTTTCTTGCACAAGGCAATGGAAGCCTAGAAGCAAGCACATGTGCAAACCCAAGTCTGTCAGCTAGCTATGGATTGACAGACTCGGCAAGCGGAGATAATGTATAACTCCGACTGCGCAAGAGACGAACAAAGATGCAATTCAACAAAGTGGCGATATTGCCGATATGAAGGGTAAAGTTGGGTATTGAGATGATAGAAACAAAGATGCGATAAATAAACAAAATCTGATATCGTAAACGGGCGAAATACGTAAAATGAAAAATGAAATCTACAAGTGGAGAGGCAGCTCTGACACATTCTCTTTCCTGATTCGATTGGCCGAGAATATCCTGGCAAAAAGCAATTTAGCAGCTTCCACATGTACTGGTATGTATGTATGTACGTACTAGTAAAGCTTAGTGACAAAGCCATGGTTGGGAAGCTGCATTGCATCAGCTTGACTGCCTTCTAGAAAATGGGGCTCCGAAAGCTTGTCATGATTGCTGAAGCGAGAGGGGAACACAGCTTGTTCACATCGGGTACATGGATGACTTCTTTGTCCTTTTGTAAGTGGTTGGCGGTTAGCAGTGATTCGGGCTTGTTGTAGGTACAGTGATAAACGTGATGCAGTGCAGCCTAAACTAATTGAATGTTACAGTGGCAGAAAAATACAGCCTCCAAGTAAGATTTCTTTATTGTTTCTCCGCCCCGACCCACAAAAGACGCCAGTAGCCGCGAGATGCGATTGAGAAAGAACTCCCGGCGGAAGGAAGCAGGTGAAGAGAGGGACTCATGGTGACGCATGGTCGCTGAAGCCTGGAAAAGAATCATGCTCAAAGAACGTGGAATATTGATATTCGATTTATGTCGCACGTTCTTGAAATATCAGAAGATACCTGTACTTCACTAACTAACGCTGGGGTATATGTTAAGTTGAGTTATTGGTTATTGAAAAAAAGGATGAAACATACATGTACTCTGTATGCATGTAAGTGTGTATGTATGTACATAGAGCTTTTGAATGAAGAACGATAGTAATCGATAAAGATCCTGGCGCCACTTTTGAAGAGTACGCCACCCATGCGCCACATGAAGTGGGAAATAGTCACGTTTTAGCCTATAAGCTTGTGGAGCCACAAGCCCTATACAAACAAAATTCGAAATTTGTGCGGCTGAATCCCGGCAAATCCTGGCCGTTTGGCTACGCTGGATTGACACACACAACCAAGGACCCCACACTTCTTTCGACTTGCCCTAGAACTTTTACATTCGCACAAGAAGAAATTGTCGTGATCTTCCGACTGCGAATTTTACGCTACATCCCAAAATATCCCAACTTTAACGCCAAGTATAGGACAGTCAGGATGAAGTACATTCATTCGGAAGAGATTCTCACGATCCCTGAGGGGGGTACGTTTTCCCCAATTTCGAAGCATCGAATGCACCGCCAATTTTCAAATTTTCAAGCCATCGAGAGCCGAAAAACGACTACTTGCGAAGCACAGATGCGAAACCACCGATCCTGCACGGCAAGCTAACACTGCCAATAGTCAAGATCAACATCAAGTCCAGAATTGTGACTGTTGAGGGTCCCAGAGGTATGCGAACACTTCCTACCACGAATTCCGCACAAACGATTCTTCGATTCAGTCACGGCGGCAACTGCGAACAAACTTTCTTCTACCGACGACAACCCAATGCGACGACCACAAAACTGTAACGGAGTTATGCCGAATTTTTGTCCGAATTGCGCAACCGAACCCGACGACAAAATCGCCCGTACTGTTTATTATTCGATACATGTCTCGCTACTGAATCGAACGAATCGCTGAATGCACCCAGGCATCAGAACTGCGAATGCATGCACTATGAAGTTGGCTGTGTCTAACTCCCAATCTGTATAGGCAAGCTGGTCAAGGATCTGAGCCACATTGCTGTCTCGTTCACCGTTCCCAAGCCCAAGACCATCGCCATCGAGATCCACCACGGCTCGAGAAAAAATGTCGCCGCTCTCCGGACTGTCCGCACTCTCATCAACAACCTGATCATTGGTGTCACCAAGGGTTACAAGTACAAGATGCGCTACGTCTACGCCCATTTCCCCATCAACGTCAACATTGAGAAGAGCGCCGAGACTGGTCTGTCTGAGGTTGAGATCAGGTACGTCGCTAGCGACTCATTGAGGTGACCGGATGCTACTGCCATCGTGTCACTTGAGATTTCTATGTCTCTATTGCGTCACAATAGCCAGCTTCCGGCGCCCAAATCAAGAATCATTGCGAAACGGATAGGCTCTAACGACATAACAGAAACTTCATTGGTGAGAAGATCGTTCGCCGCGTTGTCATGCGCGAAGGTGTCGACATCGAGGTCTCCAAGTCCCAGAAGGACGAGCTTGTCCTGACCGGTAACTCTCTGGAGAACGTCTCCCAGAGCGCTGCCGACATCCAGCAGATCTGCCGTGTCCGCAACAAGGATATCAGAAAGGTATGCGACCTTACTTCAGTCATGACTGGGCCTTGGAATCAAAATCATGCTAACTCACTCTTAGTTCCTGGATGGTCTGTACGTCTCCGAGAAGGGCAACATCGTCGAGGACCAGTAATTTCGCGGTTAACAGGCTGGCGTTTTTATGTTTCCATGACTCTTCTATTCCAAAGTGAGGAAGAATCATTGCATGTTAGGTAGCATGGTGCTACTGAACCCATGATCAGGACGGTGTTTTTTTTTTCTTTTCCGGGCGACTTTACAGGACAAAAAAAAGTTTCGTTAAATCCATTTAAGATGGCTTTTCCTTTTTGCTGGGCTGGGATGGAACCCTTTTTTTTTTTTTTTCTCTTTCTGATACTCGGATATTGTGTTTCTGTTTTGGGACTTGTCGATGGTGAAAAAGCATATTGATTGGGGACAGAACAGAAAGCAAGAAGAAAGGCGGAACAGAACGAATATTGTTCTCGGAATGATCATGAAAAAGGGTTTATTTGGGAAATGCAAAAAGAAAAGAGCAACTGGAACTTTGAAGCTTTCAGCAAAAGTAAAAGAACAAAAAGGGCCCAGTTACTCTTTTCTGAGATTTGGGGTTATTGGGCATAATAAAAAAAAACTACGGAATGGGATTAACATGACGAATTTAATGATAGAAGTTGTGAATATCATGATTGAGACATGTTTGGTGCTATGTGTGTGAGGGGAAGTGAGTTTGGAACGTGGTTATGGTGAGCGGGAAAAACAGGGCACGAAGAACGCTAAATGCAGTAATATGACAGGGACCATGATCGAAGAAACTCTACCCCTACCTGGCACATGGAAACCAGGTACATACATATGTATATAGTGTACATAGAAGAAGAAAACAGGGGACATGAAAAGCCATCACCGGCGACGGCGTACAAGTATGTAGATAGATGCAAAAAAAAAAAAATAGATGAGATAAATACATGGCTTAATTCATAAGGAAAACAAGCAGATATAATAATAAAAAAAGAAGCATGAGATACATGATTCGTGACACTAGGAAGAAAACAAACCAAAAGGCAAACCTCCCCCCCCCCCCCCCCCAAACAAAAAGAGCCAAGTCATCAATTTGACCGAGCTACTACGCGACAAGTCAAGTGGCTTGCATGTCTAAAAGGAAAGAAAAAAAAGAAAAGAAAATTGGAGGAAAGGGGTATAATCGTTTTTAAAAACTCCGTTCGCAAACAAGTGTTTTGGGCCTAGTGACGGCTGTAGCCACGGCTGTGCCGCGAACGCGAGCGTGATCTGGAGCTGCGTGATCTGGAGCTCTGCGATCTCGAGCTCTGCGACCGGCGGCTGTCGCGCGTGCGACTGGTGGTGCGGGTGTCGCGTGTGCGGCTGGTGGCGCGTGTGTCGCGCGTAGCGTAGCTCGAGGCACTGATGCCGCTGCGGCCGGGGTGGGCGGGGCGGGAGCGAGAACGGGAACGAGAGCCGGAGCGGCGAACACCACCTAAGGGTTAGAAAAAGGTTAGCGCTGTATTTTTTTTTTCGTTTTCTAGACAGGAGGGGGGAAAAATGTTTGAAAAAAAATAATAATCAAAAAGGAGAAAAATACCTTCGCTTTCAAAATAGGCCGACTCGTAAATGGCCTCAGATTCCCGCGGGCCCTTCTTTTCCTTCTTCATGTTCATCATGGCCAACATTGTGCCAGCCATGGCACCCAGACCCAGCCATCCCGCACCGCTCGACGACTTCCGACGGGGCTTTTCATTGCGATAGCGTCTCTCGCTGCGGTGCCGGCTGGCCCTCCGCGCCGCCGCGGCAGTCGCCATACCAGCAGCCGCAGCAACAGCCGCGTCGCGACCACGGTGCCCGCCGCCGCCTTGGCCATAGTAGTCATCGGATCCTGAGAACGACTCGTAGTCTTCGACAATGTCGACGCTGTTGTGGCTGTCTGAATAGCTGCTGCGGGTGGAGCGGCGACCAAAGATGGCGGCCCACAGGCCACGGGCGATGCAGCAGAAGCACAGGGCGGCGAGAAGGGCAATACCGAGGAGGGTGCCAATGACGATGCCGGCAATGGCACCGCCGCTGAGTGATGAGCTCTTCTTGTCTTCAGAGACATCGCCGGTGGCGACGGCGCCGCCAGTCTCGGTGGTGGTGGCGGTGGTAGTGGGGCGGTAAGGCGCAGAGTATTCGGTGGTGACGACGCCATTGATAGTGGTGATGATGGTCTTGCCACTGCCGTTGCCAGCGGGCGCGACAGTAGTAGGAGCAGCAGCAGCAGTGGTAGTAGCGGTTTTGGTGGCTAGCGTGGTGGTTTTGGCAACACACTGGCCGGCATAGGCGCAGTCCTGGTCGGCAGCACAGCAGATGACACCACAGGCGGTCTGGTCATCACTCTGCGGCACACAATCGGCAGTAGCGACGGGCTTGCTGATAGTGATGGTACTGGTATATGTTTCGGTTTCGGCGGAGACCCAAGTGGTGGTGTAGACTTCGTATTCGGGCATGGGGTCAGCCAGGACGGTAGGCGCCAGGCCGGGCAAGGCCAGCAGAAGCTGGACGGCGAAGTTGGGCCGCATGATATTGACGGGTTTTCAAGTCTTCTTTCGCGATGACTTGTTTTTTTTTTATTTTGAATTCGAGCGACTGCGGGCGGGGAGGGGAAGATAGAGTAAGTGAGGGAGAAAGGTGGGAGGTGGGGATATGTATCGCGTCTGGCGGGGGGGAGAAGAGCAAAAAAAAATAGGAAAGGACGGGAAAAGGGGGTTATCCGAGATTCTAGAAAAAAGAAGGAAAGAACGAAAAAAAAAAAATGTGTATGGCAGATCGAATAAAACACAGGTTGTTGCCCCACGCAAGCAGCTCGACACGATAGTCTCTGGCTTTGCTGTTGTTCCTCCTATGTATGTACTTGGAGGGCGTGACGAAGAGGAAAAAAAGACAAGAAAAGGCTGAGGCAAATCTGAGCTGAAAGTCCGTCAGCAGCGAACCTGTGTTTTTCCCCAAGAAAGAAAGAAAAATCCAGAGGGAAAGAAAAGAGAAAAACCAGATGATAAAAGAAAACTCACGGGCCTTTGCTGGACCTGGGCCTGGATGGAACATAACGTAAGAGTTCAGAGGGCAAAAACACCCGTAACATGGTAGAATAGAATACGCACGCAAACAACGCAACGCAACGCAACGCAACGCAACGCAACGCAACATACAGCTCCTGCAGCCAGCTTGAGTGGCCCCCGTTTGGTGTATGTATTGCAAGCCTTTGTTATTTCTGGATCATTGAATTCTAGCTACGATTTGTGTTTGTGTGTACCAAGCCCAGGCTTCTCTGCACTTTCGCTTTCCTGTCTGTGCCCTGTTCCAAGAAGATCCATCGGCTACATACCAGTATGGATGTACATACAAATTTGAAAGAGCTTAATGAAAATGAAGCTCAACAGAAGTGATCAAAGGCCAGAATGGAGGTTGTAAGTCCCAGAGAGGAAAGTCTAGTTTAGCGTCGGGCAGAGTGAAACAAAACACAAAAATCAGAATGGCAGGGAAAAGTAACAGAAACTCAGTACGATAAGCTTCTGATCGCCCGGGCGTTTGTTTATAGAGCAAAAACAATCTTACATACCAGTATGTAGGTAGATCGAGCAAGCAACCCCGAGTTTGCAATATATCAACAGTCAGCAATGCAGATATATCTCGACGTAGCCGTGTTGTTTGCAGGACCTCGACGATATTATATTAGCACATACCTATATGTATCTCAAACAAACGGTCCCAGATTGTGAGGGCTTACTTGTACTATACTGTAAATTACCTGCTTTTTTGCTTGGCTTCGCCTCCCAACCACCCACAAAAAAAAAAGCTTCACTTTACGAGGCCAAATATCAAAACTAAATCCCAAAATCTTCTTGTTAGCAGCCCAAATTACCAAGTTTTGCGGCACAGCCTACAACTCCAGCCTCTCCATTTCACTCTTTTCGGACCCTTTGAACTAACTGACTTGGCTTCATGGTGTTCTCTTTAGGAATCTTGGTTGTTCAAGTTTTCTCAAATGTGAAACTGAAAATGTCCGGGCCTTTTTACTTTGCTCTCTAACGTACATACCAGTACATGTACATATGTACATATACGTACAAGGACAAGTCACAGCGGCTAAAGTGATAGTCCAGCCAGGGTCTTTGTTCGGGGGGTTGACGATGATCGATGATGTAACGAGCTTCGATTGCTGGCTGTATCTGAACGTCATCCCGGCTTTGGCCACATTCTCGAGACATCCCTTTTGCTCGGTGTCAGTATAACTTTAATTCAACAGCTGGGAGACCCCTCATCAACAATTCCCTGTCTCTATTCTCCTCCTCTATATTTTTCCGAATTTTCTCATTCCACGACGCAAGCTCTTTCGCCATCAAGAGTAGTATGTACTTGTATCTACTTGTAGTACTACATACTTGTACAAGTACAAACTACTATGTATGTACACAGGGACAATATGCAAGCTCATCTTGCATATCATAGCCGTCAGGTACAAGTACTTCATGTCCAGATCGCCATGGCTTCGTTTCCTCCAAACTAGCTTGTCATCATGTAAGATTAACATGCCACTCGCGCCTCTTGTACACAAGTATGTAGGTACAAGCTCTGCATTATCAGATCACGCATCTATCTCGGCTTTCTACTGGTCAATTTGTACTTAGAAAACTTAACATGGCAATATGTATTGCGCTTAAACTCACAGGCGTCGCGACATAACCTATATGTACGTGTACAGGAACAGAGTTTAAGGTAATCCTTTAAATGAGTTATTTAGCCTCCCTTGGACCCTAATAACCCTACAGGACTCTAGCTATCTCGTAATTACTAGTACCAAAAAGCTTAATTAAGCTTTCTTGTCAACTACAGCCTTGAGTCGTTATCTGCAGTGCAGTAAACACACCCGCGTTTTAATACTCTCTTTTTGGAACAACAAGCTTTGATATCTGATTGCTTCAATCTTCATCCTCTGGCAACTTTGTTTGTGTTGTCTACTCTCCCTCGCCTTGCTTGTTTCTGTGTGGCTGTTTCGAATCTAGCCTATCGATAACCCATAGCCTTGCCTCGCCACTAATATCTAATAGCACAGACAAACCGCTCAAGTCCATATCTCCTTCAATCAACAATTGCAAACCCACCAAGACACAACCAACAAACTTTCCACCATGTCGTTCGATCCACCCACCTATCTTGCCACTCTCCAAAACAACATTCGCCAGCGCTCGATTGGCTGGGATGGCGCTGAGAGAGCGCGCATCATCACTGGTGACCAGCTGGCCAAGATCCGCGCCCTGCCCAGCGCGCAGAAGCCCGAAGAGCGCCGGAAAACTGTCGAGGCCGATCTAGATGGCTACGCCGCCCTGTTCCTCGACGCTCCTGGCCAGCCCAGTGCGCTGGAGACGGCCACGAAGCAGCCCGACACCATCAAGTACCTGTTGGTGCTTCTGAGCGATTTGCTGGACTGTAAGTTGCTTCTTATGCTGAGCGCATTGAAAAATAATTCCCGCATGCATCGATATTTTGCGATTGTTGCTCGAGTATAGTATATGCGCAAAGCTGCACATAGTCTACAAGCCATTTCCTATTTGCGATTACGATTTGAATTCTCGCTTTGAGATCAATTTCACGGATAGAATGACGGCCTGCGGATGACCAGACTAGGCAATCATTGGAAATATCGCAAACAGCAATCCTGTGTTGCGCATGGCTACCCCTCCGTCACACCCCAGCGCGCCTTGGCTAACAGGAGCTCTCTTAGTGGTTCCCGACTTTGCCTCTGCCCTCTTCAAGTCTGGCACACCGTACACGACTTTCCTGAACCTACTTGCCCACTCCAACAGCTCCGAGGATACCATTCCGCTGCTGACGTCGACCGTCCTGACCACCATCATGGCCACCACCCGCGATCAGTCCACTGCCACCCTGGAGCAAGCGCTGCCCATTCTTCTCACATACCTCTCTGGTCTGGCCAAGAGCCAAGACCACAGTCTACAGGACGTCGTCGTGCAACAGTACTCGGCTCTTCTCTTTAGCCAAGCGCCCCGCCGGCAGTTTTGGGCCCAGCGCAGCGAGACTGTCGAGCCGTTGGTGGTGATTCTGCGTGTTGCGGCTGGAATTGGTGCCAATGCCTCGTCGGCGGCTAGTCTGTGGAGCGGTGCTTCCAGCGGCCGTACCGATGGCGTCATTAGCGGTGGTGTTAGTCTGCAGCTGCTGTACCATGTTTTGCTTGTTCTGTGGCAGCTAAGCTTTGAGGCCCAAGAGATTGGCGATGAGCTCGACGAGTAAGTGTCTATGCATGCCACCAACACGTAATATCTCTGCCTTACTGACACTGCTTTCTAGTGAATATGACATCATCCTGCTCTACACTCAGCTCCTCAGAGTATCCCCCAAGGAAAAGACGACGCGCCTTGTTGTTGCTACGCTCTACAACCTTCTTGAAAAGAACCCCAAGTCGCTGCTGCCCACGGCCATTCTGGCCCGTCTGCCCGCGCAGATTGAAACACTGAGTAGCCGCCACATGACGGATACGGATCTGGTAGAAGACGTGACCAACCTCAAGGAGATGCTGGACGAGTATAGCAAGAACAAGACGACGTTTGACGAGTACATGGCCGAGGTGCAGTCGGGGCACCTGCGCTGGTCGCCGCCGCACCGCAACACGGTGTTTTGGGCAGAGAACGCGCGGCGCATCCTGGACCACAACAACGGCGAGATTCTGCGCAACTTGGCCGAGATTATGAAGAAGCCGTGGGACAATGACAAGCAGGTGCTGGCGATTGCGTGCAACGACATTGGCTTCCTGGTCAAGGAGGTGCCAGAGAAGAGGCACCAGCTGGAGAAGCTGGGCCTGAAGACGCGCATTATGGAGCTCATGGGCGATTCGGAGGAGACGGTGCGGTGGGAGAGTCTGCGGACTCTGGGTGGCTGGCTCAAGTACACGTTTGATTCCAAGTAAGCCTGAGCCTGGCGAGGTTTTGAGATTTGTCTTTGGGGGGAGGGGGAAGTCTTTTTGAATGTTGATGTATACCGCTCTTGTTATATGTGCTGCTTTTCATGGTTGCTGTTGATGCTGTTTCTGCCTGCATTTTTCTATATACTTTTTTTTTTTT
>CM069898.1:3014069-3027352 GCA_036034705.1 Thielaviopsis punctulata | reverse complement strand
TTTTTTTTTTCACTTTCCAATCCCCTGGATTGAGTAGAATTCACTTCGAGATTCGATTCACTAAAAGCTTGTCATTGGTACATTCAGTGAATGAGTGAATGAATTACAGTTGGTGATGATTCGTTAGTGCTGGTTTTCCGTGGAAAATAACAATTACATACATACAGGGCATGTTATCTTTGGGCTGGGTTCCTTGTTCCTTCATCCTTTACGCGATAGAAGCTTAATACAGGCGACACCCTGTACCGGGACAAGTCTATTAATATGTGAGTATTTAGTGATGCAGAATCACAGTTTCGTCTTATACCGACTCCCTGCAGCCACTTGTCATTCAAGATTGCGAGTTCTCTATTCTAGATCTCGACATACGTATACAATACATTAGATAGGTACGGCAGAGTCGAGCTCTTTTGGCGAGAGCCTATCGCTAAGCCGAAGAAAAATATGCCCCTCCCCCCTCCGTTTCTGGCAGAGAGGCCCCACCAAATCTTTATGTATGTGTGGTATGCATGGTACATCTTGGGGGGAAGGAATAAAAAGAAACAGGCCCGCTTTCCGCGGGAGCGGCTTACAAGCCTTAAAAAGCAATTGCCAGTTTGTTGTTATCATCAAACAAACGGCAATAAGGGAGAAAATTAAAAGAGAAGAGGAAGAGGAAAGAACCAACAACAAAACCCCCCGAGTCCAGCTGTGGAAGTTGTGATTTTTCTTTTTCTTCATCTCTTTCTTCTTGCATTGTTTTACCGCCCACTTGTGTGTTTCTACATATATATACATAGTATCAATATAGCTTATCGCATCTACAGCTCTCCTTCATCCGCTGGCCCGAATTCAATCGATAGCTCACACACCACACACGCACCTTCTCACTCACAAAACACCCTCATCATTCACACATACCAACAATGGCATCTGTGCTTGCTCGCCGGACAGCCGTGCTGCCCAAGCTGCAGGCCCGCTTCTCTTCCTCATCCGGCGCCGCTCTCCGGAAAACCCCACTCTACGACTTTCACGTCGCCCAGGGCGCCAAAATGGCCCCATTTGCCGGCTTCCACATGCCCATCCAGTACGGCTCCGTCGGTCTCGTCGAGTCGCACAAGTTCACCCGCTCGCACGCCTCGCTCTTTGATGTCTCGCACATGGTGCAACACATCTTCCAGGGCCCCGCCGCTGCTCCGTTCCTGGAAAAAGTCACGCCTGCCGGCGTCTCATCGCTGCCGCTCTTTCAGAGCCGACTGAGCACGCTGCTGTGGCCGGAAACGGGCGGTATTGTCGACGACACCATCATCACGCGCATCGGAGAGGACAAATTCCACGTCGTCACCAACGCCGGCTGCCGCGACAAGGACCTTGCATATTTTGACCAGCAGATGGCCTCCAGTGGCGTGTCCGTCACCAAGGACACCTGGCGCGTCGAGGACAACGGAGGCCTGGTTGCCCTGCAGGGCCCCAAGGCTGCGCGCATCCTGCAGGCCGTGCTGGCCACCGACGTCGACCTGAAGACGGTGCTCTTCGGCTCCGTCGTCTTTGCGCAGCTGCGCCTGCCCGGCGGCGCTGCCAGCCGCACCGTGCAGATTGCCCGCGGCGGGTACACGGGTGAGGACGGGTTTGAAATCTCCATGTTTATTCCCGCGGGCGAGGCGGGCGATGCTTCTGCCGAAATGACGGCGATTGTTGAGGCGCTGATGGCGGCGGGCGGCGAGGACCTCAAGCTTGCGGGCCTGGGCGCACGCGACTCTCTGCGTCTGGAGGCCGGCATGTGTCTCTACGGACACGACTTGAACGACAGCATCACGCCGGTGGAGGCGTCGCTGGCGTGGGTGATTCCGCCGGAGCGGCGGACGACGGGCGGGTTCCACGGTGCAGATGTTATTCTGGCGCAGTTGAAGCCCAAGAGCAAGGGTGGCAAGGGCGTGGAGAAGAGACGGGTCGGGTTTGTGGTGGAGGGGCCGGCGCCGGCACGTGAGGGCGCAGTGATTCGGTCCAAGGAGGGAGAAGAGATTGGAGTGGTGACGAGCGGGTCGCCGTCGCCGTCGCTGGGCAAGAATATCGCGATGGGATACATCAAGGACGGAATGCACAAGACGGGCACCGAGGTTGATGTGGTGATTCGAAACAAGCCGCGGCCGGCAAAGGTGGCCAAGATGCCGTTTGTGCCGACGCAGTACTGGAAGGGAGCATAGTTTGGGTCTATCACCAGGGGGTGCTTAGCAGCAGGCGTTTATGCTAGTTGAAGCTCGAGTAGCTTTGTGAGCTTGTTCACTTGAAGATAAAAAAAAGAATTTGGATACCCGATACAGCAGATGGACCAGGATCTGATTTTACGCGAAACAACCACGACAGCATACAACACACGCACAAATGGCCCCAAGACCACGTTGAAGAAGCGGATGATGCATAGTAAGAAGTACATGTGATTTCCGCATGACATTACGCGAGATCTTGCTACCACGATCAACAAAAGACAACAACATGCACGCCTTGATGCCACAGCCAAATCAAAGTACAGTCGAGTTTATAAAATGTAGCCACGATTACCATGGGGTACCACTAGAAAAGAAACAGACATGGCACCCCTCAAACGAGCGGCAAGAGTTTTATCTAGCATTCACAGATATCTTGTATGGATAACGGACAATCCCCTCGGGGAAGTTGCCGGGAGATTCCCCTAACCGACTTTAGAGATTCGGTCGGAAATGGCGAAGGGGGCTCCTCAAAGTGCTGCATGGAGGAGAAAGAAGAAGAAGAAGAAGAGGAAATTTTTCAAAACGGATCGTGGTGGGATATTTATAGGTGGGGCTGCTGGGGAAGCTGGAAGCGATCCACTTTTTAGTACTAGGGTTGAAAGAACCAGGGTTGTGACGTCAAACGTAAAATAGCCGGAAGTTGAATTGGCTGCAGAATTTGGCCCATCAGGGTTCTCTTTTTGTTTTATGACGCTGCTTCAAAACGAAGTGAGCCAACAGGTTTGAGGGCGCAAGAGAAGAAAGAGGGGCCGTTTCTTTCGATTGTGATGGTGTGTTCAGCCAGATCCAAACTGTGCGTTTTTGTAAAAGAACAGACACATTATTTTAGCTGCTTCTGTAGAATGCACGTGGAGATGCCCCTGGTCTTGATTGGCTGCCAGGCACGGCCCATGCTGTTTTGTGTATAGTTGCAAGTTGTGTATGTAAGTAAAAGCTCAAGTACATACACAAGTTATTCAGCCTCGCGTCACTTGGCCGCTATCTCATGCGTGAGGAAGAGTTGGTTGGTGGTTTGGTGGTATTGGGCTGCATCATACACTTATAGAAAGCAACAAGTGACTTCTGAGTTTCTTGGCTGCTCATATATGGTAGCAGTGGCAAAATCTGTTTGTTAAAGTTGGTGGTTAAACAAAAAGTCAAGCATCTGCTAAAAGGGTGGCAAATGTATTTCCAGATATCAAACATACATATGTATGTACATATGTGTACTGGTATGTGCTATGTGCCTAATACATGCCAAGATAGCACCACTTTCCAGCCCGCTTAACGGCCTTGTCCCTGCCACCAAACCCCCCATCACTTTCTCCACAGCACCTGCGCTACAGAGCTGTGTGGCGTTTCTTCCTCACGCGACACTTGAACCTCTTGGTTGAAATTTTCACAGTCTTAGTTTTCCAAGCTTCATCTTTGTCCAAGTTTCTCATCTTGCCGCCAATCTATCTATCCATCGCTTATTATTGTTACTCAAAGAACTGCCAAGTCTTGCTTGGTTGTGCCGTATTTTGGTGTGCCGGCAAGAGTCCAATCAATTACATATTCCAACTATCTGTTTTCGGCAATCTTGTTACGACTCTACTGCATACAAAATACATAGTCCTTTTCTTTCTCTCTGTTTCGTGCTCTATAGCGCCAACGACATGCCTTCGCAACCACGATCAAAATCATGGCTTCAACCTTCCATTGCTGCTCTTTTGTTGAGCCAGCAAGTCTCGGCTATGGCCATTGATAGAAATGGCGCACAACAGGTGCTTTCACAACCACAAGTCTCGGCCCCTGTTGCAGGTTTAGAGTCTAGCCCAGAAGTTCAGCCGCATTCCAAGCTGCATGGCCGCTTCCTGCATATTACCGGTGTGTAACCACCAGGTACACCATTCTCATATCCGCGGTTGGCCAAACTGACTTTTTCTTTTCCTCCACAGATATGCATCCCGATTTGTTCTACAAAGCACACACGTCCACAAGCGAGGGTATTGCTTGCCACCGATCATCTGGCCCGGCTGGCTACTACGGCGCCGAAACATCAGACTGCGACTCGCCTGTTCGCCTAGTGGATTCTGTGTTTGCCTGGATCAAGGAAAATGTCAAAGACTCGATTGACTTTGTCATCTGGACCGGCGACTCTGCTCGCCACGATAGCGACGAAACGATTCCGCGTAACGCCTCGCAGGTTCTCGGCAGCAACAAGCTAATGGTCAAGAAGATGATTAAGCTATTTAGCGACGACAATGGCAAGCTTACAGTGCCAATCATTCCCAGCTTGGGAAACAATGACATCCTGCCGCACAACATCCTAATGCCCGCGCCAAACAAGTGGCTGCGCACATATACCAACGTGTGGAAATCGTTTATTCCCGAGTCTCAGCTGCACTCGTTTGAGTTTGGCGGCTGGTTCTATGTCGAGGTCATCCCCAACAAGCTGGCTGTTTTCAGTGTCAACACGCTCTATTTCTTCGACCGTAATGCTGGAGTCGACGACTGTGAACGTCCCTCGGAACCCGGATTCATGCAGATGGAGTGGCTGCGTATCCAACTCACACAGATGCGCGCACGTGGAGTCAAGGCTATTCTGACGGGCCACGTGCCGCCAGCGCGGACGGACAGCAAGCGGAACTGGGACGAGACGTGCTGGCAAAAATACAATTTGTGGATGGTGCAGTTCCGCGATGTTGTCGTGGGCTCCATCTACGGCCACATGAACATTGACCACTTTTTGCTACACGACAGCAACGATATCGATATTTCTCAAGTATCAAGCTTTGTCAACAAAGTGTCGGAAGACGACCAAGAATCGGACGGCATTTTTCACAATGAAGCAGCTTCAGTTTCGTCCTCGGCTAACTACTTGGTGGATCTGCGCCATATGTGGTCTAAGCTGCCCGATCCAAATGCGGCTGCTAACTCCCTCGATTCCGACTTCTCGGTTGAGAAAAAGAAGCCGTGGAAGGGCTTGGGCGGCAAATATGCCGAGAGATACCACTTGTCTCTAGTCTCACCCAGTATTGTCCCCAACTACTTTCCCACTATTCGCATTCTATCATATAACACAACCGGCTTGGATGGTCCGACATGGAGCCAGGCTTCGGCCATGTCAGCTGCTGAAGTCTCAGAGGCCAGCCAGATTGAAATCGAAGAACTTGACGCAGAAGCCCAGGTCGCCATGGCAATGGCCAAGAACAAGAAGAAGGGCAACAAGGGAAAGAAGGGAAAAGGAAAAAAAGGCAAAGGAAAGCCCAAAGACCCTAATTTGGTGATCCCAGACGGCCCTGCTAAGGGTTCGCCACCTGGTCCCGGATACGCCATGCAGCCGCTGACATGGCTTGGATACGAGCAGTATTACGCCAACCTGACGCTGCTCAACAACAACGTCAAGGATTCGCAGCCGACTAAGAAGAAGACACACCGCCCTGGTTCGAAAGAGCTGCGGTCTGTAGTTGTGTCTGAAGAGGGAGAGCAGGAGGGAGAGGGAGATGGAGAAGGCGATGTGGAAGAAGCTTCGTGGCGGGAGGGTGCGCACAGGCACAAGGAGCTGAACAAGAACCCGAAGCCGCTGCCGTTCAAGTTTCAGTTGGAATACAGCACGTTTGAGAACAAGATATACAAGCTCAAGGACTTGACTGTCAAGAGTTATGTCAAGCTTGCATACCGAATGGCGAAGCACAAGTCCAAGAATGAGAAGGGAGGAAAGAGAAAAGGAAAGGGGGCGATGGGAGGAAGAGGCAAAAAGGCTGATGCCGAGAACATTGATGGCGAAGAGTCTTTAGATGTTTTTGAGAGAGAGGCAGAGGAAGAAGTTAAGGATGCTTTTGTCGACGAGGACGATTATGAAGAAGAGGAAGAAGAGGTTGAACAGACTGCCAAGAAAGCCAAAGAAGGAAAAGGTAAAGGCAAGGGCAAAGGAAAAGACAAGGACAAGAAGAAGAAGAAGAAGAAGAAGAAGAACAAAGCGTGGCGGCAATTTCTCAACTTTGCCTTTGTCAAGACTCTGGATAAAAGAAAAATTGGGAGTCTAGATGGGTAATGTGAGAATGGTATGTAGATGGAATGGGCTGGTTTTGACTGTTTGATATCACATGATGAAGCGTATAAAAGAGAGATCATTAATACAAGAACATACAATGGAAATAATACAATCAAGAAACTATCGCTTGCCGTAACCTGTGAACCGCATTTTTGCGTCTTTTTGGACTCTTAACCAGAGAATCCATTCCCCTTCTCCTGCTCTCCCCTCTTTTCGTTTCTTCTCACTCCCTTATTCTTCTTCTTCTTCTTCTTCTTCTTCTTCTTCTTCTCCTTCCCCTTCTCCTTCTTCTTCCTCATCGGAACTGTCTTCTGTCTCCTCCACATCATAAGTGCCCGAAATATCCCAACGATCGCCCTTGGCACTGCGAGACACGTACTTGACAAACTTAAGCACGCCGCCGTCCCGCAGCACAATAGACAGCTTGTTCCACGCAGCTGGCTGGAAGAAGAGGATGTTGTCGTCCTCAGAGCTGGTCTTGTACACTGCTGCATCTTCGTCAGCGTCGTCGTCGCCAGCCATGTACACTTCGTGGCCGCCGACTTCCAGTTCTTCCTCCTCCTCTTCTTCTTTACCGCCTTCCTTCTTGTCGGGCTTCTCCTCGTTCTTTGCGTCGGCCTCGTCCTCGTCGTCGTCTTCGTCATCCTCGTCCGCGCCCCAGCCAGGTGACGGCGTAAGGCCAAGGTTCACTTCCAGCCGCGGCTTGCCCTCGTACCCCGTCGCCAGCGTGTAGTCCAGACCGCGCCGGAACCGCCGCGCCAGCACGTGCTGCGTCTTGAGCGCCGTGCCCGTCACAAGCTGCAACCAGCGGTGGAACTGTCTGCTCGGCAGAAACACATCCAGAAGCTCCGACACCGGCGTCGTCGCATCCTTGCCCTTGCCCTTGCCCGCCTCGGTCGAAGACGCGCAGGATCCTGTTGTTTGGTACAAGAACCGGTGTTTGTGCGGCGGCCGCGCGACCTTCCACAGGCTCTGCGATTCAATGTCGGCGGACGCCGAGGGCAGCGCTGTCTTCTCTTCTGCTTCGACGTAGCTGCGCAGACTGGCGGCAAACACTGGCGCCAGAATGTCGCCAATGGTAATGGTGCTGTTTTCTTTGAAGTGATGCTTCATCTGGCTAATCATATCGGGCGTTAGGTACGTCGGCGCAATGTACTTGAGCAAAAACTCGAGGTCGTTCTCCTCCCAATCCTCCAAGCCCGCCTGGTCGACGGGCGTCGGTGCAATCACGGGCGCATCATACTGGTCCGGGTTTCCCTGCAGCTGCATCAGACTGCTGCGCTCCTGAAGCTTCTCCTCGGCGCCGGGCACAAAGCCGTCCTCGCCGACCTGCGGGATGTGGAACCAGCCGGAAATGGCCATGCGCACACGGCCGCCCTGCTGGGCCAGTTCCTCGGCGCTGGCAGCGTGGTACACCTCCTCGACATCGTGGAAGCTCTCGCCAGGCTGCACGGCAAAAAACGACAGCTGGTTCCACGCCGGCGGAATCACCTTGACAACGTCGGGCTGCGGCGTGCGGGCAATCTGGCCGTCAGCCGCGTTCTTGGCCTCGGTAACGGGGAACAGGCGCAGCGCACCACCCCACGACGGCTGCCACGGAGTGTCTGGGTCAGTCAGGTACAGAATGTAGCTGACCTTGCGGCTACCAATGACGTCGTCGTGGCACAGCAGGAAGCAGCCGGGCGTGTAAACGTTGATGGCCATGTCGGTCTTGCGACCGCTGAGCGGGCCGCAGCCGGTGATGTGCGAGACATAGTTGCGGAAGGCCTCCGAGTATAAACCGTCGCGTAGCTTGAGCAGGGACGGCAGCTTGGCGAGGGCTTCCGGGTCGAGGCCGTCGAGGTTGGCCAGGTCGCCGGACTGGTGGATCTTGTAGATGTCTGTCTCCTTGGGGGTAAACGAGACGTTTTCGCGGATTTCGTCGCGAACATTGCGCAGCAGAGAGTCGTCGATGAGTTCATGGATCACGGCATGTTTGTAGGGCGACGAAGTGGCGTATTGCTGGGTATAGCTGTCGAGAACGTCAGAGTTAAAGAGACCGGCGCGGAAGCGCTTTTCAGCTTCTTCCTTGGAAATGGCTGTAGAAGAGAAAAAGCGTTAGAGAGTCGGAGCCAGGCCAGGCCAGGCCGGGCCGGACCTTGTTTACAAGCAAAGCCGGAGAAGAGCGGAGCTTACCAGCAGAAGCAGAGCGCTTCTTAGCCGGGGACTTTGGGGCGGAATCGGCCTTGCGCTTAGTAGTAGTCATTGTGGCAGTTATACCGAGCAAGAAAAAGAAGTATGCAGCAACAAGAAACGAGAAACAAGAAGAACGGGTTTGTAGAAAAAAGACAAGTTTTGTTGCTGGGCCGATTTTCCCGGTTGATCAGCCCATTTTAAGCACTTAAACACAAAAAAAGTTTTCATAGCTCTTTCCCTTTTTCCGTTTTTGACTTTTTTTCTGGGTCCAGATCCGCCGATAATCTTATCGGAATCTAGTCCTATGCGCCTACCCAAAATCAAAGCGGTCAAAACTGGCGTAGCTGCCAGTTACATATTGTGCTGGTAATGCGTAAAATTCGTACTTGCAATAACATAGTACATACATATGTAGTACACACATACAACATATATAGTGCTTAATTGAAACGTCACTACATTTGTATATACATACATCTATCAGCAGCACCACACTACAATCAACTCCGCTTGTTCACCGCCTCGCGCAGCAGCGAAATCACCTCGGCCGGATCCTTGGCTCCGAAAACTGCACTGCCGGCCACAATCACATTGGCTCCGGCATCGGCAGCCTGGTCAATTGTACCGGGACCCAGACCGCCGTCAACTTCAATGTTGAGTTCGGGATACTTTTCGCGCAGGGCCTGAACCTTGGGCAGCTCCGAGGCCATGAACTTTTGACCACCGAAGCCAGGCTCGACCGTCATAATGAGCACCATCTACAACTGTTAGCCACCCATCATCATGTCCATTATTTTTCTTCAAGAAAAAAAAAAAACTTACGTCAGGGCGCTGGTTCTCATCTGGGTTCTCCAGAATCTCCCACAAAACATCCACCGGCGTCGCAGGCTTCAGCGCAACGCCTGCCAACAAGCCCTGGTCGTGAATATAAGCAATCAGCTCCTTGGGCGACGTCTTCTCCTCCGTCTTCTCCTCAGGCGCCTCGGCAGCCGAGGAAAAAGCAGCCTCATAGTGGAAGCAGTACAAATCGCAGCCGGCCTTCTTAAACTCCTTGACCCACTTCTTGGGCTCGGCAATCATCATGTGGCAGTCAAAGGTGCCCTTGCCATGCTTCTCCGTCGGCGGCTTGACGTGCTTGCGGATCTTGGTGACCACGGGAGGGCCAAAAGTCAGGTTGGGCACAAAGTGGCCGTCCCTATATTAGGGTTAGTGATGTGCGCTGGAAGACGCGTATCTGATCTGATGTCCTTACATAATGTCGACGTGCAGCCAGTCGGCGCCCTGCTCAATAGTGCGCGAGCATTCGGCGCCCAGATCGGCAAAGTCAGCCGACAGAATAGAAGGAGCGATGATAGCGTTGGGGGCCATGTTGTCGTTGAGTTATTGTAGATGATTGTATGTATGTATGTAGGTGAACAAAGAGTGGGATGCCGTCCCCTAAAAGAAACACGTCTTTATATTTTGTATTGTCTTGTGTGGGGCGCTTTTTTTTCTTCGGGGCTTCCCTTGATGAAACTCAACAGAATCGGCCCCGCGCCGACCCCACTAATGATTTATATGGGTGTAGGGGGTGAAGCTGGAGGTTTTGATATACAAGTGATAAGCGCAGACTTGGGTGCGAAACACGATAAGCTTCACAGCAATGCAATAGGTTTTTGTATCACGGTGAGAATCAAGTCAGCTATAAGTACAGTATGACGCTCGGATAATTATTTAAACAACTTCTTATGCTCAGAGCCAAAACAACTTGTTGAGTTGGGCTACAAGCAAGCAGGCATATCTGCTTAGGGTCCACGACTAGTAACATGTGACTACATGGCCGTCGTTTAGCTACAATTCACACAGTGCTCAAGCCTGTGTAAATGAGCAAACGACACGTGCTAAATTCGCGAAAATCTTTGGGACAGGGCGACAATTTGCCTTTTTTTTTTGTCACAAAAAGTCACCAAAAATCACAACTTACCACGACATCATCATCAACATTCCATCCAGCCTCGTCGTCATTTGAGAACAAAGCTTCAGCTACGAACTTCAATCAAACCCTAATTTTTCATCTTGCGTTTCAAAACCTTCGCCATCTTCCGGCTACCCCCAGCCTTGTCCTTGCCGTGCGCAATAAACCTTTTCCGGCTGATAATCGCATCTGATCTGTCCCCATCGCGATCCATTTTCCCAAGTCGCGCCATCTTATAGCAAGCTTTCTACAAGCGTCGCATCACGTGCACTTCTTTTAGTATTGTGTCTAAACACCCACCACTATGGCTGACTACTCGTACGGTTCGGGCGAGGAGGAGAATATGGAGCTCAGAAGGCTCAAGGCCGAAATCGTGCGTTCCGTCTGTTTCTTCTATTGCATACCTACCTACTTTTTGTGCTAACCGCCGCGTCTTACTACAGGATTCTGACCCCGACAGCTTTGAGGCTTGGGAGAAATATGTTAGAGCCGCCGAGATGGAGGGTAGCCTGAATCGCAACTCTAGTCCGCAGGCTATTGCTTCCTGCCGCGACGCTTACGATGGCTTCCTCCTCAAGTTCCCGCTGCTATTTGGATACTGGAAAAAATACGCCGATCAAGAATTCAACATTGCCGGCCCCGAGTCTGCTGAAATGGTGCGCATCAATATTCTACCACTTCAAAAACGACCATTGCTAACCTTTATCAGATCTATGAGCGAGGGTGTGCCAGCATCACCAACTCAGTCGACCTCTGGACCGAGTACTGCTCCTTTAAAATGGAGACCACTCACGTTCCCCAGCTTGTGAGAGAGTAAGTTTCACATGTCCATGACACTTGATGTCCTTGACATAACCCTCCCTTTCCGCCTCCCTTCTCCCCCGTCCTTGAACATACAGAAGCGTAAGACCCTCTTTGTTGCTTTTGTCTTCACGGTACAGCGTGATAGTTTCGTTTCTTCTCCCCCAGACCGACGATCTGCCGCAGATTTTGCCTCTGCCATTGCCAATGCCCTCTTCCGTCTGATGCAGCAACCCATTGCGCAAAAAGAAAAAGAAGTTACCGTCTGCCTGTCTGCCGAGCCTTTTTGGATTTCCAAATCCGCGACAACCACAAGATTTGCCTTGCCTCGTCTCTGATTCAAGTGCCCATCTTTCTGGTGAGATACTACTCCAATACTCACCCGTCCTCGTTTTGGTTGGGCTTGGCTAGGTTTGGATTGGTAGTTTCAGGTTCCTTACTGTATTCTCTAAGAAATAAGAAATCAGTCCAGTCGTTTTTCTTCCCCTTGGTCCTACGCAACGCACCCGCAAAACCACTTGGTTCTTTTCCTGCAAGGCATCGACGGCCGGCCCGACTACTCTGATCTCATCTTCATTTCTTGAGCTTCGTGTCCCCCCCTTCTATCTCTCTCCCCCCCTTATGATTTCACCACGTTTGTCTACCACTGACTACATGCAATTCCTCTTGATCATGCACTTTCTGTGTTGTGTAAGATTGTGCTATGTGTTATTATCTGCTGCTGTGTACTGCCGCTTATGTTGCTATAGTACATGCAAGCCCCATCTCAGTATCACTCCTCCTTCTCTCCACTCCCAACTCTCTTTTTGTGTCTTTTTGTATATAATACTAATTGCGTGTCCAGTGTCTTCGAACGTGGTGCCGCTTGTGTTGGCCTTGACTTTTTGGCGCACCCATTTTGGGACAAGTACATTGAGTTTGAACAGCGTCAAGAGTCCTCGGAGCGCGTCCTTGCTATTCTTCTGCGCATTATCCACATTCCCATGCACCAATATGCCAGATACTTTGAACACTTTCGCAACATGTGCCACAGCCGGCCTATGAGCGAGCTTGTTTCAGAGGAAAACCTGACTAGATTCAAAAAAGAGGTTGCCTCGGAACACGCAGCCTTTGGTGGCCCACCCAAGTCGGAGCTCGAGATTGAGCGCGACATTCGCAGCAAGATTGACGTCATGTACTACGAGATCTTTACCCGCACACAGTCCGAAACTACCAAGCGGTGGGCCTTTGAGTCTGAGATTAAGCGCCCGTACTTTCACGTGACGGAGCTGGATGCCCAACAGCTCACCAACTGGAACAAGTACCTCGACTTTGAAGAGGCCGAGGGCACAGTTTCCCGCATCGTTTTTCTTTACGAGAGATGCTTGGTCACGTGCGCGTACTACGATGAATTTTGGTTCCGTTATGCGCGCTGGATGTCGTCCCTGCCTGATAAGGATGAGGACGTACGCAATATCTACCTGCGGGCCTGCACTATCCATGTGCCGCTCAGCCGGCCGGGTATCCGTCTGCAGTTTGCCTATTTTGAAGAGAGTCACGGCCGCATTGACGTGGCCCGTTCCATCCACGAAGCCATTCTGATGAAGCTCCCAGAGTGCGTCGAAGCTATTATCTCGTGGGCACAGCTGGAACGTCGCCAGGGCACTCTTGAAGATGCCATTCAGATTTTCAAGGAGCAGATCAAGTCACCGCAGGTTGACATTTTCATCAAGGCTGCATTGGTTGCCGAGTGGGCGTCGCTGATGTGGAAGGTCAAGGGCTCGGCCAAGGAGGCTCGCGAAATCTTTTCGACCAACATGCAGTGGTATGTGGACAGTCGCGTCTTTTGGGACAAGTGGATTGAGTTTGAGTTGGACCAGCCGGCGGCCGTGGAGCCGGCAGCCGTGGTGGCGCAAAATGAACGCATCAAGCAAGTGTTTGACAATCTGCGCACCAAGAGCCGACTATCGACAGAACTAAAACGCACATTTACGCAAAAGTACCTTACTTATCTGCAGTACCGTGGCGGCAAGGATGCGATGCAGCAATTCCTCTTGATTGACCGGGAGTTTTTTGGGTAGGTTTTTTTTTTTTTTTTTTTTTTTTTTTT
>CM069898.1:2997268-3007793 GCA_036034705.1 Thielaviopsis punctulata | reverse complement strand
ATTTCCACCCAGGGCCCACTTTACAGTGCGCATTGCTACCATCTCAACGCCTCTCCCGTTTAGGAAGGTCCGACACCTAAAGGGGAACAAGGGCAATGATTTTGCCCAATTTGAGATGGACAAAGACCATTTTGGGACAAGCGAGTCGATTGCGCCATCGCGGGATGTGTCCACTTGTTATGCTTTTTTTTTTTTGGTGTATTATAGAGCAAATGCCCACTTTGAATTCCAAGTGTTGCTATGTACATATGTACATACATTATTGTTTCAACAGCAATAAATCAAGAGAATATTAAGATCAAGGAACGTGGTTGCCGTTGGTCGTCGTTTTGAATGCGAGGTTGTGAACAAATGGTGGTATCACGTGACCTTGGACGGAATCATGTTGCAACAGCGGGTTCTTGGTCCCTCCTTCCTTTGGACATAATTCTTCGGGAGATGAGCCGGGTTCTTTGTATGTATGTATGTACACCGAGTCTCCATTATAAATGCTCCATTTATTTATTCATGTCGTTGTGTGACGTCGAGTTGCTCGTCTCCAATGTGTATATGTATGTATACATACATAGAGGAACAGATCACATGCATGTCAGCAACAAGCCAGACACCATCACAAGCACACAGATTGAAGTGAGCAAAGTAGAAATAAATCATTGCATGAAAAGAAAAAGAAAACAATACTATTAACAAACAACTAAACATGAAAAAGTAAAACCCACCCACCCATCAAGGCAAACACCACTCGACTGACAAGATAAATGCAAAGGGGGTAAAGACAAACAATAACGACAGCCAAACACTTGTACATATAACAGAGATGCTACCCTTCTGCCGTAGATCAAGACACGCAGATCATGTATACAAATATGTATACCGAGAAGAATTACTCCTCAACAAGCAGCGAAACAAAAGATGGAAAAGAAAAGCAACAACCAAAAAGACATGAAAAAGGGGAATATAAACAAAATTAAAAAAAAAAAAACAATACTGCAAAATGCCTTCCAGCCAAATAAATGTGAAAGTCCAATTCGATATAACATAAGAGAGAAAAAAAAGAAAGGGGGTAAAAAGAAGAAAAGAAATCAAACATAAAAAACATTAAAATGCTTCGACAAGTAGAAGTAGCCATGACGGTCATGTAAAAACTGACTGCCACCGTTATTTTTTTTTCTTTTTTTTTTTTTTGGATCGGGAGAAAAACAAAAGTCATGGGGGAATTGATCAGACATCACAGATGTCTTCAACGACAAAAAGAAAAGGCAGTGCTCAACTCAACAACAGATAGAAACAGCACACTACTACTACTACTGACTAGCCCACCACTGCTGTGCGCCAGACCCCGGCGAGCCCTGTCCTGCTGGTGGCAGGTACTGACGGCGCGTCTGGTCCGACGGGTAGATGGTAGACTGGCCGGTAGCGGCGTAGTTCTGGTTCATGGAGGGCATAGGCGAGAACTGCATGTTGGCGGGAGGGAGGCGGGGACCGGGCGACTGCTGCGCTGCCGTGTGGGACGACGGCGTTTGCTGGACGGCACTAGGGGGTGGCGCCGTGGTGTAGTAGCTGCTCTGTGGAGTCTGCGGGCCGGTAGTGGGGGTCTGTGACTGTGATGCTGACGGCGGCGGTGGCTGTTGCCACATCTGGCCCGAGATGGGCGGTGGGTAGCTGTAGCCCTGGGAAGTAGGGAGCGAAGAAGAGGAGCCTGAAGAAAAGACGCAAAAAGAAGAGGCAACAATGTCAGCTGTGACTGCACGGACAAGCATCAGGAGGTGAGAGTCGTTTAGAGGACCATACCTCTGACAGATGTCACGGCGCCAGGCGCCGGGGCGTGCACCGACTGCGAGTACGGCGCGGCTGTCATCATCATAGAAGGACTATGGGCAGCGAGGGGGGCCGACGAAGAATTAATGGCACTGGAGCCAATATGAGGCGAGTGCGAGGTGCGCGAAGCCGAAACTACTGGGGCCACCGAAGTCGGCACAGGTTCCATAGCCGGGGGCGGCTGGCTGAGGGCCGAGGGAGGCTGTTCATGCGGCCGGTGCCACATGTCGTGCATATAGTTACTACGCATGTCGCGCTGGTGAGTAATGGTGCGGCTGTAGTCGGCCGTGTGCTGGCTCTGCGTGCCAAGCTCGCTGACCGAAGAGCCACGGGTCTGGTCTTGGTACGCAGGCCCGGCAATGTCAGGGCGCGGCGCATTGTTCTTGAGCAGGCCGGCATACTCGCGACGCGAAGAGTCCATGTCTGAAATGCCTGGCGCTATTATGTTGTGGTCGTACAGACCACTGATGGGAGGCATTTGCATAGTATGCGGCAAAAAGTGCGCCGGGGGCCCATGGAACTGCGACGAGTGATCATATGCAAGCTCGGGGTGGCCCATCATGGCCTGCTCGCTAGCCGCCTGGGCAGCGGCAGCAGCAGCAGCAGCTTGAGCAGCAGCAGCTTCTCTAGCCCTGCCAGCACCGGGACGCTTGTCACCAGCCAGATCGTTCTCGGTAAAGCCTTGCTTGCGGGCCTTGGCCTCCCAGTAATCGTCGCGCACCCTACGGCCATCCACAATGACTCTGCTGCCAAATTGACGGAACATGGAGCGAGCCGTGACAATGGCAATCTGGCGCGAGCGGTACGAAAAGGGAATGATGTTTTGCTGCACAAGGTCCTCCTTCTCGACCTGGCTGGCAATGATTTTGAACAGCGAACGGTTCTTGTTGAAGAGCAGGTACGAGTCGCGGTAGCCAAGAATACGCGCGCACTCGGTAGCAAGCATGAACAGCTTGTCGCCGCGGTTGGGAACGCGGAAGGTGTGGCAGCGGTACTTGCGCGTGCCCGTCAGCTCGCCATTGGCCAAAATCTTCTTGTCACCAGCCTCGTCAACTTCACGAGGAATGTATTCGTCGCCAGCGGGGCACAGTTGGTCGGTTGTATGGTCGCGAACGGTTGGCAGGGCCTTTAGAGTCGACTTTGGCTTGGTAGGAGCGGTTATGGGCTTGGTGGGCATGTACGGCTGCATGAACGGGCCGGGCGCCGTGGCAAGCATAGGCCGGCTAGGGTGCGGCAAGCTGCCGTAATGCGGCATGGGCGGAATGGCATACATGTTTGCAGTTTCGAGAATAGGGCCGGCGTTAATTGGATAGGTAGGAGTAGCAGCAATAGACGACGTGGTAGCAGTTGGAGCGGTAGTGTGAGCCTTCATAAAGGCCTTGGCGCGCTTGTTGGGGTTCTGATTCTGGGGGCGATCAGAGGTTGGCGAGGAAACTAAAGGGCGGTGCACATGTTAGCGAGGGAAGGGTGA
The DNA here is from genome assembly GCA_036034705.1 of Thielaviopsis punctulata. Lineage (NCBI taxonomy): Eukaryota > Fungi > Ascomycota > Sordariomycetes > Microascales > Ceratocystidaceae > Thielaviopsis > Thielaviopsis punctulata. The sequence continues at coordinate 3,004,504 of CM069898.1, read as the reverse complement.
CGAGACATTTATCAAGGAATAGGATGGATGGGGTGGGTGCAGAATCACGCGCTGTGCGTCGCAGCATGCTGTGCACAGATCATAGGGCAACCTAGTATGAATGTATGTACATGTGTAAAAGCAGCTGGCAGGATCAAGCAAAGGCAAGGCAAAAATTCAACAACACTAACAAGCTTTCTGCTGATAACGGCATGCACGCACTAGCTGACGACGAAACAAGGGACCAAGCAAGAAAGAGAAAAGGCATCAAAACGCATAGAAAGACAAGCAAGGTAAAGCAGCCAACTTACTGGTACTGTCAGCGACACTGGGGAGGGGTGGATAGGAATAGGCTGCAGAGTCGGGCGACCGCGCTCTCTTTAAAGACTGCATCGGTTGACCGTCGAGGGCTTCTTTGAGGGAAGAGAAAAGGACAATGTTAGTGAGGAGGGATATATATATATATATATATATACATGTATGTTGTTGTTGTTGTTGACCAGAAGAGAGCTGCGTAGCCGGAGACACGGAAAATACCATAAAAGTACAATGAAAAGTGCAGGTTTTTTTTTCGATGGAGATTTAGTGCAGGAAAAACAGGAAAATGACAAGAAAGCAAAGGCCCGGGTTCTGAGTAATGAGCAAAAATAGAAAGAGGGGCGCGCACAACGGATAAAACGCGCTTCAGCCTGTCTTTCTTTATGTTTCTCAATATTCAGGTGAAAAGAGTATGTACATAATACAACTTTGTATGGCAATAGACATCATCCGGCGTGCAGCTCAAGTATGTATTATGTATGGAGTGTTCTGCTTAGCGGTCTCGCGTACGCTCTAGGCTAGGCTCCCCCATCCGATCTCATCCCATCCCCCAAAGCTGCTTTGCTTGGGCATGGCTCACTGCTACCAAAACTCAAGCTCAAGCTCAAGCTCAAGCTCAAGCTCAAGCGACGCAAGGGAAGAAAAACAGAAAGAGGGGCAGCAGATCTCCAATCACACAAGATATAAAATAAATGCGTTAAACAAAGCGCCGAATCTGCACTCATCGATGCCATCTCAAGACCGGTTAATGCGGATAGACGTGCAGAAGCCGGGCATCTGCTCCAGAAATGGTATAAATAGACAAACGACAACTCACGATTGAGAAAAGAAAAAGAAAGAGAGGGAAGTGCAATAAAAGGGAGTTGTTCTTTGGAAAGGAGGGGGAGTAGGCGAAAAAAGTAAAAGAGATAATGCACAGAGATGGAGGTTACACACCAGTGAATGGCGGCGATGATGAATGCAAGGCCGCTGGGTTGATAGTACTAACAGTACTATCGATACTATCAGTTTGGGATGGAGAGAACATTGGGCTTAACCCAGTCCGAAGTGTATGTGGTGGGCTGGGTGGTAATGTATGTATGTATGTATGTGTGTGTGTGTGTGTGTGTGTGTGTGTGTGCTCTGCCTCTATGTGCTGCTTGACTTGATTGTGCGTTGCTGCTACCGTGTTGGTGTAAGTAGTTGGGTGAGGAGTTTTGCTTTTTCTGCCGTGAAGATTGTGCGGTACAGGCTGCTGTAACACCCCAACCTGTTTACAGTGGGCAATCTCGGGTTGGAGCAAGATAAAGCCTTATGGATGGCTAGGTTTAACTTTCAACTGGATGCGCATAGACCACCACACTTAGAGATCGAGGAAAAATGATACCAAGATGGGCGGCCAATGGGTTGTCAAGTAACGGAATTCTATGTGCACAAAGTAGTCGACGAACTGGCTGCAATAGGATTCAACGTATAGAAGACTAGTTCCAACAGCCAAGAGCCAGCAACACAAGTGCCGATATCGAGCTCTTCCAAGAGCGAATAACCAAGCGACAGAGAACAACAAGGACAAAGTAAAAGCAGAGCTTCGAAAGAAGACCAAAAGTAAGAAAACTGGTCAAGCTGATTTGTGAGAGAATCAACTAAAGAGGGGCAAACGTATATAAGAACAAAAAAGCAACATGGCCGAGGTGAGTGGATGAGTGGATGGGGGTCGCATGATAAAGGTCACTACCATCCAGTATACAGGAGAGAGGCCTGGCCACACAAACTTTTGTGCAGCGTAGACAGAGGGAAAGCCAAAGAAGATAGAGTGAATGAGAAAAGAGGGGAAACAGCTGTCTGCTCGTCGTCGGCAAAGTGTAGGAGGAGGTTGTCTGAGACGGAAAAACAAAGGTGGCATACTCAGCAAGAATAGAGTGTGTGTGACGTCTCTATTCCACTTCTAACCCCACCAACCAGTAAATGAGCGTAGCAAGGCACTAACCTTAAACAGATTGCATAAAGAAAACACCACGGGTATTGAGAATAAGAAAAAGCGCACGATGGTGAAGGCAGGCCACCACGTACCACCAGGGGGAGGATTTCAGCAAGGGCACAAGTAAAGAGACTCAAACGCAAATGTTGAAAGAGTGCTCAGAATCCCAAGTGACAGTACTAGGCGAACGCTCTACAGGCCAATGAGCCTCTGAGAACAAGAGATTTCGCTAGATTCTCTGCCTGACACGTGCCAGGGAGAGAAAAGTGGTGTATATACAAGTATGTATGTACATATGTGTGTGTAGGTAACCAAAGGAGGGGAATTCATGATGTTGCGAAAACAAAAAAGAGGGCAGGATTCTTTTGGAGGGGTTGGAAGACGAGTACAAAGTAAAGAATCAGCTTACCGAGTAAAAGTAAAAAGAAACTCCCAACCGGTCAGATGACAAAGACAAAGGCTGAGCCAAAGAGACAAGAAAAGAACAAGGAATGCGTAGATCTTGGGAGTTTGTGACGAAGCGGTGATGAGAAAAGCGCTTTGGGGGGTTCTTTTTTTTCTTTTCCTGTTTCTGTTGCTTGCGTAAGACTAAGAGGTGGGTGTTATATCCTCACAATGCTTTGACAGAAATAGAACGACGGGCGTATGGGTTCCTGGAACTGGGCGGTAGAAAGACTTCGTTGATGAGCGAAATGGAAAGATCAAAAGGAGTCGTAGTCTGGTAGAGCAGCAGCGTTGCTCTGGAGAGGAGGCTATGTACAGGCAGTGATCTTTGCGAAGGTGATTGGGAGCAAGAAAATGCAAAGGTTCTAAATCTTTGGGTGCTTTCTTGCTGAAGACAATGTCGTCACAGATGTCGTCGGAGGGGAGCACGGCTAGCCAGCATATAAATAAATGCGTGTGTGCAAACTAAAGCTCTGTTGTAGGAGGGTAGCCTTGAGAAAAGATGGGTGGGAGGGAAAGAAAAAGAAGAAGAAAAAGAAAAGAAAGAAACCAGAGAGGACGAGGGATGGGCAGTGGTTATACGGGGTGGTGGAGGAAGCTGTTGATGTACTTGTAGTAAGTATGTAATAATAGTATTGGCTGTTTTTGCAAGGCAGTCACGTATGTAATTCCTTTCCTTTTTATTTCTCAAAATCTAGATTTGCTCGATAAATTGTCGATCAAATAACATCAACCATTCTTGGCCTCTTTATTTCTTTTCTTGTTCTCATGAAAGCATAGATTTTCAAAAGGTAAAACGCAAAAGTCAAATACTTGTATAGGTACATAGTACAAGTATGTATACGTATGTACAAGTACATGCGGACCAACAAAGAACCAAAAAGAGACAGAACAGGGTGTGTAGATAGTGACGATAAACTTGGGGGTAACGCAAATTATAAGATAAAACGATTGATTAAAACAAGAAAAGTCCAATGTTGAAGTAGCCCGGGCTTGATAGATAAAGCACAAATGGACACAAGTACAGATACATCCAGATATGAGTACATACATGCATACATACATATATACAATATAAAGCTTGCTATTCTAGAGAAGCCACCGAGGACTGATATGTACATGTAGATACGTAAAAACAAGTACCGATTCCAAGCAAACCATGACCTACATATCTCAGTACATACACTCTTGTAAATACATACATGTATGTATCTACTTGGTTTCAGAGACAACGCGCTTATGCTTGATGGCTGTGGACAAGCTCACATGATAATGTCGCGTGTATCTGATCTCCAGAGTATATGTCAAGTTTCCAAATCAGAAAACCTCGCGTTGCGTCAAATTTTCCGGGTTAGATGATGGGATTCAACTTGGCATACGCCTCAGCACCTGAACACTTGAAATTGACCCTCGTGAACGCCGCTGTTATCTGATACTACTCTGAACTCAAACTTGGCACGAGAATACAGGTCACATATTGCTAGCAAAAGCAAGGTAATAAGCAACTTATTTTATCGTACTTGATTAAACGGGATTGAGTCCGAATCCAGTAGCCACATCTATACGTACCATATGTACTATGTATGTACATGTACAATACGTTATTCTTTAGGAAGAAAACGAAGCAGCAATAGAGAAAGGTCTGGAAATACCTATGTACTATGTATGTATTGAAAAACACATAGTTAACCGTGGTAAGTTTGTCACGTTGTTCAGCAGGCTATCCAAGATGGATGAAGAGTCTTGACTCCAGTTTCTCAATGCTTTTTTCCCGATACAGGAAGCTCAAACGTGAGCGGGATGGCTCAATGTGACTTGGATGAATATTATATTCAACGGATAGGAGAAAAGAAGATATCGTAGTATTGCATCTTGCGTGAAACAGATAATAACAACCACACGTACAAGAGTTTCAAAAACAGATAGTGATAACTTTATGGATACACAGTAACGGAAGCTATCTATGTATGTATGTATAGCTAGCTCATTATGGACATTTAGAGGACTTACATAAATAAGTATACCTATACCAACTCGCTCTAAAAAATCACCAAGAATAGCATAAGAGATTGTGTATTCAAAAGAACCGATCATACTTATCAGCGAAGCAAAGTACAAGTCGGATCCGAGAAAAGCCTAGCACAGCACACCTGTATTCCTTCCCGCCTTATGTGCACAAATAACAGTGGGAGTCAAGCTTTTACTAAACTAATTTACTTACAGAGTACTTCTTGTACATACATATACGTATACTTAGGTATATGTTTTATCTGTCGGGGTTCATCATGCCCCCAGCAAAAACATTATCCTCTAGCATCCGCTAGGTTAAACTTACTTGTATACATCTATATGTCAGCTTATTGCTTACTATAAAGAAACACCGCGCTTTCACCCGAGACGACCCATGGGCTGATTTCTTTAAAAGAAAACCTCAACATACTCAACAAAGTATTTCCAAACGTTGCTTTGTAAGCTCTAAGTCAGTCAAAGAGAAGGGCAAACGACTTAGCGTTAGGAAATGTCTCGAACAAAAAAGACCCTGTGCAAGAATTTTTGATATGTCAACAAGCCCTCTTCATTCTTCAAACATCAGCAGATGAAGCTAAGCCTTAGAAGCCAAACCTGTCATCCCTTGTAGTCTCAATTCTCAATTGGAACTTAATTGTTTTCCGTTCTTTCCATTCCTCGTTCTATGCCTTAAACCAAGTTGAGTATGGCGAAGATACTTGTACTCATGAAAAATAACGTCACCCATTGGTTCTTGGTACCAATATTGCTTTTGGAGGGGGGTACCTTTGCTTGTGTGTTGCTTTTTTGCCACTTTCTGTATAATATGTCGTAGTATCCACGCAGTACACATTTTTCACTTTCACAACAATTACTCAGCTTTTAGTTTGACTTAAAAAAAAAAAAAAGGCAAAGATAACTGGATGGAACATAAAATCCCGTTTTGACTAGCCAGCCGTTAGCTTCGGCGGATTTTATTATGTATCGTGCTCTGGGTATGTTGTTATCAGAATATACATACATGTACGCATGTATGTATGTATGTATGTATGTATGTACGACACAACAAGATGCTCAGAGAGGAAATAATAAAAAAGTATCATAAGTCGAAACAAACAAATCGGTTAATGCGCCCCTCATTGCCTACCATCTTTTCTTTTCTTTTTCTTTTCTTTTTCTTTTCTTTCTCTTGCTCCGTCAAACTGTGCCTTGCACATTGATATTGTGTGTATAATCTAACTACGAACTTCATACAATACATACACATACGCAGCAGTGCCCCAAAAACTGCGTACATACCTGAAAGAACCCGGCGCCAAAAATGTCGGCTTAATTGCCTCCTCAGTGTCAGCTTTCCCCTCTTTCATAATCCAGGCTTCAGCTCGACGGGCTCTTTTCCTTTTAACCTTTTATCGATTTTCCCTCTGGCCCATGATTCTGACTGTTCGTTTTCTTGCTTTTCTTTTCTCTTTTTTCCTCTCGTTTTGCGCGTCAGCTATCCAAGACTCACTGGAATGCAACTGGCATCAAAAGAAAGCCACAAGGGAAGCAAGGCAAACTAAGGACACAGTCTAGCCAGCCTGGTGAATTTGCCAATACCTGGTCTATATTTGTGACACTTTTGAGTCGTCATGACAAACGGCGGATTTATTTCGTAGACCGGCCGAAATCTAGGATCAGAAGCTAGGGATGATAAGGTCTAGGCTGTCGGTGGCATAGATATAATGACAGATAAAATGCTGTATTGAAGTTTGACTTTTGAGAATACCACATTCATAACATCGTACATGATACTAAAATGAAAGGTTTTGCATGTGACGTCCTCCAGTGGAGCCTGCTCTGCTACATACATACATATATGTATGTAGTGTAGAAGTACTTGTACATACAAGTATACATATGTATGTACATACGGTATGTATACGTATTCATGTATGTATGTATTTGTACATATGTAACTAAATGAGGAGAAAAAGAACGTGGATGCTACCACGAGACTTCTGGGCCTTGACGTCCCGCCGAGCGCCAAAATAGAAGTTGCCGCCTATCCTGAATGCAGGCGAAATGCAAAAGACAAAGAGATATGAGGCTATCGTAAGACCGCGGTTATGGCTCAATCCCAATGGGGTACTGATAGAGCTGGAGAGAGAAGTGGATTCTCATGGGTGAAGTTTTGCTTGTAAACTGAAGATGATGGAATCGACGCATTTGCAAAAGTACTACATATAGAGATCAAGTTCACGGGCTGATGATAGACTGCGGTTGATGCAGATATCCATACTTACTTGTACTATGCATGTACATACATATACCTAAGCATGTAACCAGTGCGGACATTCGTGCTAAAAACGAAAAAGTGCTTGCATCATGGTTCCTTCCTTCTTGCGCTGCTGCTACGTTTCAGCGTGCATATGACGTGGGGTCTGTCATTGGTTCTCTTGATCTTTTTAGCGTGTGATGATTTGAATTTCATTATTAAGTCCTACATACATACATACGTATGCTGGTATGTAACGAAGAGAAAAAAAAAA